>OX439485.1:89945351-90450706 GCA_949320155.1 Melangyna quadrimaculata
AAAGATAAATGACTTACTTTTTGCATCTTGTATTTGTAAAAAAATCGGAACTGTCAAAATTAGAAAGAGAAAGACTTTTATCGACACGTAGTGCCGCGCCGCTGCAGTTCAGGTGCGGTGATATTAAAAAAGTGTCGCGCAGTGCTGCTATGTGTCGCGCAGTTCCGCTGAAGTGCAGTTCCGCCTGGTGCGGTCTAACCTTAAAACTAAATAAAAAAGTGAAATAAAAGTGATTATTGGAAACAATAGATATATTTTATTAAAAAAATATGAAAAAACATGCGGTGCTGCGTTAAATCCTGTAAAAACACATATAATAAGGAGAAAAAAAAGTTTTCATTTCACAAGTAAGTTTTGGCTCATATAACACAAAAACTAATTTGAAGTGATGTTTGTTAGGTAAATACATTATCTTAGAATACTTTTTAATTGATACTTCATGGTATTTTTCCATAAAAAAATCAAATTTGTTGAAAATAAAAATATACTTTCATCATGTAATTTTCTAAAACTAACCTGTCAAATGAGAAATTTTTTTACAGTCACGGATTAGTTTTTGTGGGAAATGTCAAGGCTCTCAAAACCGTTGAACGGCCTTAGTGCAGAGTTATTTTTCTACGTTTTAGTTTTGGATAAAATAGAAAATATTTGTAAGTTATTTCTGTGGTTACCCTGTCTATCGTGTCGGTTTTGTTCTTCGTCAAGAAGTTTTTGTATCCAGTTATATTGAATTTGTTTAGGTACGTGAAAAAATGCTCAAAACCCTAAACTACAAGATATTTTTATACTGCTTCAAGAAGTAACGAAAAGTTACTAATTAGAACTAAATTTACAAAAATAGTTCATTTCAGAGGAAAGTAACTACAGAGATAAAATGTAATTTCAAATTACTTGACTAAGGCGAAATTGGTTTTCCTCTTGTGTTTGTGTTTTCGGACTCGGAAAGTAAATTTTTTTCTATTTTGTTTTCGATTTGATTAAAAAAGTGTGTGTTGTAACTTCATTTGGGTTAAATATTTGTACTTCTGGCTGCATACTTAATATTTTTTGTTGATTTGTTTATTTTGGTGAAATATTTTATAAAATATTAACAAGACAACATGGTATACAGTGGATCAATTCAAAATGGTACACAGTGAATCAGGGAATTTTGTATGAAATTTGATTTTTTCATATTTTAACTTTTCTAATTTATTTTATTTATTAATTCTTTAATAGTTTTATGTTTTCTTTTGCTTTATGGACAGAAAAAAGTGATTTTGTATCAACTAATAAAAATAAATAACGTACAAATAAACTAAAATTTTTAATATAACTTTTTTTGTAAATTCGAAGAGTTTTTCTATTATTGTTTGTTGTTTTTATTAAAGAAAAGTTAATCGATAGATTATTTAAAATGCATAACTTTAAAAAAATATAAATTTTAAAAATGGAAAAATCGATTTATTATCCCTGATTCATTGTGTCCCATGCACTGTGCCAAATAAAAAACCTTTCGTTTCCTTCTATTACTTCTAACTAGTGCCGTGCATTGCATTTAAAAGACCTGAGGTCTTACAGGCATATAGTTAAAATTATTATTACATATTACACTGATTAACTGTGACCACCCATGGTACACAGTGAATCACATGAATATGTTTTTTTTTTTCAAATTAAATTTTTATATTTTCGTGATTAATAGAGCTTTACGTTGAGAGTAGATTAAAAATTAATCTTGAAGTGTTTGCACCAGAGAAAAAAAGATTAGTTCGACAATTCCACAGAGACGTACAAGCACTTTTTGGGAAAATGATGTTGTGATAAATGACGATTTTTGTAAAGAAAATTATAGAATTTCCCGAAAAAACTCCAACCATATCATCGAAGGTAATGATTATAAATAGAGTTCCTGTTTTCGTTAAAAAAATCTGTATTTATTCAAAGGAACTGCCCATTGCGCCAATATGTACGAGCCTAGCAATAATGATCTACCGTCATTGATTCAATGCCGTAAAAAGATTCAAGATTTTATTGAAATAAAGTTAATCCTAGTGATTCTCAGTTCTGTATTAATATTTTTTGATACACATTTATTCACGATCGTTTTGGCATGGTATTCGTGATATCCATGAGAGAAATTCATGCAGGCAACGTTCATGCCGGTGGCCATCAATTTCTCGAGCATCTCAACGCTGCGGGAGACTGGTCCAATGGTGCCCACGTTTTCCTCTGTTTTTTTTGGTTGATTTGGTTCCATTATCTGTAAGTTATTGTTTTTATTAGTTAAAGGTAGTATTTAACATGCAATTTATAGTTTTTTTTTATTAATACTTACACAAAATGAATTCCTAGACAGTGCTCGGCATCCTCAAAATAAAGTCTGACATTTTTTTTTCTTTATTGTCAATGGAGAAAATGACATTTGGATAGGCGCGTTCCACGAAATAAGGTTTGTTTGTTTTGAAAATATCCTACTTCGAAGAAGATTTCGATGAGATTCATTTCTAATCTTTGTTTGAGGAGATTATAATTCGTATGGGAAATACGCTCCACGTGCCCCAGCCATCTCAGCCGCTGTATTTTCAGCTTTTTGACCAGGTCAACGTCGCTGTATAGCCCGTATAGCTTGTCTATGAATCTTCTCCTCCATACTCCTTCGATACACACCGGACCGAAAATCACATGAAGAATCTTCCTCTCAAAGCAACCTAGCAGATTTTTATCAGAATCTTTCAGTGTCCATGCTTCTGACCCATAAAGCAGGACCGGGATGATAAGGGTTTTGTATAAAGTCTCCTTGGTTCTCTGAGAGAGGGCCTTACTACTTAAATGCCTTCTTAGACCGAAGAAACAGCGGTTGGCAAGAGTAATTCTTCGCTTGATCTCTGCACTGATGTCATTCTGCGATGTAACAGTGGAGCCCAGGTAGACAAAGTCCTTGACAACTTCGAAGTTATATCTGTCCATCGTGATATTTGCCCGAGTCGACGATGTTGCGATTCCTCTCTCGATGACAGCATGTACTTCGTCTTGTCCTCATTAACCGCCAATCCCATTCTAGCCGCCTCCGATTCAATGCTCGCAAATGCCCCTGCCACAGCTCGCTTCGTTCTGCCGACATCCGCATATGCAAGCAATTGAACGGACTTTTGATAGATTGTACCGCTGGTGTTGACATGTGGGTTGCGTACAATGGCTTCAAGAACGATGTTGAATAGGTTGCATGAAAACGCGTCGCCTTGCCTCAATCCTTTCTCAACATCAAAGGAATCGGTGGTGTTCTTACCAATTTTGACGGAGCAGCGAGATTTCTCCATCGTCATCCTGCACAGGCGGACGAGTTTGGCAGGGATGCCGAGACTCGACATGGCTCTGTATAATTCATCCCTTTTCACGCTATCATACGCGACTTTAAAATCGATAAAAAGGTGGTGTGTATCGATCTGGAATTCCCGGGATTTTTCTAAAATCTGATCGACGGTTGACTTGCCTGGCCTAAAAACACACTGATAAGGGCCGATCAGATCGTTGACAAAAGGTTTTAGGCGGTCACACAGGATGGCCGACAAGATTTTATAAGCGACGTTTAGGAGACTAATTCCTCTGTAGTTGGTACATTTCAGAACATCTCCCTTTTTATGGATGGGGCACACTATACCGAGGTTCCATTCATCGGGCATACTTTCCTCCGACCAAATTTTGCAGATGAGCTGGTGTATGCTCCTAGCCAATTCATCTCCCACTGATTTAAATAGTTCGACTTGTAAGCCATCCGCACCAGCAGTCTTGTATGACTTAAGTTTGGATATCGCCAGCCACACTTCGGTTAGGTCGGGTGGACGGAAGTTTTGGCCATCATCGTCCAAGTTGAATGGAGCGTTCTGCCTATTAGCGGCATCTTGGCTGTCTTCGCCATTAAGCAGTCTAGAGAAGTGTTCTTTCCAGATCCTCAGCACTGACTGTGTGTCTACTACCATATTCCCACTCTCATCTCGGCAGGCTTCCGTTCTAGCCTTGAATCCTTGGGTGGATCGCTTAACCCTCTGATAAAATTTTCGAACATCTCCCCTACCGCTACAACCCTCAATAGACTCTAGCGCCCGCTTCTCGTGCTCTCTCTTTTTCCTCCTGAGTAGTCGGCGTTCCTCTTTTCGTTTCAGCCCGTAGAGCTCCCGGGCCACTCTCTCAGCTGCTCTTGTTCGAGTCTGCAGCATTGCCTGGTAGGCCTCGTCCTTAGCTGCATGCGCTAGCCGGCACTCTTCATCGAACCAGGGGTTTCGTTGTATTCGCCTAGTGAAACCCAGCACATCAGAGGCGGCACTTCTGATGGCTTGTTGACAGTGTTCCCACTGGTCCTCTGCACTTGATGCTGGTGGCGGACCTCCTGAGAGATTAAGAGTTACGTGGTCTGCAAAATTTCTGGCGGTCTCTTGCGATTTAAGCTTCTCGACATCGAATCTTTTCACAGCATCTACTCTGCGTTGTCGCGTCATGGATATCCGCATACGTAGTCTAGCTACCAGCAGGTAGTGATCCGAGTCAATGTTGGCCTCTCGGAACGTTCGGACGTCCAAGATACTGGAAGCATGTCTCGCGTCTATCGCAACGTGGTCGATTTGGTTGACGGTTACTTGATCAGTAAAGCTAAGGAGACTGATCGCTGATGCAGAACGGCAGAATATACGCCTAATTATCGGGTGCGACGCAAACGCGCACCATACATTATGGGGGAGTTCGGATATTAACGACAGAGGTGAGTCTCTTTTCGATTATATTCTTACTACTAACCTACTTCTAAGTAATGTTGGAAACGTACCAACTTTTGTAACTAGAAATAGACAAGAAGTCTTAGATATCACTCTTGTCTCAGATATGGTTCATCAATCGATATTGGATTGGAAAGTATCTTCTGAGCACTCGTTCTCAGACCATAGATACATTCAATTCAGTCTAAATGATGAAACTGAAAAGCTTCCTACCTTCCGGAACTACCGGAAAACAAATTGGCTCCTATATAGGGAAACTCTTAAAAAGTTAATCAAACCTGACCTTTTCAATCCTCCCCTGAACAAAACTGATCTCGAAAATAAAGTCCAAGATCTAACAAATGCACTCAACAAATCAATGATCACTTCCTGTCCTCTTAATAAAATTAGGGGCAAAAAGAAACCTCATTAGTGGAAGCCAGGGCTCGAACCGCTCAGAAAAGGATGTAGGAAACTTTTCAACAGAGCTAAATACACCAGAGAAAGTTTAGATTGGGATGTATATAAGAACTCGCTGAAAGTGTATAAAAAACATATGAGGATAACTAAAAGAACTTCTTGGAGGAACTTCTGTGACAAAATAGAAGATTCTTCAGAAGCATCCAGACTTAGGAAAGTCCTCTCTACCAATCTAGGGATGCCAAGCTCTCTTAAAACAGCAGATGGCTCCTGGACCAAATCCTGTGAGGAATCACTAAATTTTCTACTTGATACTCACTTCCCAGGTAGCTCACAAATTGTCTCAAATACTGAATTCACTCAGTCACATGACTTGGTCAATCAAATACCAGGTCTGATTACAAGGGACAAGCTCCAATGGGCTATAGACAGCTTCCAACCTTATAAAT
Organism: Melangyna quadrimaculata; assembly: GCA_949320155.1. Classification (NCBI taxonomy): domain Eukaryota; kingdom Metazoa; phylum Arthropoda; class Insecta; order Diptera; family Syrphidae; genus Melangyna; species Melangyna quadrimaculata. The sequence goes on from OX439485.1 coordinate 89,950,948, forward strand.
CCGCGGGAACAGACGGCATTATACCTGCTGAACTTCAGAGATCCTCAGATATCATAATTCCTATACTGGAAACTATACTGAATGGTTGTCTGAATTTCATTCATATTCCTTCATTATGGAGAGAGGTGAAAGTTGTCTTCATACCCAAAGCTGGAAAATACTCCCAAATTAATCCAAAAGACCTGAGACCAATTAGCTTATCATCATTCATTCTTAAAACTTTCGAACGTCTGATTGATATCCACCTGCGTGACACTATAGAGCTTAAACTTATCTCTAAAGCACAACACGCTTACTGTAAGGGAAAATCGGTGGAAACTGCTCTTCACACCTTAGTAAGATCTATCGAATACTCCCTGCACCATAAAGAGTACACGCTTGCGGCTTTCCTTGATATAGAAGGCGCCTTTAACAACGTCAGCGGCCGTGCAATAGTAGGAGCACTGGAAAATTTGAAGGTGGACGGCCTACTGATTAAGTTGATAGACCATATGTTGGGAAGTAGGGTCATCAACTCTGCATTGGGAGGCTATTCCACTAGAAGATCTGTCACTAGAGGCACACCACAAGGTGGGGTCCTTTCACCACTTCTATGGAACTTGGTCATAAATGACTTACTGACTGTCCTGGAGGGTAAAGGATTCAAAGTGATTGCGTATGCCGATGATGTTGCAATAGCTATATCAGGGAAACAATCCCAGGTTCTTACAGAACGTTGTGAGCTAGGTGTAAACCCCCGCAAAACAGAACTTGTCCTCTTCACAAGGAAATATAAAATTCCACAGATAAATCCTCCAACAATTAATGGTGTTCCACTTTCCTTTTCAGATGAAGCCAAATATTTAGGTCTCATACTGGATAAAAAACTAAGTTGGAAACCTAATATTCAAGAGAGAATTAAAAAAGCCACTGTTGCTTTATTCTCCTGTAAAAAAGCTATAGGTACTAAATGGGGTCTATCACCTGCCATAACTCACTGGCTCTACACTGCGGTCATAAGACCGATTCTCACTTATGGGGTAACAATTTGGTGGACTGCTCTAGATAAAGTTACGTACATATGAGTGTTTATTATAATACAAATTCTATATACTACTGAAATACATCAGCCAAGTAGAAGACTTAGCATTATTTAATTGGACTTGTTGAATTATTGATTCAATATAGCTTTTAACGGCCTTTAGTCCATAAACATTGGCGTTTCGTCCCGGCGTTCTCACTTGGACTCTTCAGTTGACAGTGAGGGCCTTGTCAAGACGCAATTTTTATTAAGTTCAGTCCAGCTTACATCAATTTTACAGCGAAAATCGAATGTGAACTATATCCAACCCAATTAGAATTTCTAATCAAGAATTGTTGGAAATTTTGTTACCCGTGGCCCGGCATTGTTAACATATGAGTGTTTTTTATAATACAAATTCTATATACTACTGAAATACATCAGCCAAGTAGAAGACTTAGCATTATTTAATTGGACTTGTTGAATTATTGATTCAATATAGCTTTTAACGGCCTTTAGTCCATAAAAATTGGCGTTTCGTCCCGGCGTTCTCACTTGGACTCTTCAGTTGACAGTGAGGGCCTTGTCAAGACGCAATTTTTATTAAGTTCAGTCCAGCTTACATCAATTTTACAGCGAAAATCGAATGTGAACTATATCCAACCCAATTAGAATTTCTAATCAAGAATTGTTGGAAATTTTGTTACCCGTGGCCCGGCATTGTTAACATATGAGTGTTTTTTATAATACAAATTCTATATACTACTGAAATACATCAGCCAAGTAGAAGACTTAGCATTATTTAATTGGACTTGTTGAATTATTGATTCAATATAGCTTTTAACGGCCTTTAGTCCATAAAAATTGGCGTTTCGTCCCGGCGTTCTCACTTGGACTCTTCAGTTGACAGTGAGGGCCTTGTCAAGACGCAATTTTTATTAAGTTCAGTCCAGCTTACATCAATTTTACAGCGAAAATCGAATATGAACTATATCCTCTTCAACTGAAGAGTCCAAGTGAGAACGCCGGGACGAAACGCCAATTTTTATGGACTAAAGGCCGTTAAAAGCTATATTGAATCAATAATTCAACAAGTCCAATTAAATAATGCTAAGTCTTCTACTTGGCTGATGTATTTCAGTAGTATATAGAATTTGTATTATAAAAAACACTCATATGTTAACAATGCCGGGCCACGGGTAACAAAATTTCCAACAATTCTTGATTAGAAATTCTAATTGGGTTGGATATAGTTCACATTCGATTTTCGCTGTAAAATTGATGTAAGCTGGACTGAACTTAATAAAAATTGCGTCTTGACAAGGCCCTCACTGTCAACTGAAGAGTCCAAGTGAGAACGCCGGGACGAAACGCCAATTTTTATGGACTAAAGGCCGTTAAAAGCTATATTGAATCAATAATTCAACAAGTCCAATTAAATAATGCTAAGTCTTCTACTTGGCTGATGTATTTCAGTAGTATATAGAATTTGTATTATAAAAAACACTCATATGTTAACAATGCCGGGCCACGGGTAACAAAATTTCCAACAATTCTTGATTAGAAATTCTAATTGGGTTGGATATAGTTCACATTCGATTTTCGCTGTAAAATTGATGTAAGCTGGACTGAACTTAATAAAAATTGCGTCTTGACAAGGCCCTCACTGTCAACTGAAGAGTCCAAGTGAGAACGCCGGGACGAAACGCCAATTTTTATGGACTAAAGGCCGTTAAAAGCTATATTGAATCAATAATTCAACAAGTCAAATTAAATAATGCTAAGTCTTCTACTTGGCTGATGTATTTCAGTAGTATATAGAATTTGTATTATAAAAAACACTCATATGTTAACAATGCCGGGCCATGGGTAACAAAATTTCCAACAATTCTTGATTAGAAATTCTAATTGGGTTGGATATAGTTCACATTCGATTTTCGCTGTAAAATTGATGTAAGCTGGACTGAACTTAATAAAAATTGCGTCTTGACAAGGCCCTCACTGTCAACTGAAGAGTCCAAGTGAGAACGCCGGGACGAAACGCCAATTTTTATGGACTTAAGGCCGTTAAAAGCTATATTGAATCAATAAAGTTACGTACTGTGACCAGCTGAGCAAGGTCCAGAGATCAGCAAGTATGTGCATAAGTGGAGCTCTCCGCTCGACACGATCAGCTGCACTAGACATACTCCTCAGCCTCACACCCCTCGATATATATGGCAAGCAAATGGCTGCGAACACAGCCGTCCGCCTTAAAGCCATTTCTCAATGGACCAACAACTCTATCGGTCATACTAAAATTCTAGACTTATATGAATCTATTCCTTGTCATTCCGACTACACCACATCCAAACTAAATTTCGACAAAAGATTGTAGGTCACTATACCCTCAAGAGAATCTTGGGACGTTGGGGACCCTCTCAAAGGTGATTCAATTCATTTTTATACTGATGGGTCGAAAACTGAGGAAGGAGTGGGTGGCGGAGTGTACTCAGACAGACTTAATTTAAGTCTCTCCTTCCGGCTCCCAAACCACTGTAGCGTATTCCAAGCGGAAATCCTGGCAATTAAAGAAGCTCTGTCTTGGCTGAGAGAAAACGTGATATCAACATCAGATATACGCATCTTCTCAGATAGTCAAGCAGCTTTTTAAATCTCTCAACTCTGTCTCTACCAACTCCGTTACGGCCCAAAACTGTCGATCGTCTCTTGAAGAGATGGCGGAAAAGTTTAATATTCACCTTCTTTGGGTGCCGGACCATAGAGATATTCCGGGAAATTGTAAGGCCGACAAACTTGCCAGAAATGGAACTCTAATGCCCGTTTTGCCTAACAGGTGGAACACAGGTATACCGATCGCTATGTGTAAACTTTTGTTAAAACAAAACTCTGAAAGAAAAGCAAACTCTAGATGGATAAACCTTACTACATGTCTGGCCACAAAAGAAATCTGGCCATCGCTAGACCCTAGGCGCTCTAAAAGTTTGCTATCACTTAGCAGATCACAAAATAGCTCCGTAATAGGTGTCATAACAGGACACTGCCTTATAGGAAAACACGCCACAAGACTTGGCGTTTTCTCAAATGACTTCTGTAGAAGTTGCATGGACGAAGAGGAGGAGGAAACAATTCCCCACCTCCTCTGCACATGTCCTGCTCTTTCACAGAGGCGCAGACTCCATCTGGGGGAATAGTTTTTCAATGATCCAAGCGATCTGGCTAATACAGACATACACTGTCACTCTCGCTTCATAAAAAGCTCCGAATGGTTTTCGTAATGAGGATAATCTCCTCATTCCTATCATGTGGTATCACAACGGACCAAATTATGGTCTAAGTGTGTCAGCCGTTTTCCTGACAGCCACTTTAACCTAACCTAACTTACTTGATCACGCGACCGCCAATTCCACTTGTGTATATTGAGGTGTGGGAAGTAGGTGCTTGAGATGATGACATTTCGCCCCGCCGCAAAGTCTGCCAGCCTGTGTCCGTTGCCGGAAGTTTCGTCGTGTAGGCTGTGTCCTCCGACTATCGAACCCTACTTTACCATGTATTAATTGCAAATAGTTTATGATTTACTAAAGAAAGAAAAAACCTAAACAATAGAAGTTATATTGTTTTTGTTTTTATTTTAGTGGACTGTATTGAATGAAATTCAATAAAAAGTTTTTAAGCGACCTTTAGTCCAATGCGTTTCGGTCCTGATAACAATTACAGTGGACCTCATCAGTTAGAGCTGTAATTGTTACCTTTCTAAGACGCAACATTTTAGTCGATGGCTACCGACGTTTATAAAATTTACAGCATAAACACACTGCAAATTATATTTTTCTAGGGGAACATGGTTACATTCAGACACCTAGATATAGATATAGATATTATGCCCGTGGTCTGGCAAAGGTAATAAAGAAAGAAAAAACCTAAACAATAGAAGTTATATTGTTTTTGTTTTTATTTTAGATGACTGTATTGAATGAAATTCAATAAAAAGTATTTAAGCGACCTTTAGTCCAATGCGTTTCGGTCCTGATAACAATTGCAGTGTGTTTATGCTGTAAATTTTATAAACGTCGGTAGCCATCGACTAAAATGTTGCGTCTTAGAAAGGTAACAATTACAGCTCTAACTGATGAGGTCCACTGTAATTGTTATCAGGACCGAAACGCGTTTACGATTTACCTTAATTAATTTTCATTTGCGAACATAGTAAATAGCTCTTAGTAGATAAATGACTTATTTTGTGGGTCCATTTTAAAGATTCAAACATGTGTTTTACCAATTTCGAAAGAACATTGAACAGACAACTTTTTAAAACTAGTATTGCCCCACTGGCCGAAGTTCGTCCACCCAAAACTCACATTCACTGACTCTAGAGTCAAACTATTTGTTTGAAAATTAATCACAAAATATTTTTTAGTTTTAATTTTTTTTTAATACGCACAGTGGTCGGCAGTGCAAAACCAAAAATGGCCCATAGTGGTGTAAATGCGTGTCTCAGGTATATTCAGCACATCTCCCCACCCATGGCTTTCCAACCATATACAATTTATATAAATCGGATGGATACTTTTTGAGCAAATGGTACCACAAACTTTTTTTAAGCCTATTTATATATAGATAACTGGCTACTTATGTTTTCCTACATTTTCTTTTGTTTTACAGATGTTCAAATTATTGTGAAAATAAAAAAAAACTACGATTGTCGTATTAAAAAAAGTTAAAAATATGGCGCAAAATTATAGTCACATAAAGTACACTTTAAAATGATTTTAGTAGATACTAAAATCAAAATTAGTATTTTGACAATTATAGTCGTAATAAAGCCCACTTTATCGTTAGCGGCTTGTGATAAATTTAATACCGAAGAAAGTACCTTTTATCTTTTAAAATGGGGTTCAGTTGAGCCAAATTACCTATCTGTTAGTCGAATGGCATTCTAAAATGTCTTCAAGTGATTTCTGAAGTCCAAAAATTGTTAAAAGAAGAATTTAACTCTCGATGCTGATTTCAAAAGATCACTCTGTATGGACTTCTAACTTTCGTTCCTACCCTCTACCTACCTCACTTAACATTCATATAAAAAAAATGCAACAAAATTAAAAATAACTCATGTATGTATGTACCTACATATGTTTGTGGTTTATTATTATTGGATACATTTTTATCATTCATTTTTTTTTTTGACAATTAAAGTTTTCCCGACCTGTCTGCTGTCTTTTTTCGTTTGTTTTTAAAAAAATATACTCCTCAATCTGTGTTTGCTTTCCCAAACTGATCATTTTTGGGTCTGTTCGACAAAAATTAACTGGGGGTAGGACTAAAGGGTTACACTAATTGTAGGTAGGTTAAAAAATGTTTATAATTTGATACCAAATTAGTACCTGCTTTGAAAATTAAAATGGTTTTACCTAGCAGTGGCGTGGCGTCCATATAACACGATTCCTATCGTCTTACCTTTTAAAAAATGTACGGAAAATACTATCAAATAAACATAAACATAAACTATGCAACCCTGCCAATTGAATTATAAAATTCGCACAAACACACAAACATAAGCTATCGAATATCTAAACACCGTCAATTCATTCTTCTCTTCGCTCTTTGCTCAACTGCTGAACATACGCTCTCTTTGAAAGAATTAATTTAGAAATAAAACACGTCTTTCACCGTCTTATAAGATTTGTTTTGTTTCCCTTTCTTCCCTTAGCATTTTTGTTTCTAGATCCTCTTTGTCCAACACGCAACAACGTAGGAAAAAATAAGACGCTGTTACTCGTGTTATACTGACACCTGGATTGGTTTGGTATGCAATGGAATGTTTTTCATTCCTTTGCTTGACTCCGTTTCTCTTAATATTCGTTCTGTTGGGTGAAAAACAACACGTTCTTCTTCGACTTATTTGCTATGAAATTTGTTGAATACATTTTCTATTTTTGTTTGCTTGATTTTTGGTTAAGCTGAGTATAGTCCAGGACCCATGTTCTGTAACTCAGGCGATAAGTTATCGCATCGTTAAAAAATGAAACGATTCGTTCCTCACTTATCGCTTCTAGAAAGAATCCAGTTTCTATAACTCAATGCGATAAGTTCAACTTGGGTTTTTTTTGACTGGAATTTCCATTGGAAGGCGATAAGCCGATGTCATTTTGACGTTTAAAAATTGAAATCCAAAACAATAAAAAGTAATTTATTTTTTTTTTCTTTCCGCAGAGAAAAATACAATTTCTATGCAAAGAATCACCCTTAACTAAATACAAAATAATAAAAAAAAACCTCCCTAGATTCCAAAAGAATTATGTAAACATTCAAGCGTACAAAATCGCAAACAGAAGAAAAACTTTTGCAAAATTTATCTCTCAAATTTGTAGCTTCACTTATTTATCTCAAACAAAAACGATGGACGAGGATTTGTGGTTAATTGGATTGGAATCAGCCTAGCTGGACGATTGCAGTTTGAACGACATTAATGCCATATGCGGTGGCAAGGCCATACCCGAGTCTCTCCGGCCGGACGTTTGGTAAGTGTGTCTTAATGTGAGAAACAAATCGGAACAGATGACGCTGTTTAATGAAATCTTAAATTTACCATTTCAAAATAAACTCCGCGGGGAATGCAACAGCATGGTCGAACGCAATTGCAACGATATCGAGGACAAGGTGTCTGTCATTTCGGAATTGGAATCAGAACAGAAATATTCCATATGAGTGTGTCAACGGATGTATCGAGTTGCTGTTACCTCTGCTTTCGTTGAAACTTAAATAATCCGACACCCACAATCTCTTCGAAGCCATCACAGACACCTACATTCCGAAGGGATGCATCGCCAATGGCAATATTTTTCACATTTTCCGTCTGCTCATTCAATATAACGACAATAAGGACCACGAGCCGCAGAAGTGTAGTGTCTGTTTGAAAAATTCCACCACCTAAATGAACTCCGCCCACAAAGTCAGACGCAATGTCCAATGTCACTGAATCAGTCAACAAGTGATAAGATTTCGGCGGCCAAATGAAGTCTGAGGAAGTTAAAGATAAACTTGTAGACATACCTAATTGTAAATTCGAATACAGCAACAGCTCCAAATAATATTGCCCAGCATGTTTCACCGAGTGAGAAGAATGCGAGCGCTACAGAAATGTCTTCTTTGGTGGAAACTAATTTAAGGTGATTTTTTTTTTACTTTTTGTTTGTAGCGTTGTTTTAATGATGACATTTTTTTAGTGCAAAACAAGAAATCGAATTGGAGTGCAGCACTACTATTTATTATTTAGAGGAAAAAGTTTGTTAGAAGACCATGTGCCTTTGATTGTCTTGAATCAATTGGAATATCTATCGAGCAGTAAATAATGGGAAGGAAACGAAGTTGAGAAACCATGAACATAGTTTTTATGCACATTAATATTATTATACTAGATGTGGAAAGCACTCATAAATACACTATTGTGCTTAATTTACATAAATTATACACATTTAAGCTAAACTTGCGTTTTAATTTAACTTCCTCAAAATTGTATTGAATCTCGCCTTTTTCTTAAGAGAATAATTTATTTATTTCGTTTGATTTTCTGCCAATTAATTTTTTGAATTAAAAATGCTTTCCGGAGCTAGTTAGAAGACATAAATTAGATCTCAGAGCAGTTTCAATCATCCCAATGGAGCACGTAGTTTTGAAATGACAGTGGTTTGTGTGTACTTACAAGAATTTCGTATGAAATTAGAGAGAAATTCTTGTAAGTGATACATACAAACTACTGTCATTTCAAAACTACGTGCTTCATTGGGATGATTGAAACTACTCTGAGTTCTAATTTATATCACCTAAGTGTTCCTTAAAACCTCTTTCAATTTAAGGAATTTTAAAAAATAATTCCCATGTAAAAGAATTTTTTCTCATTTTTTAATTTTCAAAAAAAAAAATGTTGAAACGTTTTTTATATGAAAATTTTTTGAGATAATTTTTTGAATTAAAAATGCTTTCCGAAACTAGTTAGAAGACACAAATTAGAACTCAGAGCAGTTTCAATCATCCCAATGGAGCACGTAGTTTTGAAATGACAGTAGTTTGTATGTATCACTTACAAGAATTTCTCTCTAATTTCATACGAAATTTACTTAGTCTAAGCACTTGAGATTTTTGAGATTCCCTTGTTCAGTTTATTATTGTTTTTAATGAACCCACTGTTTTCGGCTGTGTTGCAACTGCTGGTGTTCGTGATGGTGGTAGTTGTCATGGTGGTGGCTGGGCAGGGCACTCTTTATTTTTCGCCGTCTTTGCATCTATTGTCGCCGGAAAAATTAGATTTGTATTTTGTATATCAGCGTTTTTTAATTCAGCTTCCTCAGCTTTAGTAACTTCCATTGAATTCTGTTGATTTAACTTTTCTTCTCGGGTCACACATCATCTATGCATTTGTAAAAGTAATTAATAGATATTGATATAAAATTCAAAAATTAATTGTTCAAAATTTTAAATTACCATTTTATGAAATTTCACATGAGTTTTTTGATAGAAGTGCCTTAAGTGATGCTCTTAGTTGTTTGCGGATGGGTGCTGGTACACCGAGAACAAATTCATCAATTTGAATAGTTTATCTGCCACACCGGGATATTGTGTCTTGTGTGAGAATTCCTGTGAAAAAAAAAAAACAAAATAATATATGAATAAGGGCAAGGGTATTGAAGGGTTTTTTGTTCAATAAATATGCACAGTTGACAAAAAATGACGGCTACTTATTTTTTTCTCAACTTAGTATATTGTCTTTTTAACCTTTGCACCAGCTATCGCATTGTAGTATAATATTGGTAGAGATTTAGTAAAATTGGGAGAAAAACCACTCTTTAATTTCAATCATACAAACAAAAATTAGAGTTATAAAATCACAATAATAAAACTAAAACAAATGGAACTTCAAAAATAACAGTTGCAAAGTAAACCACAATCGAATTTATTGTCTTTTTTTCAAAAGCATTATAAAAACATAAATAAAATAAAAAGCACAAATTAATTCATTATTTTGGTAAAAACTAAAAGGAACAATTCACAAATCACATTTACTGAGAAAATAAATAAATAAAGTAAGGTAAAATAAATATGAAAAATTATAGGGAAAAAGGAAACACAAAATAAACACATAATATATACAATACTAAACACTTTTAAAAACATTCAGAATATCCTCATTCTGAGTGAAAATAGTATTCAGTTTAGCCACAAAATGCTCATTTTGAGCTCTTAATTCTTCGTTTTGGCGTTTCAAATCTTCATTTTGTTTGAAAATTTTATCATTGGATTCTTCGAGCTTTTCGAATCTTAGCTCAAATGCTTCTTGCAGCATTTTAGCCTCCTCTAATGCGCTTTTGTAGCCCAAATTTTCTGACTTTCTTACCTTTTTTGGTTGGCTTTCAGGACACTCATCGGATTCAATTTCAATGATAGGCTAAAATTATCAACAAAAATAAAAAACAAACAATTTCATTGTTTCCGTGTTAAGGAAAACTACACCATGGAAAAAGAATTTTCTGGGACTCAAATGGAGCAGTAAGAAATTGCCTTTAATTTGAGTCCTAAAAATTCTTATTTCATATTTCAATATTTTTTCTTTATAAATAAGGGGGATATATTTTACTTACGGTGTTTGAAGCTACCCCGGATTCGGGAGTGAACCCATCTCCATCCACAGCATGTGTTGAGATTATTGCGAGTATTTTTTCCTCAAATTCGTTTAAATCTCGGGGCGCGTCCACGATGCTGCCACCTCCCGTTCTGTTAAAAAATGCTTTCCGGGAGTTGCATTGCTTCCGAACCCCGGACTGCAAGTCAGTCCAACACTGAAAAGAAATAAATGTTTAAATTACATGTAATACATGCGCCTAATGTTTTGGATACCTTTTTCCACTGATCAGTTGAATTTGTTATGGGTCCCATAACATTTAAATTGAGCGCCAATGTTTCCCACAAATTCAATGAGCTTTGGTGGGAGTTTGGGCAATTGAATTGCCCCCTGGCAAACTCTTTGTGGTCCTCCATAAATTGCACCAAGCATTCTTTTTGGGCCCTTGTAACCCGGGAACATCTCTGAAAATACATTTTATTTATTTATTTATTATTATTCTATCAATAATAAGCAATTTATGTACATTTATTTATATATGTACCTTAATACTTACCTTTGCGACTTCGCTCATTTTTAAGTTTTATGTTGTTTGATTCTATAATTATTTCCTTATCGCCGCTTTTAATAAAGTGATATATTTTGACGTTTAATGTGAAAAAGTTATCGACTTTTAGAGATACAGAAACCCATTTTATCGCATTTTTCCAGTATTTCTATTCCGTTTGTTCCAGTCGATAAAGTTATCGCCTGTCAAAGTTACAGAAACCCGATTATGCGATAAAATGAGTTTTGTTTCAATTCTCACCGTTTCTCGACAAGTTTTATCGCTTCGCAAGTTACAGAACATGGGTCCAGGAAAGATTTAAATGCGTAATTTAATATGGGTAAGCGGTGGAAAATAGGGCTGGCCACGAGACGAGAAAAGGCTCCGTCTCGCATGACGAGACCAAGACGAGACGAGACTGTTTTTTAAGCAACCGAGACGGGACCTAGACGAGACTGAAAATTTTCGATTTTAACGAGACCGAGACGAGTCTTGCAGAGTCTCTTCTCGTGGCCAGCCCTAGTGGAAAATGAATTCATAAAATATTATTTTAGGTATAATTGCAGAATTTCATCTTCTACAGCATATCAAAAGTCTCGTAAAAGGCATTTAAAGAGCGGCAAAGGGAAGAAGGTATGGTTTATCAATCTGAAATATTTGGTATGGTTAAATGTATGAATATGACACATGATTTTAGGGTACTACTTTTTAACGCTGGATCTAAAAAAAAAACTATTCTTTTTTATGGGACTTTTATAGAACAACAAGTTAAATATTAAGAAAAATCGTAGATTTGGAATAAAACTTTAATTGGGGTGTTGTTAAACAAGAATCAAAAGAGTTCTTAAAAATATCTGTAGTGAAATAGTGTTTATTTAATTATTAGTGTTTATTAAGTTAGTTGTGAAGTTGAAGGTTTTGTTCCTTATTTTTTGTTTGATAGCTATATAAATACTTTAGAGCTAGGTTTTTAGTATTGGTTTGTAAATTTTTTTTTAAGCATAGATTGTTGCTTAACAGATTTTCTCTTGGAGGAATCAAATGAATTAAGCAAACTATGTATCTTTTATTAATACAAAATAGACTGCAAATGGAAGAGTTGTTTTTTAACTATTTTTAATGTATCTGCTTGTTTTTTTTTTTGTTCAAGATACAAACAGGTAAGTTTTGTTTACTTTCGCAGATCAATCATTTTCGTAACGTCTTCCCATTTCAAATTATTGACGCCATGCCACTGTTACCTAGTATGTACTTAACCTAGTTAATAGGAGGTGACTATAATTTTGCGTCGTTGGCGCAAAATTTCAGTCGATTTAGTACGATGTTAAATCATTTTTAAAATCAGGGGTGTTTGTGAATTTGTGAGTGTGTGTGAGTTTGTTGTGTGTGATCAGCTGAATTTTATGAAGGAAATTAGTTTAGTATGATACTAGTTAAAAATTATTTAAAATTTACAAAATTTTAGTAAACTGTTAAAGAATTAGTAAAATGTTAAGTAGTGTTGGATGCTGCTTCTTTCTCTAATGACGTCAACAATCCACTGTGAACTCGGCCATCGTCACAGATTCAGAGCACTTACCATTTTCCCCGTATTTTTACCACTCACATAATAAATGCCAATAATTGACTGAAGGTTGTATGAAGGGTATTCAATAAATCTCACTGGATTATTATCAGCCCAAGCGACTTATTGTGTTTTATTTGGAAGTTTTTGAGAAGTTTTTAAAAGATTGATTTAGCGATATTTTGGATTGTGAATTAGCGATTTTAACGCCTAACATATTGGTCCTTCGAGCCGGATAAAGCGATATTGTTTCAGTGTACCAACAAATATTTTGAAGGAAAAGAGTGAACCACAAAAATCAAATAAATTGACAAATTATTGAAAATAAAAAAAAAACTGTGACGACCATTTTGTCGCATTCTCTCAATTTATTGATTTATTAATACAATATCAAACACATAAATTCTTTATTATTTAAAACAATTACAAAAAAAAAAAAAAACAAACAATAAACAATAAATACAAAATATTAAAATCAAAGTGGGTATCCAACTGAAGGTAGTCCATCATCCCAGAAGTAGCAGCTGAAGCAGATTGATACACTGAAAGAAAATCACAGTGAGTTTCACTTCCTTAATTATTTTATAAATACATACATATTATATACCAAATTGCAAAATGACTACAACAAAATTATTAAAAAACACCTGCAAACAAATATCAAAGGATTTCGAAAATTTTAAGAAAACTGTGAGTCCTAACCGTCGGACGAAAAACTACGTCACAACACGTCTCGATTTACTCGAAAGCAGCTTGTTGACCCTCGAAAAGTGATACAAAGATATTATTTCAGATGATCAATTGAAAGAGGATGTATTAGAATCCGCAGATGATGTTTACAACGAAGCGAAAGATATCTATACTCTTTACAAATCTTTGCTTTTAGATGAGTTAGAAAAGTTGTCTTCTGTCACTCAAACAAATGAAAAAGAACCTTCGCAACAGTTGCAGCATCAGAAGTCACACGATGTACGGCTTCCTAAGATTTATCCACCAGCTTTCACGGGTGAATATTAGAACTGGCGTTCATTCCATGACCAGTTTGTTTCGCTCGTACACAATAACTCTTCACTTTCGAAAATAGAAAAGCTACATTATTTGAAGTCTTGTTGCAAAGAAAGTGCAGGTATTTTGCTTGAGCACAGCAATGTGGATGACGCAAGCTATGAACAAGCTTGGGACATTTTAATTTTTTTTAGTAAATAACGAGCTTAAGTTATTTAAGGAACTTCCTATCGTTCATGAAGAAAGTGCAAAAGGGATTCGGGAATTGTTAGACAACTCAACAAAAATTGTACATGCACTTAAAAATTTAAACCTGCCAATCGAACATTGGGATGCAATCCTCATTTTTTTGTTGTCGTAGAAATTACATTCATCCATACATTCTAAGTGGGAAACTTCTTTGGGTACGAATAAGGAGATTCCAACATTTAAAGTATTTTCTGAATTTTTGGAAACAAAATTTCGAACCTTGGAGATGGTTGATCAACAGCAAAATGTGAAACCGTACGCAACAAACAAAAGGCAACCAAGAAACGTTTTTCATGTCAACACGGAGCCAACGGAGAAGTTTACATGCAAAGTCTGCCATAGTGGAACTCATTCATTGCGAACCTGCTCTAAATTTTTGAAAATGGACGTAAACGCTAGACAGCGAGTTGTCAAACAATTTGGAAATTGTTTCAATTGTTTAGCTTACAGCCACCGAACAAATAGCTGTCCAAGCAGCAAATTATGCCATTTTTGTCAAAGACCACACAATTCGCTACTACATTTTGGCATCAATCATAACACAAATTTTAATACTCAACAACCGTCAAACACAGTCAAACTCATCACACCATAATTCAAACATACAACAATCATTCACACAATCTAACCAGTTACCACATAATTCAAACAACGCTAACACATACACTCGTTCTCAACAATCATCGCTCCCACTCAATCATTTACATTCCAATACAAATCAAAATTCACTCACTCACCCAAACCCAAATAATAATACTCAAAATCAATCACAAACACATCATATATCTACAGAAATAAATACTAATGCAGCACCTTTTCATGCAACTGATTTACAACAGCAATCAACATCTGCTAACTGCTTTTATCTAAATGAATTTAGAAATACACAAATTTTACTGGCAACAGCTATATAAAAGTCAAGTCAGCACAAGGTGATAACATCAAACTCAGAGCCTTGATTGATCCTGGATCACAGGCTTCATTCATTACAGAGTCTGCGGTTCAACTTTTATATTTGAAAAAACATCGAACATCTTTTGATGTTTCAGTTTTAGAACAAATGAAAAGCAGTCCTTGTCTAAATTATGTGGAATTGAACCTTGGCTCAAATTACTCGAACTTTGAGACGTCGACGAAAGCCGAGAAGTGATTCCAACTAGATGGAAACATATCCAAGGATTAAGATTTGCAGATCCGATGTTTGATCAGCCTGCCAATGTCGGTCTTTTGTTAGGTAATGACATCTATTGCGATATAGTTTTACCTGAAATTATCAGGGGAGAAGAGACAATTGCTCCAATCGCGCAAAAAACACAATTTGGTTGGATCATATTGGAAAAAGTTCAACTTTGAATCACCTCAAACACTACATGTTTTTACGCAATTTTTCGACATTGATACACAATTAAGACAATTTTGGAAAATCGAAGAGTCACCATATCAAGATGCCGAAATAGAAGAAGATGCTGCATGTGAACAACACTTTCTACACCACACCAAGAGGTTGCCGGGAGGGCGTTTTGAAGTTTCATTGCCCTTCAAAGAAGAGCAACGTCCAGCGCTCATGTCCACTCATCAAAATGCTCTTAGAATGTTTCATAAACAGGAAAAGAAACTACTAAACAACCCAACACTTTATCAAGAATACAAAAGATGTATAGCTGAATACCTTGAACTGGACCAAATGGAAGAAGTAAACATTAACGAAGACACATCAATAAATTCACCTTTCCAATATGTAGTACCTCACCATGCAGTCTTTAAAGAGTCCAGTACCACAACCAAGCTGCGTGTAGTTTTCAACGCCTCATTTAAAACTTCAGACGGAAGTTCCTTGAACGATCATCTGCTGACGGGACCTAAAACGCAAACAGATATTTTATCTAAAGTTTTGAGATGGAG
This sequence comes from Melangyna quadrimaculata, assembly GCA_949320155.1. Classification (NCBI taxonomy): domain Eukaryota; kingdom Metazoa; phylum Arthropoda; class Insecta; order Diptera; family Syrphidae; genus Melangyna; species Melangyna quadrimaculata. The sequence goes on from OX439485.1 coordinate 89,966,828, forward strand.
AACTCACAAAATTACCTTCACTGCCGATATAGAAAAAATGTATAGGCAAATTAAAATGCACCCAGATGATGCTTATTACCAACTTCTTTATTGGCGGGAAGATCCAACAACACCTGCTAATGCTCTATATCTTGCGAACCACACTCTTAAAAAACTCGCTTGTGATGAAGAAACAACATATCCACTTGCAGCTAAGATGATTGATCTGTTAAAGCAGCCAAGGAAAAGTACAAACAAATTTCTGAATTATTATTGTCACCTGGATTTCATCTTCGGAAGTGGATGAGCAATAATGAAGAGTTTCTGCACGCAATACCTTCAGAAGATAGAGAAACCAGTATATCACTCACCCTTGGAACACAGGATCACGCGAAAACGCTAGGAATCAGCTGTACCCTTGATCTGATTCGTTTTCATTCCAAAAGATTCCCATCGAAGAAGTAGTTTCCAAACGCACAATTCTTTCAACGATTGCCCGTCTATTTGATCCTTTAGGATGGGTTTCACCCTGCATCATCAAAGCAAAGATGATCAAGCAGCAATTGTGGTTAAGGGGACTTTCATGGGATGAAAATATTCCAGCGGAACTGCAGCAGGAATGGCTTTCTTTTCAGGAAGAATCAATCATATTAGAAGACATCCGAATTCCAAGATGGATTCATACACAAGATAATATTAAAGAACTCGAACTTCACGGTTTCAGCGATGCTTCTACAAAAGCATATGGAGATTACAAAAGCATATAAGATTACTGGATAACAATAACGATATCCAGACTGAATTACTTATCTCCAAAACCCAAGTGGCACCAGTCAACACCGTTTCTTTGCCAAGGCTAGAACTTTGTGGAGCTGTCATGCTGGCAAAGCTTCTCAACTATACTTACTTAGTGCTCCCATTTAAGAATATTAGAACACACGCTTGGACCGACTCGACAATCACCCTCTGTTGGATAACCGCACCACCCTCGAAATGGAAGACTTTCATTGCAAATCGAGTCACAGAAATCCAACGGCTGACGAATGTTAGCACTTGGCGATACATTCCTACAAAATTAAACCCAGCGGATCTTACATCCCGTGGTGTTCTGCCGTCAAGGCTATCACAGAGTGTTCTTTGGTGGAAATGACCACCCTTTTTGCAAGAGAAATGGGATTTTGTAATACCAACACAACCCACTCAACTAGAAACAGTAGAAGAAAAAAGGGAAATCAAAATTCACATCGCCATTGAAGATGGAATCGCTATTGTTAACGTGATTCTAAAAAATTCTAAACTCGTTGAAGCTTTAAGAATCATAGCGCTTGTCAATAGATTTGTTTACAACGTAAGAAAGAATCAGGTTTTTAGAAGAACGTCAGTTTTGTCACCAATAGAACTAAATATAGCATTGTGTACAGCTATACTAAGCGTGCAACAAGAGATGTTTCCTGATGTGATCAACGAACTGAAGAAGACAAAGACAACAAAACTTAACAAGTCGTTAAACCTGTTCATCGACAGAACGGGTATTATAAGAATTGGAGGCAGGCTTCAAAATGCTACACTCACTTATGATCAGAAACACCCTATTGTTCTGAAGCCAGATTACCATTTCTCAAAATTAATAATCGACGATGCACATGAAAAAACCCCTTCATGGTGGGCTGCAACAGACTATAGCCTACATAAGAAATCAGTTCTGGATTTTTAAAATGAAAAGAACAGTAAGGAATTTTATTAGTAAATGCTTTCCTTGCTTCAAAAATTCACCAAAAGCAATGGAACAATTGATGGGCAACTTACCAGCACCTAGAGTCAATGTATGCAGACCTTTTACTCACACAGGTGTTGAATATACTGGTCCCATAGAAGTAAAAGCATGGAAAGGAAGATGCTCGAAGCAGTTCAAGGGATACTTTGCCGTATTCATTTGTTTGGCAACAAAGGCCATTCACCTTGAGGCTGTTACATTTTTTGATCGGCAGTTCATTGCATATTGTTCCAGAAGGCGAATTAGAAATTCAAAGAATTGGATACCTCGACGGTTGGAAACGTCTGCAGGCATCGCTACAAACCTTTTGGAGAGAATGGAGTGGCGAATATCTAACAAGGCTTCAAAATCGCCCAAAATGGCGAAGAATTGAAAAGCTACCTAAAGTCGGAGACTTAGTTCTGCTTAAGGATGAAAGGCTTCCGCCAACAAGATGGTCTTTGGCACGGATTATGGTAACATACCCAGGAGAAGACGAACTTATCCGAATAGTTAAAGTAAAAACAAAAAATGGAGTATTCAAAAGATTTATTATAAAAATTTGCCCACTACCATCCAACAGCAATAGCCCAGAAAATGCAATAATTTAAAATAAAATCCATAAACACAATAAAATAATACTCACTCTATCCATCATTCATTTAATAGCACATAGAAATCACTCAATCATTCATTCAAAGTAAAATAAAACCTACTCAATCGTTATGCAGAATAAAATAATCTACTTAATCAATTGTACATTCATTCATTAACTCACTCACTCATGCAAAGCCCACCCACTCACAATAATCAATCAATCAGATAAAACTCATTCACTAATGCAAAGCTCACTCACTCAGACAAAACTCACTCACTCAAATAATGACTTACTCGGATACCCACTCATACAGTCACTCATTTAAATACTAACTCATTCAAATACTCACTCACCCACGTACACACTAATCCATCATCATATGATAAAACTCACTCATCACTCAAGGAACCACTCAATCGCTTAATATCCAACATACACTTGCTCATCATTTCAACACATATAATCATTCAATGTTAACTCATTATTTAATCAATAATTAACTCATACATTCGAATAAACATACAGTCCACTTGAATAAAATACACAAACACAAACATCGATATTGAATTGGAAAATAATTTAAACCCACATTCGGAAACCTAAAAATCATTTGAATTTCATATTGGAAAAAAGACGACAAAATTGAAAGAAGGAAAACAAAATATACACTCATTGAAATAAAGAAACTAAAGTCAAATCGAGACATTGAAATTAAAATCACCCATTTCTTTAATCAATCATTTACGCATATATATAAAACACATTAAAACGAAATGAATGAAACTAATAAAACCTAAAATGAAAAATCTGAAATAAGACTAGGTTAATCTAAAAAGAATCCTGTAAACAAATAAATCAATTCAAATAAAATTAAATATTTATAATTGAAACAATTAAGTAACATGCAAATCAAATACAAAACATTATAAATTATTAATATAAAATAACCATAACAAAACACAAGCGCAACATAACTTAACACTTTTGCCTATGATGGCAACCATGCCAGCAAACTGATCGGCGATATTAAAACCATTCATAATAAGCTTTCAAACACACACACACACATATACATAGGAAACTTTATTGATAATTAATTAAATTAAAATACCTATACACTTCACGACATACAATGGAAAACAAATGAAATAAATAATAATAATTATGTATGTAAATTGAAATAAATAGCGACGGTGCTGTACTATGTATATAATAGGTACAAACATCCGAAAACAACACATATCACATATATAAATATATAACACAATAAATATAATGCATAAATAAAACAATTACCACTTTATACTCACCACAAACTAAACCCACACGTAGATCAACAGAAAACAAATAATAATGCAAAATCGACTTGGATTGGCAATAATTTATTAAATTTAAACAATATTAAATATCAACAACACGAGAACATTGATGGCAGTAAAAATAAATGGAAAATGTAATGTATGGGACATGGACGACTTGACAGAAGGAAGTTGGAACAGAACAGTATGTATTCCAGTACATTTTCCATCACACTGGAAGTTCGAATTGGGTCTACCCTTCATCGTTCAGATTTGTTCTGAAGTTATATTTTGCATTTACACGATGCGAATATTATTAGTTTTCATGTTGAAATATGTATTTCTTTTATATATCCTATTAATAATCTCTCTCTTTGCATGTGGGCATTATACATGAAGAAGATTTTGATACAATTTCGTAAAATACGTTCACTGGCGGGGGAGAATGATGGATGCTGCTTCTCTAATGACGTCAACAATCCGCTGTGAACTCGGCCATCGTCACAGATTCAGAGCACTTAACATTTTCGCCGTATTTATACCACTCACATAATAAATGCCAATAATTGACTGAAGGTTGTATGAAGGGTATTCAATAAATCTCACTGGATTATTATCAGCCCAAGCGACTTATTGTGTTTTATTTGGAAGTTTTTGAGAAGTTTTTAAAAGATTGATTTAGCGATATTTTGGATTGTGAATTAGCGATTTTAACGCCTAACAAGTAGTATCATACTAAATCTTTAATAATAGGCTGTTTAAGATTTTGCGCCATTATTATGAGAAAACTGCAACAGCAAGTGTTAAATTTGGTGTAATATTATAAAAATAATAAAAAAAAAAAACAACAATAATAATCATTCAACCGTGGTCGTAGGGTTCATGTCTTTGAGGGAAGTCGTAGGAACAGTACACATATCTAAGGTATTTTTTAATATTTTTTTTTTCTGAAAGGTCTTAAGGCCAGCTGTAAGCGGTTGCAAGGTTGTTATCCATTATTTACTGGACACTACTTACTTATGCCGATTAATTAGGGCAATAACGCCCAAGGCAAGAGGGCCCAAATCGATTTGGAATTATCGCCCAAAAAATTCTGAAGAAATTGTTGTTCTACCCATTTTTGTTTCCAATTTTGGGCGTTTTTTCCGTGTTTTGCTATGTTTATCTAGATTCAAAAACGCCCAAAATTTTACGTTGAAATAGACAAACTGAAAATAAGGCACAAATAGTATAGAAATATTGCCAAAAACAATTACAAAACAACGAAGTTACGCCCAAATGGAAGGAAATATCGACCAAAAACTCTCAACACCTCTGAGGCTGAGGGTATGGTCAGTCACCAGGCAGGCGCCTGCTGTGTTGTCAGTTGGTGTGCTTTCAGTTTATATGTAATAAAAAGTACCTTGGGTGGCCCGCGCTTCGCGGGTTCAAGGATTTTAACTACCTTTTTGGGTCCTCTGCTCACCTGACGTGAATCCGTCGCTCCACTTAGGGTATGCTCAGTCACCAGGCAGGCGCCTATGTTGGCAGTTTTTGGTTGTACACACCAACTGACAACAGGCGCCTGCTGGCGGAGTCGCGGGAGCGGGATAGAGGACCCAAAAAGGCAGTTTAAATCTTTGATCACGCGAAGAAGGCCTCCCAATTAACTGTTTATTACAAATAAACTGAAAGCACATCAGTTGAAAACTTAGAGGCGCCTGGCGATTGAGCATACCCTAAGCGGAGCGACGGAGTCGCATGAGCTGGACAGAGGATCCAAAAATGGATCCCGCGAAGCGGGTATCCCAAGGGAGGTACTCTTGTTAAAGAAAACTATTGACAATAAATTCCGTTGAAAATTGAAATTATGTTTGGAAAATCGCGATGGAGCGTTGGAGTCGCGTGAGCGGGATAAGGAACCCAAAAAGGGAGTTAAAATCCTTGAACCCGCGAAGCGATCCACCCATGGTATTCTTGTTAAAGACACCTATTGACGACAAATTTCGTTGAAATTTAGTTTGGAAAAATCGCCCAAAATTGAGGAAAGAACCCCCAAATCTTACAAAAAAACAAAAAAATTGTATGTATATCAGGGCGACATTTCCATTTTGATATTTTCAATTTCTTCTTTGTTTTTTTTGGGCGATAAAAAATATTTGGGTGATAGTTCCAATTCGATTTGGTGCTTTTTCGTTGAGCATTATTGCCTAACGTAAAGTGACCAGATTTATTTGAAGCAAAAGCGGGACACATTTTCAAAACTTCGCAAGGAGTAGAAATTATGATTTTTTTCAGTTAAACATTTAAAATAGTACGCAACATATATTAAACTTTAAGAATCTTTAATAGCGTATTCCAGGTAAATAAAAGATAAAGCAAATAAGTTTGGAAAATGTATTTAAATAAGCACAAGTAAGCTCTATAATGGTTGACAACAGAATGAAAAAGTTTGTATACGTTGTATATGAAAATTTAAAGTGAATGCAATAAGAAAGAGATGACCCGATATAAACATGAAAGAGATAATATTAATTTTAAGATAGATCTGTTCAGTTGAAGTTATAGATCTTGTTTGTTATTCCAAAACTCCTCTTTAAACTGGTTCTACTAATCCACATTTTGTTCTTCAGTCCAAGACCCTATTTGATGTTAACGGATCAGCCAACATATCTTCGCTGCTGCAATACTCTGATGTATCAGTTCTCTTGAATCTTTTTTTTCAGTTTGGACTTGAACACCCACTTACAACCAATTGCCTTCTTGTCAGCAGGCAGGTCCACAAGCTCCCAAGAACTGTTCTCGGATAAGTAGTTCATTTCATCCTTCATTGCGCGTTTCCACAATTCACCTCTGTTGCAAGATATCGCCTCCTCAAAACTGGTCGGATCGAATTCTTTAATAGTCTTCAGTACGTATACCTCATTGATAAGTCTGTTTGGTGGTTTTCCTTTTGTTGTTCTGGCTGATGTTCTTTGCTGTGGCACTTCATTTTCACATTCATTCTGGGATGCGTCCAATAACTCATCGAAAGCGTAAAATGTGCTTTCAGAATTCGAATCTGTTTCCAAAGGTTCATCCTCCTCTTCTTTATTGCGTCTGCTTTTGATTACAACTTCGAAATAGTCATCATCGCTGTTACATTGAGGAATCTCGTCTTTATTCTTGTTGTTGGATTCTGGAACGCTCTGCCGTTTGGTTGGACTCATCTCCACTTTGGTGGAATACTTCAAAAAATGAACATCTCTGCTGATAGTTATCTTTTTCGTACCAGTGTCTAGTAGTCTGTACGCTTTTGAATATACATCGTAACCAACAAAAATTAAACGTTTTGACTTGTTGTCCCACTTTTTCCTCTTTTCTTTGGGAATATGTGCAAAACATCTTTCACCAAACGTACGAAAGTATTTAAAATCCGGTTTGGATCCATACCAGAGCTTGTGTTGTTGCAGTTGCTCTTGTTGGTAATCTGTTTTGTGTGTATGTAGCCGTCAATATTGCTTCTGCCCAGAACTCCTTGCTTAAATTCGAATCAATCAGCATACATCTGGACATTTCAACAAGTGACCTATTGCGTCTTTCGGCAACGCCGTTCTGCTTTGGAGAGTACGCTGCTGTGAACTCGGATTTTACTCCTTGTTCCCTTAGATATTTCTGCACCTTATGTCCCGTATACTCGCCACCACTGTCAGACCTTAATATTTTTGGCTTACGCCCGAACTGAGTTTTCATTGCTTCAACGAATTCTCGGAATTTATCGAAGAACTCTGACTTTGCTGCATCAAGAACGTTGTTGTGAATCTACTATAGTCGTCGATGAACGTGACTATGTACCGATTACCACTTGGACTGACCACCTCCATAGGACCGCAAACATCTGCGTGTACTAAGTCGACTATGCTCTGCGAATCACTTTTGGATACTTTTGGAAATGGCAATCTGGCAGGCTTTCCCTGGATACAAACTTCGCAGGTTTCTTTGAGACCACAATCTTTAATTGACAAACCTGAACTCAATTTATTCGACTTTATGGATTTAATTGCATCCTCATCCCTGTGTCCAAGCTTTCGATGCCACTGGTGGATACAATCTTCTTTGTGAACCTCTGCAAGAACTCTTTTTGGCTGACGCAACACATACATAGAAGAAATCAAATCTCCTACTGCAATCTGGACATCACCCTTCCAAATCTGACCTTATCAGCAAACACAACTCTGCAACCCATCTCTACCAAGGAAGACACTGACAGAAAATTACCTTGTATTTTTGGAACATACAATACGTTCTCAATCGTTCTAGTAGTTTGAAAATTTTTATTATTAAGAAAATTTACTTAACATATACCTTTTCCTTCAGAAATGATTTCACTTCCATCGCCAATGAAGACTTTTTCTTTGATGAGAGGATCGAAGCTAACGAAAAAATCTTTCACATTCGTTATATGGCATGTAGCCCCAGAATCTAAAATAGCAAAATCCATCCCGAAAGATTTCCTGATGATGTCAGAAGAGTGAAATGATCGAAGGACTTGGTGATATAATTTGCATGCTGTTTCTTATTCTTCCATTGCTTGTATTGAATGCAATTCTTTTTCAGGTCCCCCTTTTTGTGACAGAAAAAACATTCCGCTGATGTTGAGTTGGTTGTTTGTGGATTAAACTTCGTGATCTTCATTGCATTTTCATGTGGTTCAACACTGGGATTCTGACGTCGCCTGTACTCTTCTAGAAGCTATTAACTGCAGAAGGATTAACTGCACTTTGTTACTTAAGAAGTTCCTTTCGTTGTAATTTTTGAGACTGTCTCACGCTTGCTTTGATGTTGTAGCTTTTCTGATATGTTGCAGCTGGCTATCCTCCACACTCCATTCCGGAGTCACTGGTACTGGCTCTTGCTTGAGTCCCGACACGTAGCATTTCTATTTTGTACTTCCACACAAAATAGTTGTCTGGTCCAAGCTTTTTTATTGAAAAACGATTCTTCGCCATCGTACATAAAATATTCTTTTTAGAGTCAATTACCTTTTCTTTTATTTATTGAAAACTGGGTCCATAACCTGTTGAACTTTAAGAATCTTTAATAGCGTATTCCAGATAAATAAAAGATAAAACAAATAAGTTTGGAAAATGTATTTTATGGGGTTTTCCATTGGTAAATTAAGTATTTGATGCGGAATTTGATTTTTTTCGTGACGAATGGAATGATATTTGAATTGATTTTTCTTTTGATATGATATTGGTGTATTTTTGTGCCTGTGAACCTGTAAATGGTATACTTGTATGCTGACGAATACAAACAAAAATCATTCAACATTCATGTTTATTTTCTCATTTGATAGGATTTCAATTTTTGAATTATAAATAGATGATTATAAGGTTGTAATTAATGATGAGGGATAAGTTCTATTCTATCTACTCATTTCAAACTGCTTCCATTCTAACTCAATTATTACTTCTTAGACCTTATATTTCACAAAAAAAAATTCGTTCTCTACTGAAATGAATTAATGAAAACATGCGATTGTCAAAATAACAGCTGGCAATTGCACTGGAGTAAGTAAAAGGAGGGGTAGATCCACCGAAAAATACGGATCTGCAAAATTGATTGATTCAGAACCAATAAAATATCAACATTTTTTGGCCAATAGAAGGTTTTATTTGTCAGAATCGGTGTTTTGACAGATATATATCAAAAAAGTATTTAAAACCCCATTAATAGCACAAGTAAACTCTATAATGGTTGACAACAGAATAAAAAAGTTTAATTGAAATATTTAAAAAAAAAAGAACAGACTTCTTAACAATTTTTTGTTTTAATATAAAAAGGAAACAGTAAAAATGTGTATCAAGCTCCTAACATTTTTTCTTAATAAAAACTTACAAAAATAAAAAAAATGTGCAGGACGAAACCTTGAAAGAAACTACTTGCCATCATGTCAGATAGCCAAGCCGCGCTTAAAGCTTTAAGCTCCTATGCCAAAAGCTCAAAACTGGTACCTATGGGAACGCTTGCGGAGGTTAAATGAACTGGGCAAAAACAACAATGTCTCACTTTATTGGGTACCGGGTCACGTGGGTATCGATAGTAATGAAGGGGCAGACTCCCTAGCCAAAATAGGAGCAAGAACAAATCAGAAGAGAACGCAAAAAGATCCAAAATTTGGAAAGAATTCCCAAAACTGAGGCAGGCCAAATTACTACTTGGGAACAACAACCAAGAACGCTAAAGACACATCTCAGCATTCTCGGCTAAGCGAGCAGTGCAACTTGTAGATTCTGCAACATCCAGGAGGAAACACCTGACCACATATTAGCCAAATGCCACGCACTTGTGCATCAAAGGCACAGATATCTGGGAAATCACCAGATAGAGGAGAGGGACCTACCCTCACTCAAAATACTCTAAACACTTAAGTTTATAAAAGAACTAAATTTGGAGGATGAGCTTTAAGTGAGCAATCTCTTTCAGCTCTAGTTGGGGGCACAAAGCACAATAGATCAAAGGTCGCAGTGCATCAAACCCCGAACTGATTCATTGATTCAAGCCTCAATATTTAGACAAAGTGAAAGTAATTATAAACAGTTTTATAGCAAATTAAAATAAGTGTTTCAAAACATACCTATGATTTAATTACAAATTTAAAATTAAGTCTCATATGACGAAGAATTTAATTATTGTTTTTAATTTTTACATAAAAATTATCACAGCTATCATGAATTGATTTTTTGTTTAATCTTTGAGAATTTACACTTCATCTTGCATTTTTTGTTTGCTGCTGCTAAAGTGGATGCCATTCTATTTCTATTTATGTATACCTAATTATAATTATAATTAATTATAACTTATTAATTATTGTTCTAACATTTGAGTTGTTTTTTATTTACATATCTACAACTACTACCTACTTGTGCAATCTCCAATAAACTTCACTTCACATGAAACTGATAATTCATTTAACATGGAATATATGCACAAGGGCTCATTTCCTTAATCTAGAGGCTCTTACGTTTGTTTAATAGGCGCCAATTTGTATGCAATGGGATGTTAAATTATATACCTAATTGTTTTGTTTTGAGAATTGTAGCAGCCTACACGCATTTTTACAAACGTCGTAGTAAAAGCGGGACAGTTATGGCCGCGGGGCAGACCCCTCAAAAACGGGACTGTCCTGCTAAATACGGGACGTATGGTCACTATAGCCTTACGCCATCAATTAGTTTCTATTAACAAATATATAATTTCGGTTGCGCCCAACAAACAAATAATATTTTATTCTTGTTTATGTTTAATATTTATAATTACAAACTTTGAGTTATTCATACCTGTATAAAGCATACAAAAGTGATGATCTACGAGTTTAGAAGAAGAAAAAAAAAAGAGCGATAGAAAACATTAATGGATGACGAGATCGTGGCAATGAATAATGATTGAAAATGGAAATTAAGCTATTGACCTCTGTCAATTTTCAGTGCGATACTTCTATGTAGATATAAATGCTCATCTAATTACGATTGATTGACTTGCCGTATGCCGTCACTCATGTGCTTATGCCTATTTGATACATTTAATTAAAGGGAGTAAACAACTACACCACATTACTTGTACGGTACCTAAAATACAATGACCATTCCCCAATTTATTAGTCACACTATATAGATTGAGAGACCTTCTTGCTTTATCATAACAAACTTTTTAGACTCCAATATACAACCCACATTTATAATAATTGCATAGGCGCCATCAAAAAAAAATTCTATGGGGGTTAGGTGCAATCCCGTATTTAATTTAACGTACCATAGACGAATAACTAGATATCAGTCAAATCGTGACGAGTTTTTCGAAGTTATGAAACAAATAAAATTAGGTACGCCAATGGGGATTTTTACCGAATTGTCAAACTCAAAACTCACAGCCAAAATTTTGGGTTAATGACATTTGTGCGTTTTTTTTTTTCTAACTAGTTCACCTTCATCGTTCTTTTAATAAGAAAAAGTTACTTTGAGTTTTCATTTTGGGGTTAGATTGTGTTTGCTTTTCGTCTTCCGATTTGGAATTGTTTCCAATTTTATAATAATTAATTATAAATTTAATTGTTTTATTATTGAATTCGATATTTGGAATTGTTTTCTGAATAGTTCACTTTCATCGAAATTTTATTCATCCGCTTGGGTCAATTTTTTAATAAAGAAATGTGTGGCTCATAAAAAATTAACAAAACAAGCTAAAACAAATTAGAAATGCTTTGTATTGCTATTCAATTTCATGCAAAAATGAAGTTGATAGTTATTTAATTTGTACGAACCATGCATTTTTGGTAGTGAATTATTTATCAATAAATTTAACGCAATCAAAATTTTGTCTTTTGTTTATTATTTCTTATTTTTTCGATTTTTTTTCAACCCCTTCTCATTTTATTAACTTTGATCGTTCTTAAAAAAAAATAACTTTTTTAATTTTGACATTTCCACTTTTGTTTTTGACCATAGTTACAAAAAAGAACGCGGCATCCAATTAACGCCAAGCACTCAAACGTCATTAACCCAACATTTTTATTTGACGTTTAGAAGCTATGAGACAGAGATATATTGCTTTTTTTCTAAAAAGCCCTATACAATTACAAAAATAAATCAATTTAAAGTTGTGTTCCATTTGCCACGAAAAAGAAATAATTTTTAGATTGATATCTGAAATTAACAATGAAAAATACTATTAGGTACTCACTGGGCATATCATGTCATGTTGTTGATTAGCCTTTCACAACTACTTCTATCTTTTACAACAAAATTCGCTTACATATTAAAAAAAAAAAACAGAAAAAAAACTCACACGCACATGAAACCTCATCCCATAGCCAAGCTTTGAACAGCCCTCCATGTCTTGTTCAAACCGTTATTTTTTTCGACATGTTGCTGCATGGACATGGATTTTTTGGACTCCATGAGATTTTGTAAGGGCATCGTTCATGGCCTGTGAAGGCCGCCCGTTAGGTACACTTCTAAAAATATTGTTTCCACTCTTGTAAATTTGTTTGTTTGCCAAAAGCGTTTTTTTTAAACAATGTAGTGTCAGTTGAGAAGACGATCAATTCGATATCTCAGAAAGTAAATGAGATAGATTTAAGATTTATATTTATTGAACAAAATAATATTCACAATTTGACTTATAATAACTAGTTAGATACGATGGTATTATACATTTATTGGCACATAGGGGGCCTAATCTTATACTTTGTCTTAAGTTTAAAGGATTATAAAATAAATATAAAAAACATGTCTAAAAATTAAATCTAAAAGTCGGCTGCTTTATTGTCCTCGGGGTGTTCCGTCCCGGTTGTCAAATAGAAGGTAAATGAGATATCGAAAATATATACACTAAAGTTGATGATGCAGATTAGTTATCTTAGAATTTTGTATTTAAAAAAAAATCATTTTTTCTATTTTCTTATGAGAAAAAATTGAGCCAAAAATGAAAAAGTTGGAAATAAAATAAAATACACACTGGATCGCACTAACTACTACTTTAGTCCAGTCAAATTAGCTAAGTGAGTTCCTCACCGATCCGATCGTCACTTGGTCAGTTACAGAAGTTAAAGAAGGTGAACATAAACAGACTGGAAAAATCGTTCGAGTTTTGTGGTACAAACTCACTTTTCACTCCCTTCACCTAAGAACAAAAGATTGGCACTTGAAAAATCGTTCAACGTAGACTGGGACTATTTTAGATAGGCTTTCACATCGATTTTTGGTCACGGCCATTTCTATTCACAGCTCTCTGTTTGCGACTAATGTAGTAGATAGTGTAACAGAGCACTGATTAGTTAGAAACGTTTTTAATTTGGTTATTGATTAACACACAAATTAACCCGTCTCTAAAGTTTAACGTGGCGTTTATCTAAACGCTTGTTAAGTCATTAATTATTGGTAAGGCCCTTTATGAACAATAGCTTTTTCTAACCGGGTGTTAACCTTAGACTCCAGTTCAGCTAGACTCGGGCTTATAGTTTGGATATGAATATGCCCCATAGTCATTTGTAAACTTAAACTGTGTCTAAGTTAAGTCTAGGTTTAGTTGTATTTTCTGATTTTGATTCTATTTTTAATAGTACATGTCAACATATTTTAAGTTTTTTGTGTAGTTTAACAAATAAATAAACTAACATTTTAATAACTTCAACAATTTGTTAATGAAAATGGACCGAATTCACTGAGCCTACTTTTTTATAAACTGTAGATCAGTAAAACCCGAGATTACCAGCGACTATGAATATTTCCCAATATTTTTGGACTATCTTAGACTGCTTTCACACAAGGAAACTGAGTTGCTGGAAACGGTCATCGTTTGAGGAGATTTTTATTACATTCCTTCTCACACTGTCCGTAATGTGCGTTCAGCCAATAGACTTTATATGGAAACAAACGAAAATCTCCAGCAATTTTTGTTTCCTTGTGTGGGACTAGAAATAAAACTGTTCTAGAGATAACGGAATTATATGTAGTCCAGGGAATTTAGGATCAAATTGAAGCATTATGTGGATGTAACATATACATAGATTCTTAGAATTTTGTGGGATTCGATTATAAATAATATAAACATCAAAATCAAAACGTGCAAATAAGTGCATTTTTCACTCCCTGTTTTTTTCCTACAAAAGTTACTAAAAAAATATAATAAATATTATAACTGAATTTGATATAATCAAGCCTTTTTGATTATCTTTATAAATAAAGTTCTTATCTTTTGATATTGATTAAAAGAATGTTGGTATACAACTTATATAATTCAGTAATAAGATTTTATTAACTTTTAGTTAGGGCGTTAAGGGAGCCAACCTTGCACTTCATTCTGATAGGATGAGCTTTGGTACACTAATAGTACACATCCTAAATTTACTTTTAAGAAGAGTTGCCACGATGGCGACACTGGCAGACCGGAGATATAAGGGTTGCCTTCTGACCATGTTTTAACACGAAATTTCACATAAATTAACCTATAAATCGAGAACCAGACATAGGTTGATATCGTGAAATGTCTCGTTGGATTAAGAATACTTGAAGCCATAGGAATATGTTCAGTTTTTGTCCCCTCCCCCAACCTTCTACGCGGGGGGAGCAAAATACGCTCGGCGGATAAGGGTTTTTATTTGCCAGAAAATAATGGTTATAAAATGAATATTCATTAAATTTTAAGATGAGCGTCGACATAGAATTTCATATTTTACAGCATATCCGAAGTCCATTTGTATTCATATGTTAGTTTTTTGTATAATCGCTTTCAAAATGGGGGGAGGGGAAGGTGGAAGTATATCAAACCACTATATATTCGTCTTGGTATAATCTAAGCATATGGCACATGACATTAGGGTAATTTTTAATGCCCAATATTATGCAATCAAAATAATTTCAATATAATTTCCCTAGAAAAAGTTATAACCTTTTTATAAAATGATGACTAAATTTTCAATGAAACGATTATAACATAACCAAATTTCAATGGTGTGATGATGAAACTTGGCACACATGTCTCATTTGTTGTAAGAAATAAGAATCATAAGAGTTCATAAAAATATCTGGGGCTTAAGGGTGTTTTTTTTTGAGTGAAACAGAAAAATGTAAAACTATGCCCCGTAAACCCTCCCTAGAACTAGTACGTTAATGAAAGTTGGTAGGAATGTTTAGTTTTTTATTGTTACCAAGAATAAAAAAAGATAAATCAAATATCTTTCCTCAAATGTGGTGTTTGAGAAAAGATGTTTTATCTGTTCTACTCCAAAAATACATTAATTTTCCATTAAAACGACGATTACTTTCTTAATGGTGATTGTATCGTCTTAATTTTACTTAAATTGGATTTAGCGTTCAAAAATACTTCAAAATCATGAACCATATTACATAATTTTACCTCGATTACATAAAAATAAAATATTGGGTTTTTAACCCATATTTTCCTTGCACCTAAAAAAACATCCCTGGAACCAATATATTTGCATGGATCCTTTTGAGTCTAACAAGAAATAATACATTTCTACCAACTTTTATCAACATACCAGTTTTTTTTTTTTGGGGGGGGGGAGGGTTTACTGGTAATAGTTTATCACTTTTCCCTTTCACTCAAAAAAAAACACCCTTTCGTCTCAGATATTTGTATGTACTCTTATTATTTCTTACGACAAATGAGACATGTGTGCCAAGTTTTATCACCATACCATCGAAATTTAGTAATGTTATGCTCGTTTCATTGAAAATTTAGTCATCATTTTATAAAAAGGTTATAATTTTTTCTAGGGAAATTATATTGAAATTATTTAAATTGCATAGCATTGGGCATTAAAAATTACTCTAAGGTCAGGTGCCATATGTTTAGATTATACCAGGCCGAATATACAGTGGATTGATATACTTCCACCTTCCCCTCTCCCCATTTTGAAAGCAATTATACAAAAACTAATGCATGGATAAAAATGGACTTCGGGTATGCTATAAAGTATGAAATTCTAAGTCGATGGTCATCTTAAAATTTTATGAATATTCATTTTATAACCATTATTTTTTGATAAATAAAAACCCCTATCCACCGAGAGTATTTTGCTCCCCCGCGTAGAAGGGTGGGGGAGGGGGCAAAAAATAAACATAGTCCTATGGCTTTAGGTATTCTAAATTCAATGAGACATTCCACGATTTATAGGCTAATTTATGTGAGATTTCGTGTTAAAACATGGTCAGAAGGCAACCCTTATATCTCCAGTCTGACAGTGTTGCCACCGTGGAAACACTTTTTAAAAGTGAATTTAGGATGTGGACTAAAGCTCGCCCCGTCAGAATGAAATGCAAGGTTTGACCTAAAATATGGCCTTAACGCCCCAACTATTTTAAGTTTTAACCTCTTTGTAGTACAATTTAAAAATGGCGTGAAAAAGGAAATTAACATTTTCGAACAATGTGATTTTTGACAGATTATGTAAATTGACAATATGTAAAGTATTTCGAAATATGAAGTGATACAGTGAGTTGCAAAATAATTTGTAAAAATAGGGAAATGCAATTTATTGCTTCTTTAGATTATTTAAAAGAAAATACTTTAAGTTTTAGGCATTGATTTTTTTGAAAAACGAGCTGAACATCCTCCCCTTCTTGGTTCTTAAAGGTTATTCAACCACTGGTAGTCAGCAAAGATGTGTTGTTGCTCATTTAAGTGTTCCACTAGCAGTTTTTAAAGTTACCACACGAACGATGTCATCTTCGCCAGGGTGTGTTTCAATGACTCTACCAAATTTCCATTTAAGTGGAGGAAGATTCTCGTCTTTGATGATCACAATGTCATTTAGCTTGATGCCTGGGTTGTTCTTTTCCCATTTATTTCGCTGCTGCAAGGTGTGCAGATATTCATTCTTCCATCTGTGCCAGAATTGTTGCATAAGCCATTGTACTCGCCGCTGCCACCGTCTTAGGTAGGAAATGTTTTTGTCGCATAAATCTTGCTCAGCCAGTGCAATCAGTAAAGTATCTGTTAAAAATGGCCTGGAGTTAAAGGTTTAAGGTCATTGAATCTTCAGAGAGAGGAGAAAGGGGGTGGGAATTGAGAATGAATTCTATCTGAACAATAAGTGTGTTGAGTTCCTAATTATGTCAAGGCGGCAAGGTATAATAGGCGTTTCATATGTTGTTTTGCCGATTTCACTGCTGCCTCCCATCATCATGTGGAGATCTGGGAGGAAAATGCTTCCATTTGATGCCATCATCTAAACAGGTCTTCATAAACTCAGAGTTAGACTGTTGGTTCTGAAACATCTCAAAAAGTGCCCTTAACTCATTACCTGCACTAGTATAATTCGTAGCGTTGTCACTATATATGGTGCAACAGAGGCCTCTTCGGCTGATGAAGCGTCACAATCTTCCAAGAACGAAGCAGTAGTGAGATCACCAACTAATTCAAGCCCAACTAACAATTCAGCTTCTTTTAGCTTAAAAATATTGATTGATAAAAACAGGTTCTGCTTTATATAAAGTTTCGGTAGGGCCTTCGGCAGAAACGAAATTCGTATACAAGCAAAGAACTCGATAACTACTTCCTTAAAACCGTATGGAAATAAGAAAAAGAAGAGTTACCGAGTTTGCGAGCTGTCACTCTCATAAGCTTCTAAAATTGATATTACAGAAGAAAATTGAAGATATCACTTTATAAAGGCTGCATAAAGTTTTTTATATAAGTTGCTGCCAGTCAGTCTTTAAAACATTTCTGTAGTTGGGGGATCAGTTCCCGAAAAAAAAGGAATCAAACCCCATCTGGCAGGCACCTATGTTATCAGTCGGTCTGCTTTCAAATTTTTTGTAGTAAATAGTAATTTGGGTGGACCGCTTCGCGGGATCAAGGGTTTACACTCCCTTTTCGGGTCCTCTGGTCCACTCAGGCGACTTCCTCGCTCCGCTTAGGGTATGCTCAGTCGTCTGGCAGGCGCCTATGTTGTCAGTCGATCTGTAATCAAAGTTTTTTTGTACTAACAGTACTTTGGGTGGCCCGCTTCGCGAATTCAAGGATTTTAACTCCCTTTTCGGGTCATCTCTCCCGCTCACGAGACTCCGTCGCTCCGCTTAGGGTATGCTCAGTGTCAGTCGTCTGGCAGGCGCCTATGTTGTCAGTCAATCTGTAATCAATGTTTTTTGTTCTAAACAGTACTTTGAGTGGCCCGCTTCGCCAATTGTCAAAAGCACCTGCGGGTCTTAGTTCTTTTTTGTGGTGGAATTAACCCATGCGGAATTAACAACCGCGGGGGCTCTGCACCGAATGAAAATAACAAAACGGCGATTTGTTTTGCAATTTTCTGAAAAAAAAAATATGAAAACGAGACAAAGCCAAATTGGCCTTCTTTAGTTTTCTAAAGCGAAATAAAGCCAAAACTAAAATTTGGCGTTATTTCCCTATTAAAAGCGAAATAAGGCCAAATATTTGACATTTGGCTTTATTTCGTTGGGCCTTATTTCACGTCACCTAAACATCACATTAAAAAATGAAAATAAAAATGTATTTTTTCTTTTTTTTTATTTATTTTTGTTCACCTTCTATAAGCCTTGTATGTTAATTTTATACAACCATGTCCGAAGCTATCTGTCAAGTTTAAGTGTCATTCAAATTTCCAATATCGCTCGTTAAAACTTCGTATCGATTTCTTTAGGCTTTTATACAATCTGCTACTTTAAAAAGGTCTGCGAATAAGTTTATAAGAAGATTTTCCGAAATCACGTACACAAGCTATATTAGATTCTATAACATATTCCCCTTTTTATGCTTAAGTAAACTTTATAAATGTCTTATGGAACTTCGAAAGCCTATTCTATTAAGCCGAACTGAAGCTGAAATGTTAGTTGGGAGATGCACAGCTTTGGTGCTAAGGCATACAAAAACTGCCACATATCCCTTTACGGCAGCAGTCCCTCGCCGACGAAAGTGCACCAAAAATGGTCCACAAAAGTCTATTCTTACAGTTGTAATGGGACGTGAAAGCAGCACTCTGTAATCTGGTAGATTTCCCATTTGTGGATATTCAAATCGTGGACATGCTCTAGTGCAAATAATACATCGTTTGACAACTCGTCGGTTGAGGGGCTTGCGGCATGAACAGGCCAATATTGCTCGCGAATTATTGACATCAATCCTTGTACTCCTATATGATGATGTTTTATACAACGTTTTCATTGGAGCCGAAATAAGGTAATTTCGAAATTTCCACTACTGTAAGGGGTCCATTTATTCTTGATTTTCTTTCTACGTAGTGCTATTGCGTTGTTGAAAAATCTTAGCATGTACGCAGCTACTCTGAGTGAGTGATCTAGAAAAGATTGACCTTTGTGTTTTAGCCTGTTCCATTTCCACTACTGTAAGGGTTCCACTTATTCTTGATTTCTTTCTACGAGGTGCTATTGCATTGTTGAAAAATCTTAGCATGTACGCAGCTACTCTGAGTGTTCTCTGGTGGTTATTGTTGTATTTCATACTTATTAAAAAATCGTTATCCCTTTGTAATGAAAAATTATATTTTGTAATTTTGCGCTCTAGAAGTGTTTCATCAATCACATCTAAAGATTTTGAATTAGGCCAACGTTCATGAGAAAGGTATACAAAATCTGGAACGTAAAACCATAATTTTGAGTTAATAAATTCACAAGAAAATGCTTCCCAGGACGCAATGTCTGCCGGGTTTTTATTAGTGCCAACATAACGCCACTGATCGGTCGATTAATGATTTTGTAACTCTGCGACAAAAGTTTGGCAATGATGTGATTCCGAAGCCAACCAAGCCATGACTATTCTGGAATCCGTCCAATAATACAAATCCTCAAAATCTCCGAAAATATAGCAAATTTTCTTAGATAACTGGACCATCATCTCAGCAGCGCATAGTTCAAGCCGCGGTAAACAAACGTTTCTTACAGGTGCAACTTTAGATTTGGCGCACAAAAGTCGAACTGAAACTTTTTTTTTTTTTTTTTTTCGTTCTTAATCTCAGCCACATCTGATAGAATTATAGGGGAAGAGCTTCATCCCAATTAAAATTTAGCATCCAAAGATTTCGGACATTTTTGCCAAGACTATGACAGGATAAATGAGTCCTAAAGGATCATATAGGCGTGCGATGTCTGCTAGTACAGTTCGTTTAGTAATATTTTTGGTTCATACTCATTCGCTTTGTAGAAGAACGTATCAAGGCTTGGATCCCACACTACACGGAGTGTTTTGATGATGTCATTGTTTTTTTAATTGAAAAAATGGTTCTCTGTCTTCAAGCGAGAGGTCATGTAGAAAGCGATCATCATTAGAGCACCACTTTTTGAGTGTTAATCCACCACTTTCCAATACACCTTTTAATTTTATTTTTATACACTCAAGCTCTTGTGAGGAACAGTGAGGATATCATCGACATAAAATTCCGTTTTGAGTGCCACCTGAAAACTTTTCGCTCTCCTCTTCTGCTAAGTATAAAAGTGTTCGTGTGGCTAAAAAAGATGCTCCAGCCGT
Source organism: Melangyna quadrimaculata (assembly GCA_949320155.1). Classification (NCBI taxonomy): domain Eukaryota; kingdom Metazoa; phylum Arthropoda; class Insecta; order Diptera; family Syrphidae; genus Melangyna; species Melangyna quadrimaculata. Next base: position 89,987,442 of record OX439485.1, read on the forward strand.
TCCATACGTCAGCGTGCCCTTTTGTTAATTCTGTCCAACAAGCTTAGATGAGTAATAGGAGCAGCTGCCCATATATGAGAATTATACTCAAGCTTTTGACGAATAAAGGCTTTGAAAAGAGAATTTTTGTATCTTCGGAGAAAACCTAAGCACTTAGCAGCGTTTTTGGCGACGTCGTCCCTTAAAAGTGGGTCTGTTACACACATACCGAGAACTGAGAGCTGGTTGGTTTCCTCAATGCAAGTGCCGTCCCTGGATAGCGGCATTGGGGGTGGGTTTCGCTTTTACTACAGGAGACAGCATTGAGTTTTTGAAGCATTAAATTCTACGCGGTTTTTGATTCCCCATTGGACAATGCTGTCGGGATCAGAATTTAATGAGCTATTCATACGCTGCCGATTGAGTTCCACATTTGAGGGATATGGATGTGAATCTGAAAACGAATATGAGAAGCTGAGGGTACTGTCTATTACTGGTCTTAAGATGACGTACAAAGTTTAATCAAAATCGTTAGAGATGTTTTTGAGAAAAATTGATAAAACCGAAATCTTCGTATGGCACGTACCCGTTCTAGATGAACTAAAACAAAAAGTCGAAATTGTCCTCTAGGGAATCAAATAAAGACACTTCACCTCAAATTTGAAGCAAATCCGTTCAAATGTTTAGGCTCTAGCCTAATGTGCATCAGGACGCACATACAAACAGACTGACGGCGGCGGCGTCTTGACGAAAATCACTTTGTTGGAATTCGTAGGGGAAAAGAGGGAGACTTGATCACTTTTGTAGTTTTTGTATCATAACTTTTTATTTAAGTTTTTTAGAAGCCCCTTTCCAATGTTTAAAAGACACTTTTATTAGCTTCCATTTTTGCACAGAAAAAGCATCAAGTTGTAAACATTTAAAGCGCTGTTTTAAAAAAATTGAAAGGAGTCAAAAGGATCAAGCCTCCCAAAACTATGGGAGACTTGTTGTTGTTCCCCCCTATGTTAGACTTGATCCCTAGGTCGAACTTATCATATATTTGTGTTAAATCATAATATATTTGTCTTAAATTACGTGAAAGGTTCAAAGCTCATGGGTATACACATTTTGAATTGAATAAAACTTAAATACCCCTTGATGCAAGAGTATAACAATGAAAAATACTGGGGAGACTTGATCCCTTCGGGGACTCATAATAGAGGGGATCAAGTCTCCCAGTTTTGGTAAATTGAAAAAAAAATGCACACAATTTATTTTTGGCACATAATCAAACTTTAATTGCATAAAAGTTTTTATAAAAGATTAGGGAACACACACAAAAATAACTTGTGGTACTTACAACGTAAAACAACAGCTCAGACAGAATCGAAAAAACCGCAAAATAAACAGTACGAACTAACAAACAACTAGAAATCGTTACGTGCTCTATCACTTTGAGTTGAATTTTGACTACTATAGACGCATTGATATGATTTAAAAAATACTTGTTGTCAATGCTGTGAAATAAGCTTTTTTAACTCTTTTGGATCTGAAGATTTAGGGGGGGGGGGGGGGCGAGATCAAGTCTCCCTCTTCACCCCTAATGTTAGTTTTGTTGGGTCAACTAAGGGACTATTTCCGCAACTTAGGCCAAGGAAATAGCGAAGGCAGTGGCTTCACGATACTGGGGTGGGAAGGTCAGACCTTCGTCAATAACATCAGACGAACGTTTGGAATTCAGTGTGGCGGTATCTAAGAGAGAAAAACGGTGAGGTGCTTTAGACATAGGTTTATTGGTGTAGGGTTTAGTTAAGGTTTAGGTTAGGGTTTATTTTTTTTTTACTAAATTATCTTTTCAATTTTTTTTATTACTTTAATTTTCATTTACAATAATGCTTTTTTGTTTACTTACTTTTTTATATATTTTTATCAATTTTTTTTACTTCAATTTTTGGTGATGGGTTTTTCTTTAATAATTTGGTACAGTTTAGTTAGGCTAAGTTTTTTTAATTCTTTTTTTTTACCTAATCTCGAAGCAGCAATCTAAATTGTCTCTTAGATATCGTCAGTAATCCCTAGATTTGTGTCAATGTCAGTAACATCAGATACCTTTTGCACGAAAATAAATGTTAAGTGGAGCAGGAGGTACTCTGGGAGTCGCAAGAACCACCCCATACGATGAGCTAAGCCGTGTAATTACAAGCGTGTCGTAGCCACTTCCCGAGTACCAAAGAAAATCCTCTGGAAAACCTAGCTCCTAACAATGGTCTCGAAGAACCTCGAATTTTTTTGACACAAAACCAATACTAGCCTTATAGAGCAAGAAAAATGTAACTTAAAAAATTAAATTGTTTGGAAAAAATAAAAAAAATTCTTTTTAATTAAACCCCCCTTGTTGCCGCGTATGGACCAACCATAAACAGTTCTGCTTCTGATGCCGTTGATACTGAGCGAACAACCGAGAGTAGCCACAACAAATCACCGAATTAATCCCTACGCCAAAACAGCCGAGCTTGTGCTACTGGGTAAAAATATTAAAGTATTGATCGACAATTGACTGTCTAAGAACGGCGTGCGCGTCCCCATTTCTCATTTACAAAAAATTTCAATCAGTTAAATTCAATTATAGTGATATTTGTTATTGTTTTTGTTGTTTTTTTTTTATTGTATTCTGTTTTGTGATTGTTTTGGGTGACTATCCAAGCTGTGGGATAATTATTGTTTGATGAAGTGCCTACATTTTTAAAGTAAATTTAGGACGAAACAAATTTAATAAAAAATTATGGCTCGAGTAGCACTTTTGAGTCTAATTCTTGTGTCATTTACATTAATGCATATTCAAGACTTATCTTTTTTAATAAGTGCCCGAGAATGCTTAAGCATTGATATTAAAAACAGTGTATCGAGTTTTAGAGCGCTTGAAGGTTGCAGTGTGGTCAAAGGGTATTTAGTTATAGCTTTAGTAAGTCGGGAAACTTCGCCAAGTAATTACAGCAATTTAACTTTTCCCGAATTAAAGTAGGTTTCCCTATAATACCTATAATATTATCTTTGTATTTGCGTTCGAGCATTTTATTTATTCCTAGTCCTGGGATTATTTCAGGGAAATAACGGACTTTTTCATGCTGCACGATGTAAGAGGATTAACGGATATGAAAAAGTTGTTTCCTAACCTTGTTGTTATTCGGGGTAGGAGACTTTTTCTAAGTTATGCATTAGCTGTGTCAAATATGCCTGAATTAGCTGCGGTAAGTACTTTAACACACCTACGTATTATTTTAAAATCTCCAAACTAATGAAAATACTGATGTTTTAATGCGATTTACCTAATTGAAAGGACTGGTATAATAGGACTTAAATATTATAAAACAAAACAATTCTTACCATCATCACGAACATTTGTTATATGTAATGGCATTAATACATACCTTATGAAGAATCAAAAGAGTACCTAGGTACTTATTGTAAGCTTATAAAACTTGACAAAAAAATAGCTCACTTGTATTGAGAATGAAAATAAAATCGTTTATAAAAATAACTTTGGTAAAATTAGGAAATTTTTTCACAGGGTGTCCCATGATCAATGGTACAAACTTAAACTGATGAAAAGCCAGGTCATGACCTGTCAGAATTTGGTAACTTATACATACTGAATCATAACGGTTTTCCAATAACGGCTGTTTTGAAATTTGAAAAAATCTTTACCTAGAACCAGTGTTTTGCTCACCACGACCATAATTGATTTTTGTTTTTTTTTATAGAATTGTCAAATTTCAAGATGGCTGCCCTTTGTACTTAACACAGTAAACAAAAACAAAATTGTGGTGATTGTTTGAAACTCAATTTTTTTTATTACTGATTTTGACAACATGCGCAGAACTGAACAAAAATGAACAAGCTAGTGATATTACCTGTATTATATGTACATATGTATCTGGGGCCCAAATCGCGTAAGACTAAAAATATTGTTCGATTGAATTATATCGTCGTCTTGACGATAGCTGTCTACACACAATAGGAAAATATAGAGAAATCAATTGTGAAAACGACGATCGTTCAATCGAACAATCGTTTTAGTCTTACGTTTACGAAATGAAATGAAAGAGGTACAAATTTGGATACCAGCAGTTTTTTGTATTTCAAGATTTTAAAGAACTTTGTCAAGTGTTTGACGTTTAATACTACGTTTCCACCAGGCATTAAACCGAGATTTAGCCAGATTATCACAAATCTCCTTGAAATCCACAAGATTTACAATACAAATTTGTATCTCCTCAAATAAAGATTTCAAGTAAAACTCATTCAACTCCACTTGGAAACATTAGTTTGTCAAATCAAACAAAATTTTTTTCGAAGAATAATTGTGGAACCGACCTATTTTCGTTTATTGACAGATGGAAATGTAAACAAAAACTATCTATCTCACTTCCACTTCATATCAAAAAAATGAAACACCATTTGAATGTTTTGCCATAATCCTCTTTTTGTGCAGTGGAAACACCAAACAAATCTCATTACCTAAATGTCGGTTTAGTGGTTGGTGGAAACGTAGTATAAGTTTCAGAATTTGGTGTTTATTTAGTAAAAATATTCGTTGGCTTTTATGTTGCTTAACTTTAAGTATGAGTTTTATTTTTAAAAAGAAATAAAATGAACGACTGAAGCCCATGAACTTGTTCTTGAGTTAACAACTAGAAAGTAGCTAGGAGCTAGACATTAGATAAAAGACATTGACAGTGTATATTAAAAGCTCAAAATTTATTGTATGTTATTAACGAGAAAATGTTAAAAACAAGTTATAGTAACAACGTTGAGTATGTTGTTTTTTTTTAATTTATTTGCTACGTCCTGATTTCCTTCATTATAAAAGGGAATTTTTTCTACTAATTACCGATTAAATTTTGATTTTTTGTTTTTATATAATTCTATTGAAACGAATGTTGATTTCGTTTGAAATTCAGAAATTATAGAAATATAGGTTGAATTTTTACTGAACGAATAATTTGTTCTTTTTTATCTGAAATTCAGTATTTTGTAGATTTGTATAAGTACTGATTTGGAATTCAACTTGTATAGTTTAAGTCAGATCGTGGGATATTGTTTATTGATATTTTCAAGATCTCTGGCAAGTGTACGACTGCGACAGAGGATTCGTCCTATAAAACCGTTAGCGTCCTCAAGTACAATAGAAGTCATAGCTTTTGGTGAAAGCATTAAATTAACAGTAAACTTTGCTAAATCTGCATGGCTTTTCATTGTTAGGTTATCAGCTAACGATGAAATAGAATTTTAGAATTCGTACTGTTGTAAAAAAAAATATCAAAAATGTGTACAACTCACTGTAGAACCTTGTAATGTAGAAATTCTAGAATTTATCGTTAACATTTATAACTTTTCAGCAGGAAAAAGTCCGGATTTCCTCAGTTCCAGAAGATATTATTTTGATCGTTCTAGTTGGCTCGCTCTTATAAAACTTTCTCATAAAACTAAGAAAAATGCGATCATTTTAACAAACTTTATTATCATCAACTTTATTTTTTCTTGTTTTTACCAAGAAGTTGAGTTCTTTATTTCTTAATATCTTAAAAAGTAAAAGACCTAGAACCATCCGGTTTTCAGAATTTGACTATGATTTGATAAGAGCACTGAATTTTGAAAGCAAAATTAGTACCTAATTACGTGAAATTTTGAAAAAAAGTACTTTTAACATTTATTTTGTTTTTTTTTTTTCAAAATTTTGAGTTTGAAAATTAATTTAAAAAAAATGTTCATTAAAATAACTTTATATAAAAAGAAAATGAAAGAATTGATTTCTGGCTTTACATACAAAAATAACAGGGCATTTTAAATCTTACCGTTGGTTTTTTAATAATTTGTACCGCATTCGTTTTAAAATGTTCGGGTTCTATAAATGGTCACACGCAATCAGTCTTGGACATGCGGATTTGTAATCAGGAGATCAAAGTCTAGGGATGGGTAAAACAAATTTTGGTTCAAACAATTTTTCTCAAAGTTGATTTTTCTGTTTTTCAAATGGTCAATTATCCTCGGAGTCGATTTGTTTCGATTTTTCAAAGGGAGGGTAAATGACAACCCCAATCGGTCTTGTACATACGAATCTGTTATAAGGGGATCAATACCTAGGGAGGGGTAAACAAAAAGTTTGGTTCATACAATTATCCACAAAGTTGATTTTTTTGCGTTTTCGAAATGCTATTACGCACTTAAGCCGCCACCAGGGGCTGCAAGACTTGCATTTCTTTCATTAGCCTAAACACACCTTGACCTTTGTACTCATATACTTTTTTTTCGGTTCACTTTCACACCCCAAAATATGTTGTGGGCTCTTAGACTAACAGGCATCTTTAACTAATATATTTAATCTGGAGAAATTAGCTGATATAATACAAAAAATAGTCCGATTTGCCAGACACGATAACGTCCTCAACTATCAACAAGTTTTAAGCCGGATCGATGTTGTGAAATTTTTGTACCTATATAGAATTATGGAAAATGTGAGCTTAACCCTATGTCGCTTTTTTTTGGCTGGGAAATAAAACTAAAGTGAACGTCCTTAACTACACCGTCTTAAATCCAAAAAATGTAAAAACTAATAACCGAACTTCCATTATAAGGGCAAACATTTTCTCACAATGATATTTAGGTAATTTTCATGACGATAGCTTCGTTCGTTGAACTTTACACATGGTTGACCCAGGTTTTATTGAGAACTCCAGAGATGTCAGTACTCTTGCAGGCTTGCAGCCACATCTAAAGTGCATGTGAGTTGAATGGATTCAACGATTGACATTGCAGAAATTACAAATTCCATTTTTTATTTCTGTTTACATATTTATTAAATTAAATTTGTTTATTCTTTCAGTTTCTATTTCAAAAACAATCCTATTGAACGCGAGTTTAGTACAAAATAATTGCTTTAAAATTCACATCAGTTTGACAGATATTCGTCCTTAGCTAAAAACCTATATATATGTACATTAGGGTGGTTTTTAGGGGAAACAAAATGACGACGCCCCCGAGATTGGTTCAAATTCATGAAAAAAAAATTATTATAAAATAATTATTTTCAGATTTTTATTCCTAACTCTTTAATTTTATTAAATTTCATTTTCAAAACTACGGCGCAGCTATAGCCGTTTTCAGTACAATGACTTATTATCATATTAATATAACACATCGAAACGTTAATAGTGTCGAATATATAAGGAAAAATCTCATATAATTCAGGTTAATGAAAACGATGGAGATATCATCAAAAAAAATAATTTATATCAAAATGTTGCTTACTTTTCGCGTATTGAACGAAACAAAAAATCTGCCTTTTTGATTATTAACAATAAAGTATAAGCAAATGATCAAATTTTTTTAAACATCCACGTGGCTGTAGAGTTTACAGAGACGGTTCATTTGAGCCTAATTCGAAGTCTTTTCATTGATTAGTTCAAAAATGACACCTGGTACAGTGTTTATATAGTGTTAATCCAAAAATAAAAAAAAATAAAAAAAAATTTATAAAAATAGGGCCAGGAAGGGTTAGAGATAAAAAACTGAAAAAATAGGGGTTTTTTAGTCATTTTTTAGAAATGAATTAGGGGGCGTCGCACTCAATTTTCGCATTAGAGAACAAATAAGAACCACCCTTATGTACATACATAGATCTATTTCATAGCTTTGAGCACGAATATGAGTTTTAAAACACAGAATGAGAGCGTCAGAGTGACTTCAGGGCTCAACAAAAAAAAAACTGTTTAGAAACAGGGGAGGAGACGGAACAGAGGACCAACGGGGCACAGAGGACTGTTTCAAACGATAAATTCCGTGTTAGGCGCCTCTTCAGTTGGTTATTGACTATCGTGATTTGATTACCATCAGTGTTCTCCATTAAGTCCAGTCATTTGGTAGATTTGCCTGGAAAGTTTTGGAGTAGTTTTGAAAACTTTTAATTTTTATAAGTTTTGGGGTGCTCTTTCCAAATTTTCATTTTGCCACCTCGCACCTTTGCCGCTGACGCCGCCATTCGAGGTTAAATGTCATAAATATCAGGTTTTCGCATATAACTCTGAAACGGTAAATGCTATGGAAAAGTTATTCATGCAAAACTTGTTTAGTATTAACACAGTAGTATTAACAGATAAATTTTCGATAAAACGTGCCGTTTAAAAGATATATGCAAAAAACCTATTTCTTCGACATTTAACGCTATTTAAGTACCAATATCTTGCGACTCATGACTTGCATGGAAAAAAGTGTCGACACTATTTTCTAGAGAATATTACGGTCTACAAATTGAGTCTAAGTTTTATTTCGACAACTTCGTCATTTAAAAGTAAAAAGCGAAAGACTGGAAATTTAGAATTTTTGTCAAACTATTAAAATAATTATATCTTTAAAACGGTTGTTTTTAAGAAAAAAAAAAGATAGTTTTTTCATGTAGGGGGTTAAATAATGTACAAAACTTGCATCCAGATGTTTTCAAAAATATGAAACGCTTAGGAGTTATACGTGAAAAAGTGATATTTTCGACATTTTACGTTTTTTGAAGTGTCGATATCTTCTTAACGGTGAGTCGAAGGAAAAAAAATTGTCAAAACTTTTTTTCTTCGGGATCACAAAATCTACAACTTTTGCATGAAATACTTTTCGATAGCATTTACCGTTTCGGAGTTATATGCGAAGACCTGATATTTTCGACATTTATCCTCGAATGGCAGCATTAGCGGCAAAAAGAGAGGTGGCAAAATGAAAATTCGGAAAGAGCACCCCAAAATCTATAAAAATGAAGAGTTTTCAAAACTACTCCAAAACTTTCCAGGCAAACCACTTTTTTTCGCCCAAATGACTGGACTAATTGGAATAAATTAAAATTTTCTGTTTTTTTTTTTTTTCAGATAAGTTTATAAGAAAGTTATATAAAAGTTTGTGTGTTTACTTACATTGCCATATAAATATCAAATTTGTACATCAGAAATAGTGAACTATGTTGTGGTTTGTGTAATTTTAGTTTTTTGAAATATTTATTCTCGAATATTTTGATAACACTTTTTTAAAGGTATTCGTTTTTGGGGTACATAGGACTTTGGTAGAAAATTAATGGTGGATTCAATGTCGTAGTTGTAAAACGTGGGCACATAAGTTGGCACCAGAGCAGCGAGCAGATGACGGTGACAACTTTATAACATGCTTACATTACCTTTAATCGCAGTTTCAACAAAATTTGTGTTAATTTTTAATATTTATTTAATATAACTATTGAATTTTATAAAATCTTTAATTAATTTGTTGTTAATTAAGCACTTTGTAGGCATTCTTAAAACAAACGTCATAAAGTTTTGATATCAATAATTTACCTATTTAATGTTAACACCAAAATGTAACACGAAATTTTAAAATTATTTTTTTCTTAACCTAAAACATTTTTTGAAAAAGAAGGCGAGAAAAAAATAGCCATAGTACTAATCAGTTTTGAAATGACTTTGATGATTTGGGAATTTCATCACTATATTGTCCTATTATCACACATTTTTTTGCGACAAACTTAAAAGAAAACCAAACTTAAATCGCACAAGCAATATAATTAGAGATTCTAAATGTTTGCAGTTTTCATCTATTTTTAATTAATATTAATAAATATAAATATAATTTATGATGTTGCACACACAATATATCAGACTGGACTCAGCGGTATGACCTTTGAATTTGGCATTTATTGATATTTTATTACAAAAATATATTTTTTTATTACTTTTATATTATTAACAATGACTTTCTTAAATTTTGAATTGATTTGAGATATTAACTAACTCTTTTCGTTTGCTAACAAATTACTACTATCTCAACCATTTGCATTCGTTTAATTTTTACGATTGAGACAAGGGAGAGCTGCCATGTCTTTTAAAATGAAATATCATACCATCCGCTAATTTCTATTATTATACCAGAGGCAGAGGAAAAAATATTATACGATACGCCAAATTTAAAAAAAAGCAATTTTTTGATTGAATAGAAAACGGAAATTAGTCTTAAGCTGACCATACACGACCGAGGGGAACGGCTCGGACCCAATTGGCTTCGAACATTTTGTACTGGATAAATAATGTCAAAAGCGGGGTACAGATTATCAAACCTGTTTACGTTTGATAGTCAGCGCTGCCGAGAGTGGCACTTTAGTGCCAAATTGGCACTATCAAATGAGTTTGGCACTTTGGCACCCATTGGCACTCAAAGTTTAAAATTTGGCACTCTTTTTATTAATGAAAATATAAAAAAAATTCATTAAAAAACATTAAAAATTAAATTTCTTTATACAATTAACAAACATTCCCACACTTGTTGCTCTTTTTTGTAAGCCCCACAAAAATCTACTACAGTGAACATTGTGTTGGATGCCTAGGATACCTAGCGAAAGATTTTTGTATGCCACTGTCACTGTTGGATGCCTACAAAATTAATGAAAGACTTGTGTATGCCGTTGTCACTGTAATTACTTCTATTAAATTCCATCCATCAACTATGAATGTTGCACGATGCATGAAGTAGAACAGAAACTGAAAATTAAAACAGAATTGAATTGAATTTCAAAATGAAATGAGTAAAACACGAATACATAATTTTAAGGTGCTTCGATATTACATTACTTAAGATATTTAATATTTTACATTATCAAACTTAGAACTTGGCGCACTTTAGATCTCACTACTTTTTACGGCTGACTTGATACGCAAAGGTTTTTGTATTTTTTTTTTTTAAACTTTGCGCGCACAAAAGGGATTATTATTACCCTTAAAATATTTACACACAGTGCGAGCGTTCAGGAAATTGGAAAGGGTTAAAAAGGAGATTCCGATGAACATTTGTTTTGAATGTCTGAATACTGTAATAAGAGGGAAACACAGAGCCAGGTAAAGTATTCCACATTCTTGTGGTTCGACTAAAGAAAGAATCTCTAAAATTAACAGTACGTCCGAAGTTGGGCTCGAGGGTAAACTGATGGGCATTCCTAGAAGCGCGAGTATTACGGTTGAATTGTTTAAGGGGAGGAATGCAACTTGCTATTTCACTAGAACACTGTTTATAAAAACAACGGTAAAATAGGGAAAGACATGAAACATTACGGCGGTGTTCGAGAGATGTAATTGTTTCCGTTATAGATCCTGCACCTATCATTTTTAAAGCTCTCTTTTGTATTCTGTCCAACAAACTTAAGTGCGTTTTTGGAGCTCCTGCCCAGACATGAGAATTGTACTCATGTTTTGGACGAATAAAGGCTTTGTAGATCATAGCCAGATCAGAAGGGGAAAAAAATTTCTTGCATCTGCGGAGAAAATCTTAACACAGCAGCGTTTTTGGCGACATCAAATATGTGGTCATTCCACAAAAGGTGGTCTGTGACACACATACCGAGAACTGAGAGCTGTTTGGTTTCCTCGATGCAAGTGCCGTTCATTGATAGTGGCATTGGGAGTGGGTTTCGCTTTAACGACAGCATTGAGTTTTAGAAGCATTAAATTCTACTCGGTTTTTGATTCCCCATTTAACGATGCTGTTTAGATCAGAATTTAATGAGCTTATCATACGCTGCCGTTCAAGTTCCGCATCCGAAGGACATGGATGTGAATCTGTAAACGAATATGAAAAGCTGAGGGTACTGTCGTCAGCGAAACAGTTTAATGGATTAGAAGTTTCAGACAAAAGATCATTTATAAAAATAAGGAAGAGAGTCGGAGACAAAACGGAGCCCTGGGGCACACCAGCATTTATTTTGTGGATTTCAGACTTGAAACCAACTTGTATTGAACGGTCCGAAAGGTAATTTCTAATCCAATGAAGAAGAGATACATCAAAACCAAATGCGCGCATTTTCGATAAAAGAGCTTGATGCCAAACTCTATCAAACGCTTTTGAAATATCAAGTGCAATAATCTTACTTTCTCCAAAACGATGTAAAGATTTGTTAGACTGTTCGGTGAGATATACCATCAAATCACTAGTGGACCTATTGCTACGAAAGCCGTACTGCCGGTCATTAAGAAGCTTTCGTTCTCGAGATATTTCTTGAGCTGAAAATTAATCAGCGTTTCCATGACCTTGGAAAGAAGGGACGTAAGTGCAATTGGTCGATAATTTGAGGGTGAAGAAGATACGCCTTTTTTAGGGACAGGCTGGACAAATGCTGTTTTCCATCCACTCGGAAAGAGACCAGTAGAGTAGGACAGATGGAAAAGCTTACGCATTGGTTTTGCCAGCGTTGAAGAACACCTCTCCAGAACGATGGGAGGGATACTATCCGGGCCAGCGGATTTGTGTACGTCGAGATCTTTTAGAACTCTAGCAACTGCACGAGTGCGAAAGAAGATTTGTCCCATAAAATCATTTACGCTCTCAAGTACAGGAGGAGCCATAACAGTTTCTGGCAGCGTCGAATTAACAGCAAACTGTGCCGCAAGCAAATTGGCTTTATTTAACGAGCTGACAAAAGGGGTGTTATTGAAGACGGGTGTTGGAACAGGGGACGAGGTGGTGTTTCGTATGTTTTTTACAAATGACCACACATTTTTACTACCTTTGGGACATTGTAGAATTTTTTGCCGTAATTTTTGATCATGTAAAAATTTGGTTCGTCGAATATGAACGTTGCAGGTCTTTCTAGCTTGTTGAAACTTTTTCCGGTTTTCCTCAGTAGGGTTGGCTTTATAACAACGGAAGTTTACTTCTCTAACCCTAATAACCTCCTTACAGCTCGAATCAAACCATGAGTTTTCTTTGGGTTTGATAGATTTCACCCTATTCGGGATAAAATTTCTCATTCCACAAAGAATTAAGTTTGTAATCATATCTGCACTGGAATCTACGTCACTATCGAGGAAGCATAGTGACCAGTTAAAGTTCCTGAAGAAAACATTGAGACCGTCCCAGTTGGCTTTCTCGTACTGCCAAACGGTTCTCTTGGGAGTTTTTTCTTTAACTGTGTTTTGGTGGCACGAGAAATTCGCAGATATGACACAATGGTCTGATGTGCCTTGAGGTGATAATACACAAATGGTGTATTTACCAGGGTCGGAGGTAAGAAACAAATCTAGAGTGTTGGCGGATTGACCTGTAACGTCAGGGATCCGAGTAGGCTCGTCAACAAGCTGAGTCAGGTGGTTTAACTCAGCAAAAATCTCGACATACCTTCCTTCGGGTGTTGTCTGGCCTGAATAGCGCAACCACGTAGAATTATGTACATTGAAATCGCCCGTAACAACGATTTCACTGTGCGGATAATGGGAAACAATTCTCTGGATAGAGTCAGATAGCGCATCGAATTCGTTGAAAGTCGAATTGCCGTCCAAACTTGGGCTGCGGTAAATAAAACATGTATGAATAATTCGCTTATGGATGTTGAACTTGAACCATATGAAGTTAAAATTTGTATTTATACATTGGCCATATTGTGGTTGGAGCTGATAAGCAACATCATTACGTACATAGACGGCAAGACCATGATGTGGAAAAAATAGCGGCACTAAATTATAACCTTGGAGGCTGAATTCCGAGGGATCGGAATTTTCACCAACCTGGGTTTCGCTTGTGCGAAGACTGCTGGCCTGTTTTTTACAGTATGAACATATGCAGCACAGAAATTCTTCCTAAGCCCCCGAATGTTACTATAATCGACCCTAGACTTACCTTCCATTACAGCATTCAACATAAAATAAAACAAAACTAGACAATTAACTATGCTAAAATTAAATATTGGGTACCAAAATTACTTCACAATAACAATTACCATTAGTGTTATGCCTTAATGGTAGGTTGCATTGAGCCTCCCCTGGTCACCCAAACAAAATTATAGCAATTTATCCAATATTACTTTGATTTAGTCCATTGCACACATTGTATGGATTTTACCCACATAGTGCATGCAATGGTCAAACCAAAGCAACTGCGAGAGATGTTGGGAAGGAGTGAAATGAGAGTACCGCTCGCTGTGGCTATGGGTTATTTAGTTTTTTGTTGTTGTGATTATGCATGACTTTTTTTATGGGTGCACTTTTTTTTCTATTACACACGCACTGGCACTGATTTGTATTTGGTTGATTTTTTTTTTGTTTTTCTCGCCGCGCGATATGTTGTTTAATTATTTGATATATATTGCTATATTGATAATTATTGCAATTTTGGGCTATTTATTTATTTTGTTTTATTTCACTTTATGGGAGGTGATGGCAAAAACTTTTTTTGTTTGGGGGTTTAGGCAAACGAACGAAAAATACCGCACTCAAACTCGCTTCACGTGTGTTCGCGGTAGGATGCTTCTTTTTTAACATTTATGTTTTTGGAGTAATTTCACTTCTTTATGGAACAATTTTTTTTGTCAGGAAAAGTGGGTGGAATAAAAGGCCACTGAAAGCCTCATATGAAAAATTAAGTATTTAATGTGACGATGCCACGACCCTGCATGAACAATTTCGTAATTTCAAATTTTTCATTGTATACTTACACCTGAAAACCATCCGCTCTATAAAATTTCATAATTCTGCACTAAGCAGAAGTGCTCTCTATTAAATATATATTAATTCTTCGGAAATAGGTGGTTGACACCTCCACTGAATGTAAAATCTCAAATTTTTTATTTTCCCCTTTCTTGCATGTCAAGTCGTATCGCTCTACCAATTTTCATCATTTTACGACGGTCAAAAGTGCTCCACATAACTGATATCAATTCTGAGAAAATGGGTGGGTGCCACTCCCCTCAATGACTAATTTCAAATTTTCCAATATCTCCTTTGTATTGACATGATCTACCAGTCTACCAAATTTCATCAGTGTACGAGAGTCAGAGGTGCTCCATATTAATGATATAAATTCTGTGAAAATGGGCGGGTACCACGCTCCCTGAATGAAAAATCTTAAAATTCGATTTGTTCCTTTGTACGCACCACAAGGCCTACCGTTGTTTGAATTTAAATGATTCTACGATTTTGGGAACTGTTCCATAATTTTGATGGGCAGTCAGTGAGTCCAGTCAGTCAGTTACGGTTTTTGCGATTTTTGCAGTCTTATATAAATTATTCAAATAAGATAAGTTTTCTTTAGAAAAAAATAATTTTCTTTATTGATTAACAACGTGATTACAATTTAGAGGTTGACTTAGAACTAAACTTTGAACAAAAATTATTTGATTAATTGAATTGTAACAATAATAAAAATGAAAGATTGCATTTTCCACACCTCGGTCGCTGGCTGCATGCGGGGGTATCCGATGACCACCAGGGAAACGGCAACATTGCTGATGTGGCGGAACATATCGTGGGAAGTTGATGGAAATTTAATATTTGAATATCTGGATGTTGCTGTTGTTAACTTATATCAGGAACCACTTATGCTAAAAAATTTAGACTTGTTGAGTTGCCTGAACCTGATAAGCTTAGCAAATACTGCGAATTTTAAGTTTCTGACTTTATTGGTACATAAGTTAAAGGGAGGTCAGAAATCGCCTGATTTTGATCCTGTAAAAAGGGTGTAGTGCAGAACTTGCCTGGGCACTACCGTGCCCTTTGCTACCTATCATATGATATATAAAATATGCAAATGAATTTTGCTATTGTTTTTTTTTATTTTATAATTTTATTTTGTTAATAGTGAAATATGTAAACAAAGAATATTTATTGTTTTTGTTTGAATATGCGATTCATTTTACTTTGGCACTCTGGCACTTTTTGGCACTCAAAAAAATAATTGGTGGCACTAAGATTTATTTCCAGCGGTAGCGCTGTTGGTAGTGTGTACTCTCTGCTTGACAAACACGTTCTTTGTTCAAACATTTTTTTTTTGATACTGCATGAGTGTTTGACGTCAAACAGGTTTGATAATGTGTACCCTGCTAAAAAGGTTCGGCGCTGAACCATTTGGAAATTCAACCAGTCGCAGTCGGAGAACCACGAAGCAAATTTTTTCCAAGCCGTTCTACTCGGTCGTGTTTGGCCGGCTTTACAGCCAGTGATGAAATGTAGAAGTTAAATAATTGAAGAAGAAAAGCAGTTTCATATGTTAAAAATTATAAAACATAAATAAACTTAAAGTTTTGAGGGAATGATTGTCTATGTATGTCAGGACTTTATAAATATGAGTATGAGTTTCTGAAGTTAAATAAACAGAACAGCAATTCGTGCTAACATTCACAATCAGAATGTCTTAATGTAACTGGAAAGTCATCCTCATCAGGTTTGTTTTCTTTAACAGTTTTTAATGATCACATTTTAGGAAGCTCAACAAAACACATCTTTTTGTATCTTTCATTACAACAAAATGTGATAAAACAAGTTTAAATGACAATGCTGAGTTTTTTATGATTTAATACAAATCAATTTAATAAGCAGACAAAACCTTGATTTCAAAAAAAAAAAAACAAAAAACAAAAAATAATCAAAATCGTTTTTTTTTTTAACTCCCCCTGCCTGACCACTGCCCTCCTGCATGCGCCACTGATTTCCTTCATTGCGAAAGGAAATTTTGTTTCCACTAATTTCCAACGGAATTCAAATCTTTTTCCTTTGTATATTATATTATAGAAACAATTACTTTGAAAAAGCAAATATTTTAAAGTGAATTAATTAGACATTGAAGTGATATTCCAATAAATTTAAAAAAAAACATGAAGTGCGTTGTTCAGATGTGTGAAAATCGGAAAATGAAGTCAGATAAAAGCATTTCCTTTCACAAGTGAATTTGATTATAATTTTCTCAAGGAAAGCTGTGTTTGTATTTAGATTGATAAACTATTAAACTACAAATACAAAATGGATAAAGCTTTAATTTAAGTCAATAATATTAATATTTAGTTGAAAATGTGCACATACAGTAGACGCTCGATATAGTGAAGTAATAAAAACCAGCCATGTTCACTATTTCGAGATTGTTCACTTTTTCGAGCGGGAGGCTAGAAACGCTTTCCAAAGTTAAACTTGATCAAAAATGCACATTTTGTTCAGTGTGAAGATAATTATATTTATTTAATCGATAAACAAACATTTTAATCAAGTTGAAACAGCTAAAAACAAAAACAATTCATAGTACATACTTATATAAAATAACATAAAACAAAAACATTTTAACTCATAAAAAACGAAAAATTTACATAAATGTCTACCTCTGGAAGTTCGGATGTCCTCAAAGTTTTTCTTTTTTTCAGGGCCACAATAAGTCTGAGTCGCCGTAGCTGTTATATTGTCCCTCTTTTTATGTATGGAACTTACGGTGGATCTGGCTATTCCATATTGTTTGGCCAAAAACGTTGCCGAAGTACCTGTAACAAATGTGAATTTAACACTTACCATTTATTTTTAAAGTTAAGAAATTTATCTTACCTGCTGACAGCTTCTTTAATACCTCAGTTTTTTCAAGCAATGTTAAATGCTTTCGGGCCATTCTAACTTAACAATGCACTCAAATTAACCAGATATGTCTTTACGCACAGCAAATCCAAACAAAAATGAGAATATTACACTGCATTTGGTCGAATTTGTTTTAACAATTACAATGTTGAACAAAAGTAAGAACACAGCAAGAACTTGTGTTCTACTGAGTCAAGTGCCTACTTTCTTTTGTGATTCATGCTGTAGACGCATTGCAGCCGCAATATTCTTGTTTAAACCTGAGAAAAAATATGTGTTCACTATATCGAGATTGTTATTGTTCACTATTTAGAGTAGTGCATGTAAAATGTTGGGTGTTCACTATACTGGAAAGTTCACTCTTCCGAGATTCACTATTTCGAGCGTTTACTATAATTGTTTCGTTAGAATTTAATTTAATTGAGGGATATGTCAAACTGCATTCCCTGCAAACAGCAGCTCATGTGGATATATTGGAGCTTGTAAGGCGCAACTATCTGTTAAGCGCATTTCTCATGAGAAAATTATTTTTTGTTATTAAATCGATTTTTTTACGTTTTAAGTTAGTAATACAAAATCTATTTGTTTCGTCGTCAACTTATTAGTTCATGTTTCAATGTTAATTTGTCTTTTCAGTACGGTGTCTATCAGTTCATGTTTGGTTGTTAATGGCTCATGATTAAAGTTTAATCCATTATAAATAATATGTTGTTCGATAGTTAATTAATCTACATAAATACAAACAGTTACACAGCACTTGCTTAAAAAAAAATATAATAAAACTCACTTGTGACAGGAAATGCTCTTACCGCCTTTTTTCGTCATTTTCCATACGATTTCAAAACGCACTGAATGTTTTTTTTTTTGTTTATTGCTAGATGAGCACAATGTTTATTTTATTCACTTGAAAAGGTTTGTCTTTTGAAAGTATTTATTATTTTGTATGTATATGCGGCTTAATTTGTAACACTATTTTAATGTTCTTTTTTAAATCACACTAGCGATTTGACATTTCACATTGACAAAAATTGCTTTACGCACGTACTTTTTCATTTTCTAAGAACATACCACTAAAACAACTACGGAAAATAACACAAATGACTATTCTGATGGCGCCCTAATGCGTTGCCGTCAAAGAGTAATCTGTCCCTGCTGTAATACATTTGTGTTTGTGAGATTTTACACCATTTTAAAAACTGCTTCACTTTTTTCCATCAAAGGCAGTTCCTCTATTTCTTCTTCTAAGATGCACCCCTTCAAATTGAAAGTGCACCAACAACAATGCACCGATACAATTTAAGATAAAGAGTAACAAACAACACCCATCAAACGTCAGTCTAATCCCGTGACCACGAAGAGTGTATTTTCTTCGAAACGTCGGGAATAAGAAATTAATAATATGTATTTCTAAATACTTACGCGGTAAGTTCCGAAAATCTTAAAAAAGTTACAAAACGAATGTCGTTCTTTTTTGTCCGAAATTCAGTATTTTGTAAATATAAATGATTTTGAATTCAACTCTTATGGTTTTAGTCAGTTTATGAGATATTGTATATTGATATTTTCATGAAAAGGAGGTGTATGAGTTCTAATCAGATCTTAGTGGTTAATGGTTGAAAATGCAATGCAAATAGGCATTCATGGCTACATTCTGGCCGTTCTGGGTTCAATACAAAACAGATAAATGTGTTTTATGGTTAGACTTTGTTCATATAATAGGGGTAATCATGAAACGATGTAAAACACTACATAAGTTTACCATTTGGGTAAGTTTCCCATTTGGTAAATGAACTGTCAAATTTTGTATGGGAAATGATGTACTAAAATTGGATAAAATTCCCCAACGAATTTGCTTGGGAAAATAATTTGGTAAAATTATCCAAAACGTCTTTGTGACTTTTATAAATTAGACGTGTTCAGAAATATGATAAATATATCTCAGAGAACTAAAAAAAAACTCTGACCGTGTTCTCTGTTCTGTAACTATTGAAAAACATTAAGTTAGCGATAAAAGTCTACATTAACTCAACGATTAGGAAAAGCTACTTTTCGTAAACTATTAAGGTAGAATTATAAAGGTTTTCCCCAACCAATGCGAACCATTCGTTGACGACGACGAAACTACATCAACGACCTGTTTTTTTGTTGTTTTCTCCTTCGTCAACGAATTATTGACATAGGTTCGGGTGATCCTTAATATCCGGAAGCTGTCAGAAGCAGATGTCATAAACCAATGAAAAGTAGCTTTCTAAAGAATGAAATTCAGAATTGAGCCATAGTTCACTGTATGTATTTTTTCTTTACTGCTTTAATAAACTCAGTCTCACTCCCATGAGGTGCACTCGGGGGGCGCTCTTCACTAGCGAAAGCAATAGTTGACGCAATTCAAGAAACCGACATTATGGGCGCACTTGGTATATGTTTTTTTTTTTTTGTATTCGCTCATTTTCGTCCGACCACTACCGTGAGCCCACGACTTTTGTAATTTCATCGTGTATCTTACATTTTTTATCGTTCCGAGACATTCGGCTCTGATTTCGCGTTGGTTCGCGAGAGGTTCTTTATTGAAAAATAATTTTGAAATCTGATCACGTCTAATGTGTCACACACCAAATCTGACAAATAAACGAACAATTGATTCAATTACGCAGCATTTAACCAAATGATGAATGAAGGTCGTTCATGCAAACTTTTGTGTAAACTTATCATTTTACACAATTTGTAAACTAACGACGTTGCATGAATACCCTTAATGTGATGCCACAAATTGATTTAATTTCATTTGCATTTAAACTAGCCTTATCGGCAATTCCGGGGGAGATTGCTCTCCCCCGGATTTTCATTTTTCCCAGGAGTCGAGTTCTCCTATCGTCAATCTCCCCCGGATTGAATCTCCCCCGGAAATTACTTCGAAACAGTTTCGAAATACTCTGAGAGAATTTATATTCTGAAATTATTTATCTGTCAAAGTTTGTAAATTGTTTTCTGAAATCAAATTAAATATTTGAACTATTTGTGGTGATAAAGTCCTACTTTGCATCATAAATTAAAATTTCATGTAATGCAAACGCGTAACAATAGTCAAAAGTTTAAAAAAAAGAATTTTTTGTCTATTTTGTTGTTGTAATGGCTTTGTTCTCTCTCTCTCTGTGAAAAACTGTGTTACTTTGTGAGGGCGAATAACTGAAAGTGTTAAGTAAATTTATTCCAAAATGTGTTAAAAGTGTATAGAAACAAAAACAAAATAAAGATCTGCTAAAACAAAAACAATTTCTCGTCCCACCCGTTTACGGGTTGTAAACTGAACTCTAGCTTATTGTAGAGTGGACGTACAACCACAAATACCAATACCGATGGACTTCTCAGTAAACGTAATGTTGGATTTTTTTAAAATGCATATGTTTTTTCGAACCGAAACTTGACCCTTAGAGTGTGTAAAAAATTATAAAACCTTCAAAAATATGTAGTACTATGCTTCTATTTTTAAAATTCTTCAACTAAATTGAGGCGAGTTTTTTCCAAGGAAACATCATAAATTTTTCCCCGGAAAATAGATTTACGATATCTACTTTTTTCATTGGAGTTTTTTTCCCATTTTTAGAACATTGTTTATGATTGGAGAGTCCCATACAGGGGAAAAAATCCGGGGGAGCGTTTATTCCCGATAAGGCTGAATATTTTGCGTAAAACTTAAAAAAACGAAAAGTGTTTTTTGTTGAGCAAATTGTCTTTTTTTTTGTAGTCTTTGGACGTTTTGACGGCTTCGAAGTGTTTTTTTACTTCAAGCAGTCTTTTAAGTTTTAAATTCTTAAGTATTTTATTTGGGGTCTTTTACTTCTCAGAGTCCTTCATTCTGATCATAGCCTCATAAGTGTATGAGCCTTATTGCTTATAGGCTGAAAGGTTTTATCCCGCATATACAGGGTGTCCTTAATTCGTCAATAATATTTTGTGATTCTAGGGTAAAATAGAAGAGGCTAGAAATGAGATTAAACTTATTGAGGCGCAGTTACAAATGCTGGTATTTCTTCTAAAAATAAAGTCCTAAACGGACTTTCTATCATTAGCATTAACAGGGCAATTTCCGTTAACATGGGTCAGGGTGTACCAGAGCAAGCCTTTTCTTAAATCCCCAAAAAATTATGTCAGCATTGAAAATAGACAGTAAGTAAACGAGATTTTTTCTTAGAATATACCCAAGAATAACGTCACAAAAAATACTATTGACGAATTAATGGACCCTCTATGCATAAAATAAAAATCATGAATTTATGCGTTTTTTTACGTAGGTGATGTTTATTTTTGATTTCTTTGAGGTTTTAATTTTTCTAAGGGGTTGATTTTTGTATTTGAAATTGTGGAAGATAATGAATTGGATTGGTTTGGATATCCTGGGATCGAATCATTGTGAACAAGTACCTACAGGTTTTTTATAAACCTTGAAATCGAGTTTCTTTCGAAAACTTGAAATTTGTACTCAATACAAGTTAGTGGGAAAGAATTTTTGTTCAACTCAAATATTTATTTATTTAGTATTTATTTTAAGTTAAAGTAAGAAATGTTAATTACTTCTATTTTATTTCAGATTGAGTTCAGATCTCTAATTGCGATACAGCGGGGTCACGTTTTTATTGGAAATTGTCCTGAAATGTGTTTTTTAAAAAAGGTATCAGATTTAAATGTGTTAATTTAATAATTATTTTAATAGTTACATTTAATATAGATCAATTGGGATCGTTTAACCTTAACAACAGGAGAGAATCACATATTCCCAGTAGATGGATCTTCCTCTAAATGTGATTATGCAGATTGCAAAGGATGTGAATACTGTTGGTCTAATAATTTTTGTCAAAAATTTGAAAATGCTAATTTGCTTAACTTAACACGGTATGAATATTGAAAAAATGCATTTACAAAACAATCTATCTGAATAGTCAATAAAACTTTTCAAATATCTCTATATACTTTGTCAGTGGTGCTGGTCATTGTGACTCACAATGTCTTGGTGGATGTTACAATAGCTCTAACACAGGATGCAACGTTTGTAAGGGAGCTAACGATCACGGAGCATGTGTTTCTAAATGCCCTAATAACACGTAAGTAAAATTTATCGGTCAAAAATAATTTTTCAAATACGCGATTAGATCAGTAGTTTTGTTTGCGTCTGGATTGGTCGATTCAAGAATGTTTCCTGCGCTATTAGATTTTTATGTAAAATCGTCTATTAGTATACCTAGCCGTTTAAAAGTCCAACGTAAATTAGTCACAAATTGATGTAAATTATGTTAATGCTTGGTTTAAATTTATCTTTATATAGGTAGCCCTAACTACTAAAGAAAAATTAAAAAGATTTCCAATAATGCAGGTACGTCTAAGTCAGTACTGGCTATCCACAACTGTGAATTGTAAAAAATACATATGTATATGTTTCTTTCAGGTTTAATAAAACTCTATAGAACATTTTTGTAACGCTTAAATGATTAAATGTCTTATTGTTTTATTAGTAAGATCAATAAATTTATGATTGATTTGGATATGTCAAAATTAAGCTTTTCACAATTTTTGCCTTCTATTTGGCAAATAAATTGATCAATTTTGCAGATATATATTTGTCGGCATTTGTGTACTAATACCAATACAATTTTAAGCTATTAGTTTGGAGACGTCTTTTTTTTATTGTTTATTTAAGTTATGTTCAAAATTTAATGGAAATTATTTAATACAAAATGCAAGCAGTTTAAAATGAATTTGGTAAATTCATCAAGCTCACTTTTCTCTTCTCGAAGTGCGTTAAGTGATGAAGAGTTTTTTGAAGTTATAAAAATGATATCATAAGTTATGTAAGCATAATAAAATTTTATATAAACACGATTTTTTTCCGATAAAAGTGGACAAGCGAGTTTAAGCAAATAAATGGTTCAACCATACTTTTTTTTTATTTTTCAATCGCATATACGAAATCTTCGCATTTCTTCATTGCCTAAAACTACGACGAATTTACGCGAACACTTGAACGATATTTTGTGCTAAACTAAAGCGGGAAAGCATTCTTTTTGATCGCTCCACTCTCCTTTTTAAGAGCAGCGTTATTACCTTGACTCTTGATATTGCCCCTAGGTGATAAATGCTGTTTTCCTCGACTCTTGCCGCACTAGCTTTCGCTTCAATGTATTTCATATCCCTAGAACCACATTTGTCTCATGTGTTGTGTTGCTGTGTGTCGTATGAAATATATGGAGTGAAGGCGACACACGAGTCTACAACACAACACACGAAACAGGTGTAGTTGCGGCTTTAGAATTTCTCCGAGCATCCTAACAAAAATAAGACTATAACGTTTTACTTTTTCATTATTATTG
Organism: Melangyna quadrimaculata; assembly: GCA_949320155.1. NCBI lineage: Eukaryota > Metazoa > Arthropoda > Insecta > Diptera > Syrphidae > Melangyna > Melangyna quadrimaculata. Next base: position 90,011,158 of record OX439485.1, read on the forward strand.
TTATTATTGTACTATTCGTACTAGAATGTCAGCTTATTAGGCTTGACCATTCTTTATTCCGTCAATTTCATTGAAATTTTGAACAACAACAACAACTTAAAAGCGCTACCACCAATTGTTTGGCTGGAGATATAGCTATTTCGTGCTTTGCCACTTTTGCACTCATCAGTCTCCTTTTTGTGGTGCTGAGCTTTAATCCAATTTTATTTGAAAATCTTTTTATGCACACCATAGGATTCGAACCCACGCATATCAGATTTGCTCAGTCTTAGCAGTCGTGTGCACTATGCACTCCACCGCTTTAGACCACTGACGTCACAGGTCGAGATGTGTTATTTGTTTATCAAATGCATTTTGGAGCATCAGCATTTTTATAAGTGCCTTTAAGTATGTTGTCTTGTTCCGCCTCCATTTTTCTCCATACCTTATTTCGATAGACTACAATTCGCAGTACGTATCAAAGGGGGAGAGGTTGGAAGATCGGTAACGAACCAGACTATTAAGTTATTATTGTTATTATTGTACTATTCGTACTAGAATGTCAGCTTATTAGGCTAGACCATTCTTTATTCCGTCAATTTCATTGAAATTTTGAACAACAACAACAACTTAAAGGCGCTACCACCAATTGTTTGGCTGGAGATATAGCTATTTCGTGCTTTGCCACTTTTGCACTCCAAAATGCATTTGATAACGTAAACAAATAACACATCTCGACCTGTGACGTCAGTGGTCTAAAGCGGTGGAGTGCGTAGTGCACACGACTGCTAAGACTGAGCAAATCTGATATGCGTGGGTTCGAATCCTATGGTGTGCATAAAAAGATTTTCAAATAAAATTGGATTAAAGCTCAGCACCACAAAAAGGAGACTGATGAGTGCAAAAGTGGCAAAGCACGAAATAGCTATATCTCCAGCCAAACAATTGGTGGTAGCGCCTTTAAGTTGTTGTTGTTGTTCAAAATTTCAATGAAATTGACGGAATAAAGAATGGTCAAGCCTAATAAGCTGACATTCTAGTACGAATAGTACAATAATAACAATAATAACTTAATAGTCTGGTTCGTTACCGATCTTCCAACCTCTCCCCCTTTGATACGTACTGCGAATTGTAGTCTATCGAAATAAGGTATGGAGAAAAATGGAGGCGAAACAAGACAACATACTTAAAGGCACTTATAAAAATGCTGATGCTCCAAAATGCATTTGATAAACAAATAACACATCTTGACCTGTGACGTCAGTGGTCTAAAGCGGTGGAGTGCGTAGTGCACACGACTGCTAAGACTGAGCAAATCTGATATGCGTGGGTTCGAATCCTATGGTGTGCATAAAAAGATTTTCAAATAAAATTGGATTAAAGCTCAGCACCACAAAAAGGAGACTGATGAGTGATAAAAGTGGCAAAGCACGAAATAGCTACATATATCTCCAGCCAAACAATTGGTGGTAGCGCCTTTAAGTTGTTGTTGTTGTTCAAAATCTCAATGAAGTTTAACTTTTTCGCTAAAACAGTGCCAGGCTTATAAGAAAAATGCGCATACGCCCTAGTGAACAATATTGTTTCGAATCTAATTTTGCCGTTCCTGCTGACGATAATGGTGCTGTTTCACGCTTTATGTTCTATTAAATCCTCTATGGAAAGAACTCACATTATTTTGGTTAATTTTAAAAATCTCTCATAGAGAGTATTTAGATTTACCATAAAAATATTTCTAATTTATGGATAAGCTGTTATTATGTAGTGCTTTTTTTATTATAAATGTATACGTCTCAAATATATTTTTAGCTTGTTAGTACTAACAAACTATACAATTCATTTAAACTTCTCACGATTATGTACTTCGTTTTATAGGTACTATTCTGAAAATTACCAGCGATGTTACACAAAAGAGGAGTGTAACAATTTGCGAAGCTATATATTCAAAGATGAATGCATCAGAAGGTGTCCTTCCGGATTTACTCATAGCTGGAAAGCAGGCAAATGTATAACATGTGCCACAGAATGCATTAAAGACTGTTCTCCTGACGAAAACGAAGATGAAATTATTATTATGAGCTTAGCGCATGCTGAAGATCTTAGAGATTGTCAACATCTCAAAGGCAGCTTGTTTATTAACCTTCGAAACAAGGTTGAAGAACGAGACTTGATTGAGTCTTTCAAAACCCTTAAAATCGTTGACGGACATATAAAAGTGTTTTAGTACGTTATATTGTTAAGAATAGGTTGAATTTACATATATTAGAATAATAATATATTATTTTCTTAGCTCAAGCTACCTGAAATCGTTGCAGTTTTTGCAAAATCTTGAAAAAATCGGAGGAAATCCATTAGAAAATGAAACATTTGGTTTAGTTTTATATAATAATGACAACCTTCAAGAACTTTGGACTCCAGCAGTAGGAAAAACTGTGGAATTCGTAAATGGAGGCATATATTCATACGCAAATAAAAAGCTTTGTAATCATATTTTGGAAGAATTCGGCCGAAATGTTATTCACAACAAAGAAAAAGATTTAATACAACTCAATGACCAAGATGTCCTCTGTGAACCAGTTAGATTATATGTTAATCAAGTGGTGAGTTTTAATGCACATACATACATAATGTATACATCTACTATCAATTATCTATATTAATGCGCTTGGAAAAAACAATAACTTTTTCTGTAACCACTGAACGGAATGATTTATGCACCGTTGAAAAGGTTTTGTCCCACAGATGTACACAAAGCAAACATAATGTGTGTATGTAGCCGTAAAGGCAAGAAATTGTTATTTTAGTATTTTGAGATAATTGATTTTTGTAATTCTAAAGGTGGGGACATTTTGGGAGATTTTTTTGTGGAGAATTAAAATTCATAACTTACCGGACAACAGAGAAAACTACATTTTCATATATTTTTGCTCAAAGCATCTCCCGCAGGAAATACATAAATGTTAAACTATAGTAGACTAAGCTTTAAAATCAAAAAATAATTTGTTTGTGTGTACATAAGTTCAACTTGAGCTAAAAACCATCTCTGTAGACCTAATGGTTTCCAAAATATAGCATTTCAAAATTTAGTGATACAAAATTTAATTTAAGAAGTAGTATTAAACAGTATTAGAGGCAAATAATGAATGGTTGACATATATGCATCAAAGCACATTGAGCTTGTAGGTAATGAAAAAGCACGTTGGTTTTTCTGCACAGACTTCTTTATTATAAAAATAGACAAAGGCTTAGAATAAAATAATATAGATACTACATTTGGTATAATACATAATGTTGGTAATACTGAGCTTAATAAGTACTATACATGTTATAATATTTGTTTCATAGATGGCATTATCTTAGGGTATTGTGGGGTAATTTTGATATATAACAACACCCCCACTATATCAACATATTACGATTCAATAATACCCAGTTTTTTAATAAATTCGTAATGCTTTTTAGTGCATAAACTCTTGGTAAGCAAATTGGCATGTCAGCTGTAGGCAAATACTTAATTTCAATAATTTTGTTTGCAACAGTTTCTCTTACAAAATGATGTCTTACATCTATATGCTTGGATCTATTGTGAAAGACTGGATTTGCCGACAACTTCTGTGCGCTCTGATTATCGTTATAAAATTTTACAATACATGAATCTTGTGTTATTACAATTAACAAATTTCTTAAATATATAGCTTTTTTAGAAGCTTCAGATATAGCCATATATTCGGCTTCAGTGCTCGACAAGGCAACTGTTTTTTGTTTTCTACTTTCCCATGAAATTGCAGAATTATTCAATTTAAAACAATAACCAGTATATGACTTTCTGTCTACTGTATTACTTGCCCAATCGGCATCTACAAAACATTCTAAATCTGCATTACCACTGAAATATTTTAATCCAAAATTTTTAGTTTTTTGTAAATATCTTAAAATTCTTTTAGCATAATTCCAATGTAGCTCTGTAAAACAATTATTAAACTGACTTAAAAAACTAACTGAAAAAGCAATATCAGGCCTGGTCAAAACGGCTAGATACATTAGGCTGCCAATAAGTTGTTGGTACGGAAATTTAGCTTCATATTCCTTTCCTTTAGCAATATTTAATTTTGTTTCCATTGGAGTTAAAGCTATCTTGGAATTAGACATATTAAATTTATTCAACAACTCATGGACATACTGTTCCTGATCTAACGTTATGACACCCTGTTTTTTATCAATGTTTACTCTCATTCCAAGACATTGTTTTACTTGACCTAAGTCTTTTATGTTAAATTTTAAATTCAAAATACTTTTTAAATTTTTTGTTTCGGTTTCATTGTTTGAAAAAATGAAAAAATCGTCTACATACAATGCGTTTCGGTCCTGATAACAATTACAGTGGACCTCATCAGTTAGAGCTGTAATTGTTACCTTTCTAAGACGCAATATTTTAGTCGATGGCTACCGACGTTTATAAAATTTACAGCATAAACACACTTCAAATTATATTTTTCTAGGGGAACATGGTTACATTCAGACACCTAGATATAGATATAGATATTATGCCCGTGGTCTGGCAAAGGTAATAAAGAAAGAAAAAACCTAAACAATAGAAGTTATATTGTTTTTGTTTTTATTTTAGTGGACTGTATTGAATGAAATTCAATAAAAAGTATTTAAGCGACCTTTAGTCCAATGCGTTTCGGTCCTGATAACAATTACAGTGGACCTCATCAGTTAGAGCTGTAATTGTTACCTTTCTAAGACGCAACATTTTAGTCGATGGCTACCGACGTTTATAAAATTTACAGCATAAACACACTGCAAATTATATTTTTCTAGGGGAACATGGTTACATTCAGACACCTAGATATAGATATAGATATTATGCCCGTGGTCTGGCAAAGGTAATAAAGAAAGAAAAAACCTAAACAATAGAAGTTATATTATTTTTGTTTTTATTTTAGTGGACTGTATTGAATGAAATTCAATAAAAAGTATTTAAGCGACCTTTAGTCCAATGCGTTTCGGTCCTGATAACAATTACAGTGGACCTCATCAGTTAGAGCTGTAATTGTTACCTTTCTAAGACGCAACATTTTAGTCGATGGCTACCGACGTTTATAAAATTTACAGCATAAACACACTGCAAATTATATTTTTCTAGGGGAACATGGTTACATTCAGACACCTAGATATAGATATAGATATAGATATTATGCCCGTGGTCTGGCAAAGGTAATAAAGAAAGAAAAAACCTAAACAATAGAAGTTATATTGTTTTTGTTTTTATTTTAGTGGACTGTATTGAATGAAATTCAATAAAAAGTATTTAAGCGACCTTTAGTCCAATGCGTTTCGGTCCTGATAACAATTACAGTGCACCTCATCAGTTAGAGCTGTAATTGTTACCTTTCTAAGACGCAACATTTTAGTCGATGGCTACCGACGTTTATAAAATTTACAGCATAAACATACTGCAAATTATATTTTTCTAGGGGAACATGGTTACATTCAGACACCTAGATATAGATATAGATATTATGCCCGTGGTCTGGCAAAGGTAATAAAGAAAGAAAAAACCTAAACAATAGAAGTTATATTGTTTTTGTTTTTATTTTAGTGGACTGTATTGAATGAAATTCAATAAAAAGTATTTAAGCGACCTTTAGTCCAATGCGTTTCGGTCCTGATAACAATTACAGTGGACCTCATCAGTTAGAGCTGTAATTGTTACCTTTCTAAGACGCAACATTTTAGTCAATGGCTACCGACGTTTATAAAATTTACAGCATAAACACACTGCAAATTATATTTTTCTAGGGGAACATGGTTACATTCAGACACCTAGATATAGATATAGATATTATGCCCGTGGTCTGGCAAAGGTAATAAAGAGAGAAAAAACCTAAACAATAGAAGTTATATTGTTTTTGTTTTTATTTTAGTGGACTGTATTGAATGAAATTCAATAAAAAGTATTTAAGCGACCTTTAGTCCAATGCGTTTCGGTCCTGATAACAATTACAGTGGACCTCATCAGTTAGAGCTGTAATTGTTACCTTTCTAAGACGCAACATTTTAGTTGATGGCTACCGACGTTTATAAAATTTACAGCATAAACACACTGCAAATTATATTTTTCTAGGGGAACATGGTTACATTCAGACACCTAGATATAGATATAGATATTATGCCCGTGGTCTGGCAAAGGTAATAAAGAAAGAAAAAACCTAAACAATAGAAGTTATATTGTTTTTGTTTTTATTTTAGTGGACTGTATTGAATGAAATTCAATAAAAAGTATTTAAGCGACCTTTAGTCCAATGCGTTTCGGTCCTGATAACAATTACAGTGGACCTCATCAGTTAGAGCTGTAATTGTTACCTTTCTAAGACGCAACATTTTAGTCGATGGCTACCGACGTTTATAAAATTTACAGCATAAACACACTGCAAAAAAATATAATTTGCAGTGTGTTTATGCTGTAAATTTTATAAACGTCGGTAGCCATCGACTAAAATGTTGCGTCTTAGAAAGGTAACAATTACAGCTCTAACTGATGAGGTCCACTGTAATTGTTATCAAGACCGAAACGCATTGGACTAAAGGTCGCTTAAATACTTTTTATTGAATTTCATTCAATACAGTCCACTAAAATAAAAACAAAAACAATATAACTTCTATTGTTTAGGTTTTTTCTTTCTTTATTACCTTTGCCAGACCACGGGCATAATATCTATATCTATATCTAGGTGTCTGAATGTAACCATGTTCCCCTAGAAAAATATAATTTGCAGTGTGTTTATGCTGTAAATTTTATAAACGTCGGTAGCCATCGACTAAAATGTTGCGTCTTAGAAAGGTAACAATTACAGCTCTAACTGATGAGGTCCACTGTAATTGTTATCAGGACCGAAACGCATTGGACTAAAGGTCGCTTAAATACTTTTTATTGAATTTCATTCAATACAGTCCACTAAAATAAAAACAAAAACAATATAACTTCTATTGTTTAGGTTTTTTCTTTCTTTATTACCTTTGCCAGACCACGGGCATAATATCTATATCTATATCTAGGTGTCTGAATGTAACCATGTTCCCCTAGAAAAATATAATTTGCAGTGTGTTTATGCTGTAAATTTTATAAACGTCGGTAGCCATCGACTAAAATGTTGCGTCTTAGAAAGGTAACAATTACAGCTCTAACTGATGAGGTCCACTGTAATTGTTATCAGGACCGAAACGCATTGGACTAAAGGTCGCTTAAATACTTTTTATTGAATTTCATTCAATACAGTCCACTAAAATAAAAACAAAAACAATATAACTTCTATTGTTTAGGTTTTTTCTTTCTTTATTACCTTTGCCAGACCACGGGCATAATATCTATATCTATATCTAGGTGTCTGAATGTAACCATGTTCCCCTAGAAAAATATAATTTGCAGTGTGTTTATGCTGTAAATTTTATAAACGTCGGTAGCCATCGACTAAAATGTTGCGTCTTAGAAAGGTAACAATTACAGCTCTAACTGATGAGGTCCACTGTAATTGTTATCAGGACCGAAACGCATTGGACTAAAGGTCGCTTAAATACTTTTTATTGAATTTCATTCAATACAGTCCACTAAAATAAAAACAAAAACAATATAACTTCTATTGTTTAGGTTTTTTCTTTCTTTATTACCTTTGCCAGACCACGGGCATAATATCTATATCTATATCTAGGTGTCTGAATGTAACCATGTTCCCCTAGAAAAATATAATTTGCAGTGTGTTTATGCTGTAAATTTTATAAACGTCGGTAGCCATCGACTAAAATGTTGCGTTTTAGAAAGGTAACAATTACAGCTCTAACTGATGAGGTCCACTGTAATTGTTATCAGGACCGAAACGCATTGGACTAAAGGTCGCTTAAATACTTTTTATTGAATTTCATTCAATACAGTCCACTAAAATAAAAACAAAAACAATATAACTTCTATTGTTTAGGTTTTTTCTTTCTTTACATACAATGCTACGATAGTTTTAAAATCTTTTTCAATTTTTGTAAATAAACATGGTTCTAATTTTGATTTTTTATAACCTAAGGCTTCAAGATTCTCATCCACCTTTTTATACCATGCTCTTGAGGACTGCTGTAGGCCATAAATTGCCTTTTTCAATTTTAAAACCTTTTTACAGCTGCTTGAAACTTCAACACCTTCAGGTTTATACATATATACATCTTCCTCAAGAACACCATTTAAAAAGGCAGTTTTTACATCTAAATGTGTTATATTAAAATCTAATTTAACTGATAACGCAAATAATAATCTTAATGTTGAATGTCTAACTACTGGTGAAAACGTTTCATCGAAATCAATACCTGGTTTTTGGGAATATCCCTTCGCCACCAACCGTGCTCTGTAGCGAACCTCGTTCTGACAGTCTACTTTTTTCTTGAAGACCCATTTACACTGCACAATTGTTGCATCTTCAGGTGCATCAACCAGCTCCCATGCATCATTTTCGTCGAAAGACATCAACTCGTCTTTCATTGCACGCATCCAATTTGTCTTATCTGGTCCATTCATGGCTTCACTCAATGTAATACAGCCTCCTGGGGCTGAGGCAGTCGCAACACACATGTTAGTAAAGCCAAATCGTTCAGGTTCTCGCCTCGGTCTTGTCGGTCTCGTATCCTCCGTTATAGTTGTAGTTGCAGATTCTTGCAACTCTGATGAATCTTCTACCTCGTTTGCATCATTCGGTGAATCTTGCGGTGTATTAAAACATTCAGCATCCTCTTGCTCTTCTTGTTCGAATGATGGATCATCTTCGAGCTTGACATCCAACAAGTATATGTTTTTTGGATTTTTGTCCCATTTCAACCTTGTCTCTTTCGGTACATGCACCATTACACAGCTACCGAAAATTCTCAAATTACTCACATTTGGCTTACAGCCCGTCCAAAGCTCAAACGATGTTTTATCTCCTAGTCCTGATGAAATTGACCTGTTCCTAAAATACACTGAAGTGTTGACGGCCTCCGCCCAAGATTTCTTGTCCATCTTGGCATCAAACAGCAAACATCTTGCATTTTCTACGACGGTACGGTTGAGCCTTTCACAAAGCCCATTTTGTTCTGGCGTATAAGGGTTGGTTTTCTGATAAATAATCCCTGCATTTTTCAAGAAAGCATCAAATTCCTTGCCACAGAATTCACTACCATTGTCCGTTCTTAAAGCCTTAATTCGTTTGTTCTTCTGGTTTTCAACCATAACCTTGAATTCTTTAAAGACATTAAAAACATCCCTTTTAGATTTTAAGAAATAAACGAACGCCATTCGACTGTAGTCATCTACAAGGAGAAGAAAATAGATGGATCCGCTAATAGACTTGGTCTCCATCGGACCACATACATCTCCATGTATAACTTCTAGTAAGTCAGTACTCCTAGTACCAACATGAGAAAATGGCAACCTTGACTGTTTTCCCTCACAGCACACCGCACATGTCTTCTTACCTATATTGGCATTATTCGAGTATGACATACCTTCAACAGCCCCGCTTCTCATCTTGTTCATATCTACTGTGTTTATGTGACCTAATCTTCTGTGCCAAACTTCGGCAGAAACCACAGTTGAAGTTAATAAGCAACCATAATCCTTGCTGATATTCAGTTTATATACACCATTTGCTAAATTAGCTGAAGCAACAAGCTGATTTTTCTGGTGGTAAATATAGCACGCATCAGCTCTAAAATTTACTTTGTTCCCATTCCTTATCATCTGGCTAACAAATAATAAATTTGTTGTAAGTGATGGAACACACAAAACATCTCGCACTGTAATATCGTAGGAACATTCATCGCCTGTAGTGATAATCTCGACATCACCAGCACACAGCACTGGTACTTTTGATTCATTCGCAACGATTATCTCTCGCATGTGATTCTTATAAGAGGCATTCTTAATCCACTCTTTGTTTGCGGTCATGTGCACACTAGCACCAGAGTCGATGTACCAGTCTTGCTTACTAAATCGTCCATTAAGAAAATTAAGAAATACTGCACTAAAAGCATTGGAGGATTTTCTCTTGCTGTCTAAAAACGAAGCATTTGGACATTGACTCTTGTAGTGTCCAGTTTGCTTGCACTTATAGCACTTAATGAGCTTAGCATTGGAACTAGTGGATGAATCATTCTTCCCTACTTTTTTACCTCGCTGCTGCCAGCCTCTACTCGCAAATGCATTACTCTGTACCCCACTGCTTTCTGGCTCCATATCTAACAGCTTAGTTTTTACGGAATCTGTAGTGTATGTTGCTCCAGAGTGTTCAAACGCCATAATCATTGGTGAAAATCGTTCGGGCAGACCTGCCAACATCAATGCTGCTATCCATTCATCATTTATGTTGAACCCAGTACCACTTAGTTTCTGTCCAGTCTCTATGATCTGTGTGACGTAGCTCGTCATAGAATCACAATTATCAAATCGAATGGAGATGAGATTTCGCAGCAAACTTATCCTCCGCGAGAAGCCTGAATCATCAAACATTGTTTTTAATTTCGTCCAGAGATCTATGGGTTTAGCAGCATCTTTAATATGAACATATAAGGAAGGATCAATTGTTAAAATTAATTTAGCCTTAGCTTTTGCATCGTCAGCATCTACAACTGCTTTTCCAGCTATAATGCAGTCTAGCATTCCCTCTAAGATGAGAAAGTTCTGGGCAGCAAAAGCCCACTCATCGTAGTTCTCTCGTCCCTTTAACTTCGGAACGTTTAATAAGCAATTAGCAGCCATTCTTGTGCAACTCAACTTTTAAAGATTTAATTTTATCAAAAAAAAATGTGTCTGGGCCCATAACCTAATGAAAAAGCACGTTGGTTTTTCTGCACAGACTTCTTTATTATAAAAATAGACAAAGGCTTAGAGTAAAATAATATAGATACTACATTTGGTATAATACATAATGTTGGTAATACTGAGATTAATAAGTACTATACATGTTATAATATTTGTTTCATAGATGGCATTATCTTAGGGTATTGTGGGGTAATTTTGATATATAACAACAGTAGGTTGGGCCAAAATAATAAAACAATCATACAAATTAGGGGGTAAAAATATACCCCCGTTATTATCATCAGAATCGAATTTTTAAATTAATCGGGAAATCATTCAAAATCATGCAAAATTGCCAGCTTTGATCATTGCCAATGCCAACGATCGTCCACCAGTTCGAAAGCTCCGTTATTTTAGTTAACAAAACAATTTTGAACCGTTTTTTTTTTTTTAAGTTCTAATAATCAGATCTTTAAGGATAAGATCTGTAAGAAAAATCTGATTACTGAGGAGGGGCACAAAAATATCATACTTAAGGCGTGTTTGAGTGACCCATCAATTTTAGACCGAGAGCACACAGCAATTATTAGCAGTTATTGATATCAAAAATTCCTTCCGTTTTAAGATAGGTCCATACTATTCATATGCAAATATGAGTCTTGCATTTCGGGGTTGAGCCCTTTGTACATAATGCTGCAGTGAAAATTGATGAAAAGTCGAAGTCGATAGAGAAAATTCCAGAACAAAATTACTGAATAAAACAATACAATCAGTTACTTTGAATTATGAGAAACGAGTAATCAGTAATAAAAAACTATTCATTTATTTTGCATTATAATTAATAAGAGTCAAAGAAGAGCTGATTTATAAATCAAAGTGTTTTTGAGCTGAGTGATATATTCATTCTTCATAAAACAACACTTTCCCTGAATGAATAATAGTAACATTAATAATTATTTAAACTAAACCTAATCGTTTGGCATCTACTGTGTGTCTTGTAGATGGCAAAGCTTTTGTTAAAATGTGGGCTAACATTTCGTTGGTGGGGATGTTCTGGGAACAATTCAGTCTCTAAAGTCTAAACGTTTGAGCCAAACTGATTCTTGTATAGCAGCAACCATAGCCATTAATTCCGACTTATTTGTCGAAAGCGCAACAGTGGGCTGTCGCTTTGATGAACATGAAATTGCAGCACCTTGGATAATAAAAACGTAACCTGTTGTTGACTTATGCTGGTCGACATCACTTGCCCAGTCGGCATCGCAGAATCCTTGAACCTAAGTAGGTTTCGTATAATAGATAAGTTTCTTGTTAATTGTGCCTTTCAAGTATCGAAATACTCGCTTTATGGCTGTCCAGTGTGCTTTCCCTGGATTGTTGCTGTACCTGCTCAACAAATTTACAGCATAACTAATATCTGGCCTAGTATTTTGAGCAGCAAATAGCCGGGAACCGACAGCTTCCATATACGGCACTTTTGACATCAATTGCTTCTCGTCTTCTGAAGTTGGAGACATATTCAAGGAAATCTTTTGGTTTTAATCCAACGGTGTTGATACTGGATTGCAATCAATTATTCCAATTGATATATAATGCGATTGAGCAATCGCAATTGTACCCGCTGACCTATTTCGGGTAATGCGAATCCCTGACTGACTGACGATATCACCTAAGTCTTTCATTTCAAAGTTTTCTTTTAAAAACAGTTCTTGAACCTCATCGACATAAACGCGACGAAGGTCATGTTGCTTTTGGAAACTTTATAATATATGCATTGATCAGCATCTGCACGCTTAAGACTAGCCACCAGTAAAACTTCGTTCAATTTTTCTTTCCATACTCGACTTGACTGTTTTAGGCCATATAAAGACTTATTCAGCTTACATGCCTTATTAGATCCATCACTGAAGTTTGCGGGTTGCACCATGAATATGTCTTCTTTTATTTTCCCATTCAGAAACGCAGTGACAGCATCCATCTGACGAATGTTGAGATCAAACTTGGATGCAATCGCAATCAAGAAACGAATCGACGAGTATCTGGCTACAGGTGAAAAAGTTTCCTGATAGTCTATGCCTTGTTTTTGCGAACAGCATTTTACAACCAAACGGGCCTTGTGGCTTAAAATTTCACCATTTACATCTCGCTTCGTTTTAAATATCCACTTGCATTTGATAGAATATTTCTGTTTGGGTAGGTCTACCAAATCCAACGTATTATTTAAATCGAGAGATTTAAACTCGGCCTCCATTGTTTTTTGCCAACAAATTGCGTCAGGTCGTGACATAACATCTTCAACTGTTTCAGGGTCATTATTTTCAAACTTAACGTTATAACTTGCCTGGTATTTTGGGTTTGGCTTCGGAACTCGATTGGATCTACGGACAAGAACAACAACATTCTCAATGACATCCGATGTAGCTTCAACAAGGACAACAACATTCTCAATGACATCCGATGTAGCTTCAACATCATCATCAATTCCTGTTGTATCTCCAGTCTCAGGTTGCACTTGAAGATCTATTGAACTAATATCACCTTCGTCTGTTTCATATGAAGTCCTGTCATTTTCCTCAGTTTGAGGTTCAGGTAGGGATACTGCATTAACGTCTTTAAATCTAATGTCCGATTCTTGATTAACGTTTCCCCCAGAATTGGCATCTGGATCAGTTGGTTCTTCAAAGGATGAAATGAATGGGCTAGTCAAATTTGGATCATCATCAATTATTACCTTTTCACTTTTTGCATTCTCAAAGAAGATAACATCGCGGCTGACAATTAGTTTTTGCGTGACCATATTGTACAGATTATAAGCCTTTGATTCAGTACTGTATCCAAACAAAATACATTCAGCTGACTTCGCATTCAACTTCTTACATTGCCATTGCCTTGCAACCAAACACCCTTAACATTTTTAAATCTGGTTTAACCTTCGTCAGTGTTGCCGGGGAAAAATATTAGAAGGTAGTTCTGCAGCCAAAAAGGGGAGTATTTTGAATCAGACATTTTTTTGTCTTCAAAAATAAGTGTGTGAACAATTTTTTTCTTAAACTTTATTTAGAAAAAAAATCATCAAAAATAAATTCAGTAAAAAAAAAAATGCATAAATAAACAAATTATTTATTAGTTTTACTAACAAAAGTAAGAAAATATCTCTTTAATTATAAAATCTGTCTTATGGCAGATACCTGAATTAAGTAATATTAGTTTTAGAATAAAAATAAGGAACTTAATTGTAATCTGCAAGTGTAAGATATTTTAGGTCTTTAAAAAAATGGGAGTATGAATGTGAAAGGAGGAGAACGGGAGTACGATGGTGTTAAAAGTAGTAAAATACTCCTATGGGTGTATTTTCGGCAACACTGACCTTCGACTACAATTCTTCAGGTGTTTTTATTTTTTTTCACCTCTGCAAGGAATTCGATTCAAAATATAAGCTGCCGTTGCTGCTGCTTCAGCCCAAAAACGTTTTCCAAGATTGGCATCAAACAACATGCAACGCACTCGTTCAATAATGTTTCAGTTGATCCTTTCAGCAACTCCATTCTGTTGCGGGGTATACGGGGCTTATTTTAGTAATTATTGCCACATCCGGATAAATATCGTTCAAACCTTAAGTTGCAGTATTCTGTGCCGTTATCAGTCCGAAACATTTCAATTTTCTTTCCATACTGGTTTTCAACAAGAGCCTTGAATGTTAAAAAGTCTCGAGAACACTTCTGATTTTTGCTTCAGTGAATACAGAAATAATTTTCGACTAAAGTCGTCCACAAATGTTACAAAGTATCTATATCCTGAACATGAAATTACAGGCATTGGTCCACAAACGTCGGAATGGATCAATTCTAAAAGAGCTTTCGCACGGGTACCAGTTGACTTATAGCCCAGGAATTTTGTGCAAAAATCCTAAATTTTGGTAATAAGCTTAGGACTTTGATGGGTTGTAGAGCTATTTAAAAGGAGTATTTGAGGAATTATCCTGGCCTCTAGCTAATGAGCAATCCGCTTAATCAGCGTTTGAAAAAAAAAATGGTGATGACAAAAAAAAAAAAAAATATAACGGTACATTCCACAAACTTCTAAAATATTTCAAAAAATACATAAATAAATTTTTTATCATGGTATATTTTTTGCTTTTATATCTAAAATCCAAAACTTAGTAAAAATTGTATTCAAAGTTGAAAAATTGAAATTTTCTAAACTTTTTTTTTGGGTTTTTTTCCGTTAAAATGCAATTTTTAACAAATATAAATAAAAACTAAAAACACAGTTTTGTTAACCAATTAATTCTGCGTCGTTTGATATATCTCACAAGCTTGTGCTATGTACCCTTCTGTAAAAAACAACATTTTATTTAAAGACAAATCACGAAAAAAATAAGGTATAAATTAAAAAAAAATATAACGGTACATTTAGGAAAATTTTCAAATACCTCAAACGATGCAGAATAGAATTTAGAACAAGATAGTAAACATTTTATTTTATTATGCACCGTTAAGTCTGTCAATTTTTTATAAAAACTTAAAAAAGTGAACATTTTAAACAATTTTTTAAAATATTTACTGTTAAAACGGAATTGTAAACAAAATATAACAAAATAAAAAAAAAACTTTTTTTTTCACTGTTAAATTCAACATTGTTTGAGATATTTTTGAGGTTTTAAGTAGAGGTGGAGGTATTTTATTTGCTATTCGCAATAATTATTCAAGTAAAGAAATTATTTTATCTAATACTTTTATTGAGCAAATTTGCGTATGTGTAGATTTACCTATTTTTGCTGATTCTGGATCTATTCATGTTTATTTTTTTGTTTCTTATATTCCGCCTTCATCTGAATATTCTATTTATGATTCTCACATAAGAAATATAGAACAAATTGCAAATAATATTGATGATAATTCGTACTGTATAATTCTTGGGGATTTTAATTTACCTGATGTTAAATGGATATTTTCAAATGATGAAAATCAATTGTTTCCTTACAATGTATCTAAAGATTTTGAGTATAATGTAATTGATAATTTAACTGCTTTGAATATGTACCAGATAAACAATGTTTATAATTCCAAAGGCCGTATTTTAGATTTGGTTTTTATTGATAAGAATCTTGAAGCTTCCTTAAATGAAGCTAGTTTTAATTTGCTTGAGAATAGTGTTCATCACAAAGCACTTGAAATTACTTTTAATTTTTCAGTTTTAATAGAGTCAAAATCTTCTTGTAATGTAGAGCAGAAACGTGATTTTAAAAATGCTGATTTTTTATCTATGAATAATTATTTACAATCAGTTGACTGGCAACTTATTTTTAATTGTACTGATTTAGAGCTAGCTTTTGCTATGTTTCGGAACATTTTAGACTCTGCAATTTTAAATTTCGTTCCTATTAAGTATTTAAAAAATTCAAAAAGACCAGTTTGGTTTAACAAAAGTCTATCGAGACTGAAAAATGTTCTGAATAAAGTTCATAAAAAAAGTAAGATTTCGTCGGTTTTTCGTGAGCAATTTTATCAAACACGAAAAGAATACGAATTTTTGAAAAATTTTACCTATAGGCAATATATTTGGTCTCTGGAGACTAAGATTAAAAATGATTCTAAATGTTTTTGGTCATTTCTCAATGCAAAACGTAAATCGCTTGGGATTCCATCTAATGTGTCGTATAAAGGTATCTCTTCTGATAATCTTAATGTAATTTGTAACAATTTCGCTTCTTTTTTCCAATCGAACTTTATTGCGTTAAATATTAATAATGATCAAATAATTAGTAATTATAATTCTAATGTTGAGGCTGGTTGCCTACACTTATCTATTGATGATGTATTGGAAGCTTTAACCTCTCTAGATAATAGTTTTTTGTTGCACCAGATAATATCCCACCGCTTCTTTTAAAGAACTGTAAATTAAATCTAGCTGGTCCACTCTGCTATATATTCAATTTATCTCTACGACAAGGTGTATTTTTGGATACTTGGAAACATTCATTGATAACTCCTCTGCACAAGTCTGGATCTAAATGTTCCGTTGAAAATTACAGACCAATTGCTAAGCTTCAGCTAATACCTAAAGTATTTGAAGCAATAGTAAAAAACAAACTTTATAATTTGTTTCAAAATCATATTTCTGAAAACCAACATGGGTTTATGAGTGGAAGATCTACAACAACTAATTTATCTTTATTTACTAATTACTGTCTTCGTAGTTTAGAGAACCGTTATCAAGTTGACGTTATTTATACCGACTTTTCGAAAGCTTTCGACCGTGTACAACACAATGTTCTTGTAAAAAAACTTGAACTATTTGGATTTCACTCCGCACTTCTTAAATGGATTCACAGTTATTTAGTTGGACGAAAACAATATGTCAAAATTGGTAATGTACTGTCAAATGAAATCGACAATTTTTCCGGTGTACCCCAGGGCAGCCATCTTGGACCGCTCCTTTTCATTCTTTTCATTAATGATTTACCAAATTACATTTCATATTCAAAGTACTTATTATATGCCGACGACCTTAAGATTTTCAGTTGTATTAGATCTCCACTAGATGCGAGTAAAATTCAAAATGATCTCGATAACTTAGTTCACTGGTGTAAGCTAAATGGACTATATTTCAATAATAATAAATGTAGTGTTGTTACTTATGCAAGAATACTCAATCCTATATGTTTTGATTACAAAATATATGATCAATACCTACAAAGATCAATGAGTCAAAAAGACCTCGGGGTTATCTTTGATTCTAAAATCAGTTTTTCTCTTCAAATTGACCAAGTTATTTCCAGGGCTAATTCGATGTTGGGTTTCATAATACGAAATTCAAAGACTTTTGAAGATCCTTACACCCTTAAAACTTTGTATTTATCTATTGTTAGACCTTTGCTAGAGTATTGTTGCGTTATTTGGAACCCATATACTCAAACAAGTATCCTTCGAATTGAAAAAATACAAAAAAGATTTACTAGGTTTGCATTGCGAAAAACTTTTAGGAATGCAATTCTTCCGTCTTATGAGATCAGATGTGCTCTTATTGATTTAAAACCTCTAGAACATAGCAGAAAATTATATTCTGCTCTTTTTGCGTTTGATATACTCAATTCAAATATTAACTGTCCGATGCTACTTTCAATGTACAATATTTATGCACCTTCTCGTTTTTTACGTCCAAGAGATGAAAGTTTCTTATATGTTCCTTATCATAGCAGGAGTTATGCAAAACATAATCCAATTACTAGTTCTTG
This sequence comes from Melangyna quadrimaculata, assembly GCA_949320155.1. Taxonomy (NCBI): domain Eukaryota; kingdom Metazoa; phylum Arthropoda; class Insecta; order Diptera; family Syrphidae; genus Melangyna; species Melangyna quadrimaculata. The sequence continues at coordinate 90,029,190 of OX439485.1, forward strand.
TATTGCTTTAAATGATTTTGGTTTTGCCATTGATTTTAATAAAAGTAGGATAAGTGTTAAGAAAGATATATTAAACTCATTGTAAATATTATAATTTGTATTACTATGTAAATATGTTATTTATTTTCTAGTTTATATTATATAGTCTCCATAAAGTTATGTAACTTGATTGACGAAATAAATAAATAAAACGGAATTGTAAACAAAATATAACAAAATAAAAAAAAAACTTTTTTTTTCACTGTTAAATTCAACATTGTTTGAGATATTTTTGAGGTTTTTCTTGTAGATATTCTCGAATAATTTTAATAAAATGGATAAGGAACCATGAATAAAAACTTAAGTTTCAAATGATAAAAAAAAATAAATATAACGGTACATTTCAGAAAGCTGAAGAGTTCAAATGATGCAAAATTCACTAAAGCAAAAAACTGTGTACATTTTTTTGTATATTACGACCTTGAAAAAAATTAAAAAATTTTAGTAAACGTTGAAAAAGTAAAAATGTAAACTGAATTTTTGCAGTTTTTACAAAAAAAAAATATAACGGCGCATCCAAAAAACTTGAAAAATACATCAAACTACGCAAACATGTATTTAACATAAGATAAAAGAATTGTTTTTTTTTTAAAGTGTCTTAAACTTGGTTAAAATTTTATTAAACGTTGAAGAAGTAAAAACTTTGCAATTTTTTCTTACAGTTCTTATCGTTCCAATTTAACGATTCAATATAGCTTTTAACGGCCTTTAGTCCATAAAAATTGGCGTTTCGTCCCGGCGTTCTCACTTGGACTCTTCAGTTGACAGTGAGGGCCTTATCAAGACGCAAATTTTATTAATTTCAGTCCAGCTTACATCAATTTTACTGCGAAAATCAATTGTGGACTATATCCAACAAGTCCAATTAAATAATGCTAAGTCTTCTACTTGGCTGATGTATTTCAGTAGTACCTATATAGAATTTGTATTATAAAACACACTCATATGTTCCAATTTAACAGTCAAAGGATTTTTATAAGAAAAAAAAGTAATTTAGTTTGTTTATTATTCGATTTCGCATTGTTTAAAATGTGTGGTTATGGATTAAATATTTACCGTTCTCAAAATATTTTGAGTTTTTATTCAAGAGACAACCATGAAAAAAAATGATTTTTCTTAAAAAAAAATATATAACGGTACATTTTTTGAACTTTCAAAGTATTTTAAATTATGCAGTTTAAGAAAATGTAATACTTCTTTTTATAAAGAACCGTAAAGTTGGAAAAATTGTCTTTGAAAGTTGAAAAAAAGAAAATGTTCCTTTTTCTTACAATATTTACTATCGAAATTGAATAGCTAACGGTACTGAATAACACTACAAACAAATATTTTATTTTGTTTAATTTTAGTTTGCGTCTTTTATGATATTTTGCAGGTTCCTTCTGCGGATACTACTGAAAAAAAATCGAAGAAAACAATGAAAAAGAACATACGTCAGTTATACCTAGATTTTTATCAATATTTTATTTGCTTAAATATTAGTTTTTTGTTTCTAGGTACATTTAAGTTTATATATTAACCCCCTTATTTATAAAAAAATAGTTATTTCGGCTCCCGTGCGTAGGAAAACTACATCATGGAATAAAAATGTTCCGGACTCAAATGGAGCACTAAGCAAATGCCTTTGATTTGAGCCCAGAAAATTCTTATTCCATAGTGTATTTTTCCTAAACACGGGAGCTGAAATAACTATTTTTTCTTTATAAATAAGGGGGTAAGTTATTAGTATTACAAAAATTTGAATGAAAGCTCATTGGCCTCTACTTCGGTCAGATGGTCTTCTTCGCCAATGGTATTATTGCAGGATGTTCCACACATCACTAAACATAACATTTCTGATCGCCTACATTCGCATCTTGATGTACATTGTGTCCAACAGTTACAAGATATTTATTTAAGTAGATGTTCTGGAACTGTTGGCAGATCTGTTGTACCATATTCGCTTTTGACGGATTTCCACCCTCAATCGGTTGTTTCCAAAGCATTTCTCAGCCAAGCTTGTGCTTGATGATATACGCGATATGAATGCTGACCTACAGCAACTTAAGTTGGAGGACGACAAGCTAAATCAAATTTAGAATGTAACTGCAATTTAGCAATCACCCTGTTGTAACCATGGTACCATACTTCGTCAAGTGGTGTCTTTCGTGGAATATTGTACAGTCCACGGTTCCTTAAAAAGGGTGCAGTTTATTTTTTTTTGTATTAGTCTACGTTAAAATCAAATTAAACATGGATGTGTATTTTGTTTATTTTTAAAAAGTTTTACGCATGAATTTATTTTGTTTTATATTTTATAATTCAATAACTAACAATTTCTAAACATTTCGTGTATCAAACTTATTCCTACATCAATAATACCCAAAGATATATAGTCATTTTAATTAATCGAAAAATTCCCAAAAATTAAGAAAAAAATCACAATTAAATACCGTTTTTATTTTTTCTTCAACACCCACAGGTGGGTATATGTCCGAAAAGTCATATAATGGTATAAGGTACAATACAAGTAAGTATCAAACCTATTACCGAAATTTAGAATTTTGTATGGAGACATGTCTCTATAGGAATTTTGTTAAAAAAGGACGCGACTAAAATCTTCTCAAACACAGCTAAACAAATTTTGTATGTAATTCTAAAAATAAGGTTTTCTGCACAATTAAATGCTTAAAACTGGACAATATTGTTTTTTTTTTTAGTTATAAAGTTACGATTAAACAAAACTAAACCAACCTCCATTACGACTTTTTTCCAAAAATTTCACTTTTAGAGTATTTAAAAAAAAAAAATAAGGATATTTCGTATTATATTTTATTATTTAAGAAAAAACAATTATCAATCATTTGACGTACCAATCTTGTTTCTAAATCAATTATATCTAAAGATATAGCCATTTTAATGAAACAAAGAATTCCCAAAAATTAAAAAAAAAATCACACTTTTTTTTTGCTCAACAGCTACAGTCAAGGACGATTCTGAAAAGTTGTATAATAGTATTAGGTACAATATATGTAAGTATCAAAGTTTTTACCAAAATTTGTGCTATCCAAGCACTTTTAGCCATGTTTTTGTTTCCTGGGCTATTAAAGGGTTCGCTTGTTTGCTTCCCCTTAATGCATAATAACACATTTTTCTTCCATCTTACCAACAAAAGATACAGCACTGACTGCATTCTTCAATTTCACCAAGTTGTCCTCACAGATGTGCGCCATACGACGATGCCCAAGATTAGAATCATTCTTTGGATGCAAAACGACAGAATAGTTCACAAGCGATTGTTTGGGCATAATGCAATTTAAACGGTACATATTGTTAATCAGGGATGCCGATGCTATAACCTCGTTACGTTCGTTCAAAATTTTGCAGCATTCCTTTTCAAAACGTACTGTTTTGCCATTTTTGAATAGTTGACTTACGGAAATCAAATTTGCGCACAAATTTGGAACATATTTCACTTCGTATACTGTAGCACTCGTTTTCTTGCCATCTACAAGAGTCAAACTAACATCACCTATGCCTTCGACCGCCAGCTTGGCATTATTTGCAACAACAATCTCTTTGTGGGTTGGTGATCTTAGATTCTTCAGAAATGACTTGCACATTATCATAAATGTGCTGATGCTCCGGAATTAACATACCATGCACCTTCTTGGTCTTCACTTTTGGCTGAAAAAGATGAAAAGATAGCAATTTCATTTCATTTTTTGCTTACTTTTTTCTTGTTTGGACATTTGCTTGTGAAATGACGAATTTCTCCGCAGCTGTGACATCTGAATTTTGGTTGCGTCTTATGTTCTTGGGGCTTAAACTTCGGTTTAACAAACATAGCGCTTGCAGTTGAATTCGCATTATATTTTACCTGTTGAAGTAAAAAGAGTCTTCACTGCATCACTAGTTAACACCTTTAGTGAATTTTCAACTGCCTAATGCTTTGAAATCTTCAGGCAGCCCAGCCAACATCAGCGATGCCACTATTTCTTCATACCTGCTTTTCGTACTTTGATTGAAGTTATTACCATCTTGTTAAGGTAATCCTCCATTGATTCGCACTCGTTCAGCTCTAATTGGATAAGTTGCTTCAGCAAATCTACCTTCCTACATAGACCAGTATCTTCAAATGCATTCGTGAGGCTATCCAAGCACTTTTAGCCGATAAAGCGTCCGCTATGTAAGAATAATTTTGTGTCTTAAGCAACACAATCAGTTCAACTTTCCCTTCAAATGAGTTGCCAGTTGTGCTGCTGTGGCTGGGGCAACCAATTCTGTCTCGAAGCAACCCCATAGTCCCTTTATAACCAAATAGGATTTGGTCGCAATTTTCCACACATCGAAATTTTCTCGTCCCTTCAGCTTTTCTACGTACACAACGTTTGAAGCCATTTCGGTTTTGTTTCGGGATAGATCTTTCAATTATTTTACTAAACATAAAAAACTTTGCGGGATCTGGGCCCATAACCTCATGAAAATTCGAAGTCGATAGAGAAAATTCCAGAACAAAATTACCGAATAAAACAATACAACCAGTTACTTTGAATTAAAAGAAACGAGTAATAGAAAACTCTATTCATTTATTTTTCATTATAATTTATAAAAGTCAAAGAAGAGCTGATTTATAAATCAAAGTGTTTTTGAGCTGAGTGATATATTCATTCTTTATAAAACAACAAAAATGCATTTTTTTCTTAAAGCGTAGGTACCAAGTGAAGTTTATAAACTTCAAAATAATATAGTATTTAAAAAATAGTATTTAATTAAAGCTGAGCGCCCTAGATATGAATATGGGGTTCAAGAATTTTTCTGTGGGGCCAAATGTCTGCAAGACGCACTCAAAGATTGAATTTTTGGGTGCGTCTTTCAGCCATTTGGCTCTACGAGAAAATATCTTGGACCCCATAGCCATGTCTACGTCACTCAGCTCTTTTATTAAATATGATTTTGAATTATCTACACTTCATATTCAATGCACTGCATTTTAAATGCGGTATTGCCTACAAAGGCCCCAATCCGACATACAAGACTTTCATATTTGCATATAAACCAAACGGGCCTTGTGGCTTAAAATTTCACCATTTACATCTCGCTTCGTTTTAAATATCCACTTGCATTTGATAGAATATTTCTGTTTGGGTAGGTCTACCAAATCCAACGTATTATTTAAATCGAGAGATTTAAACTCGGCCTCCATTGTTTTTTGCCAACAAATTGCGTCAGGTCGTGACATAACATCTTCAACTGTTTCAGGGTCATTATTTTTAAACTTAACGTTATAACTTGCCTGGTATTTTGGGTTTGGCTTCGGAACTCGATTGGATCTACGGACAAGAACAACAACATTCTCAATGACATCCGATGTAGCTTCAACAAGGACAACAACATTCTCAATGACATCCGATGTAGCTTCAACATCATCATCAATTCCTGTTGTATCTCCAGTCTCAGGTTGCACTTGAAGATCTATTGAACTAATATCACCTTCGTCTGTTTCATATGAAGTCCTGTCATTTTCCTCAGTTTGAGGTTCAGGTAGCGATACTGCATTAACGTCTTTAAATCTAATGTCCGATTCTTGATTAACGTTTCCCCCAGAATTGGCATCTGGATCAGTTGGTTCTTCAAAGGATGAAATGAATGGGCTAGTCAAATTTGGATCATCATCAATTATTACCTTTTCACTTTTTGCATTCTCAAAGAAGATAACATCGCGGCTGACAATTAGTTTTTGCGTGACCATATTGTACAGATTATAAGCCTTTGATTCAGTACTGTATCCAAACAAAATACATTCAGCTGACTTCGCATTAAACTTCTTACATTGCCATTGCCTTGCAACCAAACACCCTTAACATTTTTAAATCTGGTTTAACCTTCGTCAGTGTTGCCGGGGAAAAATATTAGAAGGTAGTTCTGCAGCCAAAAAGGGGAGTATTTTGAATCAGACATTTTTTTGTCTTCAAAAATAAGTGTGTGAACAATTTTTTTCTTAAACTTTATTTAGAAAAAAAATCATCAAAAATAAATTCAGTAAAAAAAAAAATGCATAAATAAACAAATTATTTATTAGTTTTACTAACAAAAGTAAGAAAATATCTCTTTAATTATAAAATCTGTCTTATGGCAGATACCTGAATTAAGTAATATTAGTTTTAGAATAAAAATAAGGAACTTAATTGTAATCTGCAAGTGTAAGATATTTTAGGTCTTTAAAAAAATGGGAGTATGAATGTGAAAGGAGGAGAACGGGAGTACGATGGTGTTAAAAGTAGTAAAATACTCCTATGGGTGTATTTTCGGCAACACTGACCTTCGACTACAATTCTTCAGGTGTTTTTATTTTTTTTCACCTCTGCAAGGAATTCGATTCAAAATATAAGCTGCCGTTGCTGCTGCTTCAGCCCAAAAACGTTTTCCAAGATTGGCATCAAACAACATGCAACGCACTCGTTCAATAATGTTTCAGTTGATCCTTTCAGCAACTCCATTCTGTTGCGGGGTATACGGGGCTTATTTTAGTAATTATTGCCACATCCGGATAAATATCGTTCAAACCTTAAGTTGCAGTATTCTGTGCCGTTATCAGTCCGAAACATTTCAATTTTCTTTCCATACTGGTTTTCAACAAGAGCCTTGAATGTTAAAAAGTCTCGAGAACACTTCTGATTTTTGCTTCAGTGAATACAGAAATAATTTTCGACTAAAGTCGTCCACAAATGTTACAAAGTATCTATATCCTGAACATGAAATTACAGGCATTGGTTCACAAACGTCGGAATGGATCAATTCTAAAAGAGCTTTCGCACGGGTACCAGTTGACTTATAGCCCAGGAATTTTGTGCAAAAATCCTAAATTTTGGTAATAAGCTTAGGACTTTGATGGGTTGTAGAGCTATTTAAAAGGAGTATTTGAGGAATTATCCTGGCCTCTAGCTAATGAGCAATCCGCTTAATCAGCGTTTGAAAAAAAAAATGGTGATGACAAAAAAAAAAAAAAATATAACGGTACATTCCACAAAAAATACATAAATAAATTTTTTATCATGGTATATTTTTTGCTTTTATATCTAAAATCCAAAACTTAGTAAAAATTGTATTCAAAGTTGAAAAATTGAAATTTTCTAAACTTTTTTTTTGGGTTTTTTTCCGTTAAAATGCAATTTTTAACAAATATAAATAAAAACTAAAAACACAGTTTTGTTAACCAATTAATTCTGCGTCGTTTGATATATCTCACAAGCTTGTGCTATGTACCCTTCTGTAAAAAACAACATTTTATTTAAAGACAAATCACGAAAAAAATAAGGTATAAATTAAAAAAAAATATAACGGTACATTTAGGAAAATTTTCAAATACCTCAAACGATGCAGAATAGAATTTAGAACAAGATAGTAAACATTTTATTTTATTATGCACCGTTAAGTCTGTCAATTTTTTATAAAAACTTAAAAAAGTGAACATTTTAAACAATTTTTTAAAATATTTACTGTTAAAACGGAATTGTAAACAAAATATAACAAAATAAAAAAAAAACTTTTTTTTTCACTGTTAAATTCAACATTGTTTGAGATATTTTTGAGGTTTTAAGTAGAGGTGGAGGTATTTTATTTGCTATTCGCAATAATTATTCAAGTAAAGAAATTATTTTATCTAATACTTTTATTGAGCAAATTTGCGTATGTGTAGATTTACCTATTTTTGCTGATTCTGGATCTATTCATGTTTATTTTTTTGTTTCTTATATTCCGCCTTCATCTGAATATTCTATTTATGATTCTCACATAAGAAATATAGAACAAATTGCAAATAATATTGATGATAATTCGTACTGTATAATTCTTGGGGATTTTAATTTACCTGATGTTAAATGGATATTTTCAAATGATGAAAATCAATTGTTTCCTTACAATGTATCTAAAGATTTTGAGTATAATGTAATTGATAATTTAACTGCTTTGAATATGTACCAGATAAACAATGTTTATAATTCCAAAGGCCGTATTTTAGATTTGGTTTTTATTGATAAGAATCTTGAAGCTTCCTTAAATGAAGCTAGTTTTAATTTGCTTGAGAATAGTGTTCATCACAAAGCACTTGAAATTACTTTTAATTTTTCAGTTTTAATAGAGTCAAAATCTTCTTGTAATGTAGAGCAGAAACGTGATTTTAAAAATGCTGATTTTTTATCTATGAATAATTATTTACAATCAGTTGACTGGCAACTTATTTTTAATTGTACTGATTTAGAGCTAGCTTTTGCTATGTTTCGGAACATTTTAGACTCTGCAATTTTAAATTTCGTTCCTATTAAGTATTTAAAAAATTCAAAAAGACCAGTTTGGTTTAACAAAAGTCTATCGAGACTGAAAAATGTTCTGAATAAAGTTCATAAAAAAAGTAAGATTTCGTCGGTTTTTCGTGAGCAATTTTATCAAACACGAAAAGAATACGAATTTTTGAAAAATTTTACCTATAGGCAATATATTTGGTCTCTGGAGACTAAGATTAAAAATGATTCTAAATGTTTTTGGTCATTTCTCAATGCAAAACGTAAATCGCTTGGGATTCCATCTAATGTGTCGTATAAAGGTATCTCTTCTGATAATCTTAATGTAATTTGTAACAATTTCGCTTCTTTTTTCCAATCGAACTTTATTGCGTTAAATATTAATAATGATCAAATAATTAGTAATTATAATTCTAATGTTGAGGCTGGTTGCCTACACTTATCTATTGATGATGTATTGGAAGCTTTAACCTCTCTAGATAATAGTTTTTTGTTGCACCAGATAATATCCCACCGCTTCTTTTAAAGAACTGTAAATTAAATCTAGCTGGTCCACTCTGCTATATATTCAATTTATCTCTACGACAAGGTGTATTTTTGGATACTTGGAAACATTCATTGATAACTCCTCTGCACAAGTCTGGATCTAAATGTTCCGTTGAAAATTACAGACCAATTGCTAAGCTTCAGCTAATACCTAAAGTATTTGAAGCAATAGTAAAAAACAAACTTTATAATTTGTTTCAAAATCATATTTCTGAAAACCAACATGGGTTTATGAGTGGAAGATCTACAACAACTAATTTATCTTTATTTACTAATTACTGTCTTCGTAGTTTAGAGAACCGTTATCAAGTTGACGTTATTTATACCGACTTTTCGAAAGCTTTCGACCGTGTACAACACAATGTTCTTGTAAAAAAACTTGAACTATTTGGATTTCACTCCGCACTTCTTAAATGGATTCACAGTTATTTAGTTGGACGAAAACAATATGTCAAAATTGGTAATGTACTGTCAAATGAAATCGACAATTTTTCCGGTGTACCCCAGGGCAGCCATCTTGGACCGCTCCTTTTCATTCTTTTCATTAATGATTTACCAAATTACATTTCATATTCAAAGTACTTATTATATGCCGACGACCTTAAGATTTTCAGTTGTATTAGATCTCCACTAGATGCGAGTAAAATTCAAAATGATCTCGATAACTTAGTTCACTGGTGTAAGCTAAATGGACTATATTTCAATAATAATAAATGTAGTGTTGTTACTTATGCAAGAATACTCAATCCTATATGTTTTGATTACAAAATATATGATCAATACCTACAAAGATCAATGAGTCAAAAAGACCTCGGGGTTATCTTTGATTCTAAAATCAGTTTTTCTCTTCAAATTGACCAAGTTATTTCCAGGGCTAATTCGATGTTGGGTTTCATAATACGAAATTCAAAGACTTTTGAAGATCCTTACACCCTTAAAACTTTGTATTTATCTATTGTTAGACCTTTGCTAGAGTATTGTTGCGTTATTTGGAACCCATATACTCAAACAAGTATCCTTCGAATTGAAAAAATACAAAAAAGATTTACTAGGTTTGCATTGCGAAAAACTTTTAGGAATGCAATTCTTCCGTCTTATGAGATCAGATGTGCTCTTATTGATTTAAAACCTCTAGAACATAGCAGAAAATTATATTCTGCTCTTTTTGCGTTTGATATACTCAATTCAAATATTAACTGTCCGATGCTACTTTCAATGTACAATATTTATGCACCTTCTCGTTTTTTACGTCCAAGAGATGAAAGTTTCTTATATGTTCCTTATCATAGCAGGAGTTATGCAAAACATAATCCAATTACTAGTTCTTGTATTGCTTTAAATGATTTTGGTTTTGCCATTGATTTTAATAAAAGTAGGATAAGTGTTAAGAAAGATATATTAAACTCATTGTAAATATTATAATTTGTATTACTATGTAAATATGTTATTTATTTTCTAGTTTATATTATATAGTCTCCATAAAGTTATGTAACTTGATTGACGAAATAAATAAATAAAACGGAATTGTAAACAAAATATAACAAAATAAAAAAAAAACTTTTTTTTTCACTGTTAAATTCAACATTGTTTGAGATATTTTTGAGGTTTTTCTTGTAGATATTCTCGAATAATTTTAATAAAATGGATAAGGAACCATGAATAAAAACTTAAGTTTCAAATGATAAAAAAAAATAAATATAACGGTACATTTCAGAAAGCTGAAGAGTTCAAATGATGCAAAATTCACTAAAGCAAAAAACTGTGTACATTTTTTTGTATATTACGACCTTGAAAAAAATTAAAAAATTTTAGTAAACGTTGAAAAAGTAAAAATGTAAACTGAATTTTTGCAGTTTTTACAAAAAAAAAATATAACGGCGCATCCAAAAAACTTGAAAAATACATCAAACTACGCAAACATGTATTTAACATAAGATAAAAGAATTGTTTTTTTTTTAAAGTGTCTTAAACTTGGTTAAAATTTTATTAAACGTTGAAGAAGTAAAAACTTTGCAATTTTTTCTTACAGTTCTTATCGTTCCAATTTAACGATTCAATATAGCTTTTAACGGCCTTTAGTCCATAAAAATTGGCGTTTCGTCCCGGCGTTCTCACTTGGACTCTTCAGTTGACAGTGAGGGCCTTATCAAGACGCAAATTTTATTAATTTCAGTCCAGCTTACATCAATTTTACTGCGAAAATCAATTGTGGACTATATCCAACAAGTCCAATTAAATAATGCTAAGTCTTCTACTTGGCTGATGTATTTCAGTAGTACCTATATAGAATTTGTATTATAAAACACACTCATATGTTCCAATTTAACAGTCAAAGGATTTTTATAAGAAAAAAAAGTAATTTAGTTTGTTTATTATTCGATTTCGCATTGTTTAAAATGTGTGGTTATGGATTAAATATTTACCGTTCTCAAAATATTTTGAGTTTTTATTCAAGAGACAACCATGAAAAAAAATGATTTTTCTTAAAAAAAAATATATAACGGTACATTTTTTGAACTTTCAAAGTATTTTAAATTATGCAGTTTAAGAAAATGTAATACTTCTTTTTATAAAGAACCGTAAAGTTGGAAAAATTGTCTTTGAAAGTTGAAAAAAAGAAAATGTTCCTTTTTCTTACAATATTTACTATCGAAATTGAATAGCTAACGGTACTGAATAACACTACAAACAAATATTTTATTTTGTTTAATTTTAGTTTGCGTCTTTTATGATATTTTGCAGGTTCCTTCTGCGGATACTACTGAAAAAAAATCGAAGAAAACAATGAAAAAGAACATACGTCAGTTATACCTAGATTTTTATCAATATTTTATTTGCTTAAATATTAGTTTTTTGTTTCTAGGTACATTTAAGTTTATATATTAACCCCCTTATTTATAAAAAAATAGTTATTTCGGCTCCCGTGCGTAGGAAAACTACATCATGGAATAAAAATGTTCCGGACTCAAATGGAGCACTAAGCAAATGCCTTTGATTTGAGCCCAGAAAATTCTTATTCCATAGTGTATTTTTCCTAAACACGGGAGCTGAAATAACTATTTTTTCTTTATAAATAAGGGGGTAAGTTATTAGTATTACAAAAATTTGAATGAAAGCTCATTGGCCTCTACTTCGGTCAGATGGTCTTCTTCGCCAATGGTATTATTGCAGGATGTTCCACACATCACTAAACATAACATTTCTGATCGCCTACATTCGCATCTTGATGTACATTGTGTCCAACAGTTACAAGATATTTATTTAAGTAGATGTTCTGGAACTGTTGGCAGATCTGTTGTACCATATTCGCTTTTGACGGATTTCCACCCTCAATCGGTTGTTTCCAAAGCATTTCTCAGCCAAGCTTGTGCTTGATGATATACGCGATATGAATGCTGACCTACAGCAACTTAAGTTGGAGGACGACAAGCTAAATCAAATTTAGAATGTAACTGCAATTTAGCAATCACCCTGTTGTAACCATGGTACCATACTTCGTCAAGTGGTGTCTTTCGTGGAATATTGTACAGTCCACGGTTCCTTAAAAAGGGTGCAGTTTATTTTTTTTTGTATTAGTCTACGTTAAAATCAAATTAAACATGGATGTGTATTTTGTTTATTTTTAAAAAGTTTTACGCATGAATTTATTTTGTTTTATATTTTATAATTCAATAACTAACAATTTCTAAACATTTCGTGTATCAAACTTATTCCTACATCAATAATACCCAAAGATATATAGTCATTTTAATTAATCGAAAAATTCCCAAAAATTAAGAAAAAAATCACAATTAAATACCGTTTTTATTTTTTCTTCAACACCCACAGGTGGGTATATGTCCGAAAAGTCATATAATGGTATAAGGTACAATACAAGTAAGTATCAAACCTATTACCGAAATTTAGAATTTTGTATGGAGACATGTCTCTATAGGAATTTTGTTAAAAAAGGACGCGACTAAAATCTTCTCAAACACAGCTAAACAAATTTTGTATGTAATTCTAAAAATAAGGTTTTCTGCACAATTAAATGCTTAAAACTGGACAATATTGTTTTTTTTTTTAGTTATAAAGTTACGATTAAACAAAACTAAACCAACCTCCATTACGACTTTTTTCCAAAAATTTCACTTTTAGAGTATTTAAAAAAAAAAAATAAGGATATTTCGTATTATATTTTATTATTTAAGAAAAAACAATTATCAATCATTTGACGTACCAATCTTGTTTCTAAATCAATTATATCTAAAGATATAGCCATTTTAATGAAACAAAGAATTCCCAAAAATTAAAAAAAAAAATCACACTAAAATCCCGTTATTTTTTTTTTGCTCAACAGCTACAGTCAAGGACGATTCTGAAAAGTTGTATAATAGTATTAGGTACAATATATGTAAGTATCAAAGTTTTTACCAAAATTTGTGCTATCCAAGCACTTTTAGCCATGTTTTTGTTTCCTGGGCTATTAAAGGGTTCGCTTGTTTGCTTCCCCTTAATGCATAATAACACATTTTTCTTCCATCTTACCAACAAAAGATACAGCACTGACTGCATTCTTCAATTTCACCAAGTTGTCCTCACAGATGTGCGCCATACGACGATGCCCAAGATTAGAATCATTCTTTGGATGCAAAACGACAGAATAGTTCACAAGCGATTGTTTGGGCATAATGCAATTTAAACGGTACATATTGTTAATCAGGGATGCCGATGCTATAACCTCGTTACGTTCGTTCAAAATTTTGCAGCATTCCTTTTCAAAACGTACTGTTTTGCCATTTTTGAATAGTTGACTTACGGAAATCAAATTTGCGCACAAATTTGGAACATATTTCACTTCGTATACTGTAGCACTCGTTTTCTTGCCATCTACAAGAGTCAAACTAACATCACCTATGCCTTCGACCGCCAGCTTGGCATTATTTGCAACAACAATCTCTTTGTGGGTTGGTGATCTTAGATTCTTCAGAAATGACTTGCACATTATCATAAATGTGCTGATGCTCCGGAATTAACATACCATGCACCTTCTTGGTCTTCACTTTTGGCTGAAAAAGATGAAAAGATAGCAATTTCATTTCATTTTTTGCTTACTTTTTTCTTGTTTGGACATTTGCTTGTGAAATGACGAATTTCTCCGCAGCTGTGACATCTGAATTTTGGTTGCGTCTTATGTTCTTGGGGCTTAAACTTCGGTTTAACAAACATAGCGCTTGCAGTTGAATTCGCATTATATTTTACCTGTTGAAGTAAAAAGAGTCTTCACTGCATCACTAGTTAACACCTTTAGTGAATTTTCAACTGCCTAATGCTTTGAAATCTTCAGGCAGCCCAGCCAACATCAGCGATGCCACTATTTCTTCATACCTGCTTTTCGTACTTTGATTGAAGTTATTACCATCTTGTTAAGGTAATCCTCCATTGATTCGCACTCGTTCAGCTCTAATTGGATAAGTTGCTTCAGCAAATCTACCTTCCTACATAGACCAGTATCTTCAAATGCATTCGTGAGGCTATCCAAGCACTTTTAGCCGATAAAGCGTCCGCTATGTAAGAATAATTTTGTGTCTTAAGCAACACAATCAGTTCAACTTTCCCTTCAAATGAGTTGCCAGTTGTGCTGCTGTGGCTGGGGCAACCAATTCTGTCTCGAAGCAACCCCATAGTCCCTTTATAACCAAATAGGATTTGGTCGCAATTTTCCACACATCGAAATTTTCTCGTCCCTTCAGCTTTTCTACGTACACAACGTTTGAAGCCATTTCGGTTTTGTTTCGGGATAGATCTTTCAATTATTTTACTAAACATAAAAAACTTTGCGGGATCTGGGCCCATAACCTCATGAAAATTCGAAGTCGATAGAGAAAATTCCAGAACAAAATTACCGAATAAAACAATACAACCAGTTACTTTGAATTAAAAGAAACGAGTAATAGAAAACTCTATTCATTTATTTTTCATTATAATTTATAAAAGTCAAAGAAGAGCTGATTTATAAATCAAAGTGTTTTTGAGCTGAGTGATATATTCATTCTTTATAAAACAACAAAAATGCATTTTTTTCTTAAAGCGTAGGTACCAAGTGAAGTTTATAAACTTCAAAATAATATAGTATTTAAAAAATAGTATTTAATTAAAGCTGAGCGCCCTAGATATGAATATGGGGTTCAAGAATTTTTCTGTGGGGCCAAATGTCTGCAAGACGCACTCAAAGATTGAATTTTTGGGTGCGTCTTTCAGCCATTTGGCTCTACGAGAAAATATCTTGGACCCCATAGCCATGTCTACGTCACTCAGCTCTTTTATTAAATATGATTTTGAATTATCTACACTTCATATTCAATGCACTGCATTTTAAATGCGGTATTGCCTACAAAGGCCCCAATCCGACATGCAAGACTTTCATATTTGCATATAAATAATATGGACCTATCTTAAAACAACAGGAATTTTTGCTAACAAATTGGTGTGGGCTCTTAGTCTGTTTGATTTTCTATAATGTTTATTCAAAAGTTGATGGAAAAATAAACAATTGAACTTATTTAAAACACGCTTTTTGTTTGAGGGATGCGCGTATAAACGTTTATCGCTTAATATTTTATGAGCAAATTTCCTAAATAATATTCGCCTACCAAGAATTTAGTGCTTAATTTGAAATCAACCATGTATCAGATAAAAGCTTCACACAACGTTCCCAAAAAAAAAAATACAAAAATATCTTAAAAACTTTTCGAAATTCTCTCTCGATCTTTAAAAAGTACGTAGGTGTAAAATAAAAGATATACCATATACCAACACATATGTTACATACCTATCTGCGGGCAATGGCACAATGCCCTTCTAAAGTATTTGAGTGCTAATCTGGAGATCTGGTCTCAATCAACAAAAATTCTTTCATTTCCGTCCATTCCTTTAAAATGATACCATGGTTTGCATATAAAAGGCCTTATGTCTTACAGGCAAATAGTTAAAAATACCATAGAAAATTTAGTTCATTCAAAACAAAAACAACAAAATACTATTATAACAAAACAAAAAAAATGAGTCTGGGGTCGACCCACACTAGTTACTTCCCATTGGTGCATTTGAAAACCATATATATATGTACCTACATATTTACCTAAGTGGTGGAAGGTAGATTTCATATCTTAATCTTAACTTGATATATATAAGTCTTTTTTTGTTTTCTTGTCAGTTTGGCTGTATGGGTGTCCAAACTAACAACAAAACAATCAAAATACTAACTTTTTTGTATGGCATCAACAATGTCTATCCCACTGCTATATGATAGATAGCTTCTAAGAAAAAATAAATTTAAATTTTTTTAGAAATCTTTAACAATAATAAAAAAATGTTTCCTATATGAAAGGAGAATGGGCAAAGTGGTCTACTCACTCAACAGTAATGTGTTGTATGTCGTTGAAAAGGTAATTTTACTGACTTCATTGTATGACCATTAAGCTCTAAACTATGGGGTTCGTGAGATATTCGGAATCAAAGCACCGAAAAAGACAATAATGCATTTCTTAATTGGTAGTGTGTCCTCATACCTACATTAATCTGTGATACATCGTTGAAAAGATAATTTTGTGTACTTTATTCTTGTATATAGCCAAGTTAACACGTCGCATTTACATGCACCTTATTATGAATTGCCAGGTCAGCAAATCATGAACGAGCCAGTTATGATTTCCCACGATTGGCGGATATCATATATCGGCACGTTTTGGGGTAAATGCACGGGAGCCTTGAAGGTTGCTGACTCTGCGAATCATCGTGCAACGGCAAGGCAAATGGTTATGTGAGGTATATGTAATTAAGTTAGGGATAAATTAGTCTTGATTGGACAGTCAATCGAATCAGTTCCGTTGTTTTAATAACTATATTTAAAATATAATTCTTGTATATTATTTTCAGTAAGTCGAACAGTTGGGCCGGCCCCTCGGGGGGCAGGCGTTCGCGTTTTTTGTATATAACGGATCATGAATCCGTTTATTAGCCATGAAGACGTAGATCATAGGGTGCAAGAGATATATGGGCATACAAATCGGCAAATATAACAACAATGCAATTCTTCATTTGGTACTGGTCTACCGACTCAACAGTTATGAGTCATACGTCGTTGTAAAGGTTATGGCATTTGCTTCATTTCATTATATGGCAGTTAAGCTCTAAACCATGGGGTTCGTAAGATATTCGGCTCTTAAGCACAAAAAATAGCAATAATGCAATTCTGCATTGGTAACTTATCAACCAAGTCAACAACTTTGAGTCATGTGTCGTTGAAAACGCTATTGCGTGTACTTCTTTTTATTATATGACCGTTAAAGTGTAAATAATGGGATTCGAGAGATATGTGCCAAATACGCTGAAAAGTGCAGTAATGCAATTCCGCACTGGTAGCTGGTCTTTCAACTCAACAGAAATCTCTCTTATATCTTTGAAAATTGCATGTACTTCATTTTGCAATATGCCGTTAAGCTGTAGACCGTGGGGTTTAAGAGGTATTTGGGTACAAAATATAAACATAAATAAAAAAAACACACTTATAATATTTTATTTGAATTTTTTAGATTTAAAGACTTATACGGTTCCAACATTTTGATATATTTTTAAAGATGATACTATACCACAGTCCATTTTGGTTGCGCTAAAATGAAAACTCCGGAGTTAATAAAATACTTAATTGTTATTTAAATTAATACAAATAAACAAAATGGCTGTAACTTTTGACTGCGGTATCGCATCATCTTCAAAAATATATCAAAATTGAAAACTTAGTGTTCTACAAATCTTATTTGGAAAGTAATACACGTAAAATTCCTCAGGACCGTCAAAAATGTGAAATTGCAACAAAAAAAAAAAATTAAAATTAAACGACATAACCTTAAATATTGCCCGCAACGACAATAATTTATGTATGAATGAATCAATTCGGGGTTTGATGCACTGCGACCTTTGATCTATTGTGCCCCCATCTAGAGCTCAATGAGATTGCTCACTTAAAGCTCATCCTCCAATTTTAGTTCTTTTATAAACTTAAGTATTTGGAGTATTTTCAGTGAGGGTAGGTCCCTCTCCTCTATCTGGTAACTTCCCAGATATCTGTGCCTTTGATGCACAAGTGCATTACATTTGCCTAATATGTGGTCAGGTGATTCCTCCTGAATGTTGCAGAATCTACAAGTTGCACTGCTCACTAAGCCGAGAATAATGAGATGTCTTTTTAGTTTGCAGTGTCCAGTGAGTAAACCCGTTATTATTCTTAGGCTATTCCTGCTGAGATTTATGCAGGCTTTGTAGCGTTCTTGGTTGTAGTTCCCAAGCAGTAATTTGGCTTGCCTAAGTTTTGGGAGTTCTTTCCAAATTTTGGATCTTTTTGCCTCCTCTTCTGATTTTATCTTGTTTTTGATCACATTTTCACCTAATCCGCAATAGGGCTCAGGCCCTATTAGGGGGGTTGTTGCTCCTATTTTGGCTAGGGAGTCTGTCTCCTCATTACCATCGATACCCACGTGGCCCGGTACCCAATATATTGAGACATTGTTGTTTTTGCCCAGTTCATTTAACCGCCTCAAGCATTCCCATACCAATTTTGAGCTAATGCCTTAGGAGCTTAAAGCTTTAAGCGCGGCTTGGCTATCTGACATGATGGCAATGTTCCGATTTCTGTAGTTCCTTTCAAGGTTACGTTCTGCACATTTACCTATAGCGTTTACTTCCGCCTGGAAAATGCTTGGACTGTCCCATCGGTATAGATAGTTTGGTTCTTGGCCCGAATATACCCGCCCCAGTCCCTTCAGACGTTCTTGATCCATCAGTATACCATTTGATGGCGTTTGCTTTAAGATTGTAGTTCGTTGTTTCGCCTACCCACTCTGCCTTGCTACATAACTCCGTTTGAAAATTTTTTTCGAAGTTATATTTTTTAATCATGGCATCCCTTGGAATGTCAAGAAGGTTTGTTACTGTCGACCTGGAGATGCATTGCCTTTCTCTGTTACCTATGCATTTTCCGGTCCCAGTTCCCTCCTTGGCAAATCTCATGATTGCTCCCTGAGCAGTACTGTCTATGACCACGTATAGTGGTGTTAGGTGAAGGATAACCTCCATTGCTGCAGTGGGGCAAGTTCTCATTGCTCCAGTTATGCATATGCATGCGAGCCGTTGGATTTTTTTTAGGGCATTCCTAGTTGTATGAAGTTCGGTTCTTTTGTGCCATGCAACTGCACCATAGGTAATGATGGGCCTTACCATCATGGTGTACATCCATCTTAGGATATTTGGTTTGCAACCCCATGATTTGCCTGCAAGTCTCTTACATATCATAGGGGCCTTTGTGGCTTTCCCGACAGTTATTTCTAAGTGTTTGTTCCAAAGAAGTTTGCTATCTAGTGTGATACCAAGGTATTTTACCTCCTTCTTTGTTTCAATGACTTTACCAGCTAAACTAATAGGTTTCATTCGTGGCAGAAGCCTTTTGTTGGTAAATGGTACGATAGTCGTTTTTGCAGGGTTAATATTTAGTCCTACAGATTGACACCATTTACTTGTGATTTTCAGTCCTCTTTGTAATATTTCACAGAGATTTTCTCCGAACTTTCCTAGGGCTGTTATTACGATGTCATCGGCAAAGCCTATGCATCGTATGCCCTGAGAAGTAAAACTTTCTAGTAGCTCATCCACTACAAGACTCCACTGCAAGGGTGACAGTACCCCTTCCTGCGGGCAGCCTCTTGTTGTGATGATTTTCTGGACACTTTGCCCTGTGTGTGCATCTGCCGTTCTTGTTCTCATCATTTCACTAATCCATCTTGTTATGGTGATGGGTACACACTTCCTTACTAGGGCTTTATTTACTGCATCATGAGAGGTGTTATCGAAAGCACCTTCAATGTCTAGGAAGGCACATAGTGCAGTTTCTTTATTCTTTAAAGCAATTTGTAGTGTGTTAGTGAGCTCGTACAGAGCAGTTTCTGTAGATCTGCCTGCCTTATATGCATGCTGTCGATTGCTGAGAGGCATTATATTTAGTACTTCTGATCTTATGAAGTTGTCAACTATTTTCTCTAAAGTCTTCAGTAGAAAAGATGTAAGACTTATCGGCCTGAACGACTTTGGATGGGTTGTATCTTTTTTCCCCATTTTAGGAATAAAGATTACCTTAGCCCTTCTCCATAGGCTTGGTATATACCCAAGTGCTATGCTACTACGAAGTATGCTAATTAATTGGGGTATAAGTACCTCTTTACCTTTTTGTAATAGAGCTTGAAAGATACCATCCACCCCCGGTGACTTAAAGGGTTGAAAGGTGCTTAACGCCCATTCAAGCCTTTTGCCTGAGCAGATAGTTTTAGCTATCTTCCAGGCTTCCCGGTTGGGTTTGAACGGTATCCTCTCTATTATATCCCCTACCATTGGTAGACTTCCTTGTAAGTGAGTGTTTAGCAAAAGGGAAGACCGTTGCTCCACATTTTCGGTGAAGCTACCATCAGGGTTACGAAGTGCTAAGGAAGTTATAGATTTTTCTTACGCTAAAACTTTATGCAGTCTTGCCGCTTCAGGGGTAGATGAAATTCCTTCACAGAAAATTGCAAAACTTTTCCTTTTAGCCTTTCTTATTTCCCCATTATATTTGGTCAACTCTGCAGAGTAGTTAAGCCACTCTCCAGTTCTTTTTGCCTCTTTGAAGAGTTTTCTTACCTTGGATCTCAGTTTCGATAGGTTGTTGTTCCACCATGGAGCATCTTTCTGTTACTTAATGATTTTAAGGAGGCAACTGAGTTCATATGCCTCATTGATTGCCCCACTAAACTCATTAACTATCTGTTCTAATTCAAGGTTACTGTTTGTTGTTCTAACTGGGCCTATTTGCTCAAGGTTAGTCTTGAGAATGTTTTTGTAAAGATCCCAGTTTGTTTTCTTAGGGTTTCTTCCAGAGGAATCCTCTGTGAAAAGGCCTTCTAAGGTAAACAAAATTATTCTGTGATCAGACATTGATGGTTCATTGGAGACTCTCCAATCCCTTACTAAGCTGCTTACGTTCGGGGTACCGAGCGTTAAGTCTAATACTTCTTCTCTAGCTCTAGTTACAAAGGTGGGAGTATTCCCCACGTTAAATATATCTAGATTTTTTCCGATAATAAAGTCTAAAAGGTACTCACCCCTTCGGTTGATATCGGTACTACCCCATGTTGTATGGTGGGCGTTGGCATCGCACCCCACCAACAACGGTAGTTTCTTAGTGTTGCAGTAGTCCACGAGCCTTTGCACCTCCAGCGGTGGAATGTTGTCTTCATCACCTGGGAAGTAGGCTGATGCCACAACCATTGTGCGGGGGCTGCCCTCGATGTCGATCTGAGCCTGGATCGGAACTAGATCCTGCGTCAAAAATTCTGAAAGACAAATAAATTTTATATTATTTCTTATTTGTATGCATGTTCTGGGTGAGTCTTGTCTCATGTCCCAGATAAGTGTAGAGTCCTTACTTGTTAGGCCTCTTACTTGACCCCCGTAAATCCAGGGTTCTTGAATCAGTACTATCCCTAGGCTTTCCACCGTAAATTTCCTTACTATAACGGCTGATGCCGCCTTAGCATGGTGTACGTTTACTTGGGCTACCCTGGTACTGATCCCACGTCGTATCATTTTGTTCTTAGTTGGAGGCAATGGCATCCTCATCTGCTAACAGATGCTCTTCTTCCTCCTCAGTCAGAAGCGTTTCGTGTTGTTCCTGGTAAGGAGAGAGGTCTATGCCCTCTATTCCTTTACCAGTTTGACCTATTAGAATATTTTCCAGTATCTTTACCTGGTTTTCTTTATTCTTTTCAGATGGTTGGGGTTGTGGATCTGCGGTTGAGGTGGTAAGGGTAGGTAATGGAGATGCTGGTGTGAAGGGTAATAGGATTGGGGTGGTTTCAGGACAAGTTGTGGACCGGTGGGTGGGGCTGAGGGTTTTGGTAGGATCCGGTGTGATTTTTTTATTTGGAAGTGCTGGGAACTTTGTACCTGTTTCGGCTATGTTGGGGTCGAAGAAAGAGCTATGGACCGCTGATTTTTTGAGGCCAATAATATTTATTTTGCCAAACTTATAGTGTAGTTCGTGATTTGCCTTCACTATAGACTCTGCTGACCGTCCGTCAATACTGATAACCAGTAGCTGTCCTTTTCCCTCTGGTTTGCTCTTTACTATTTTCCAGGCTTGGACAGCTAATCCTTCATTCTGTGCCTGGATTAGAGCCAATGATTTTTGGTCATCTTGTCCCATGCTTTTGGGTAGGAAAACTGTAATGGTGTGCATTTTAGGAATGTCATCTCCCAAACATGCCGCCAGTGCAGTTCCCTTCCAAGTGCTTAACATTGTCAGCCAGTCGACAATTAACAGGCCAGCTCTAAAGTGAATCCCATTGAACTTGAGTTTGTGTTCCCATCCAATGGACACCTCTTCAATTATTGCCTCTTCCAGTAACGTCAATTCTTCGGAACTGAGAGTCTCTTGAGGGTACCTCTTGGGCAGGACAGCAATTCTTACACTTTGGGCTGCCTTTGCATAGGAAGTTGGCCTATGTTCGTAACCCTTTTTATTGTCGGTGTTTGATCCCGCCTTTGCAGTTGCTAGCATTCTCGGTTTTTTTAACCTCTTGCCTTAGGAGAGGAGTTAAGTGGTTGCTCTTCCTCTTTCCCTGTTCTTGGCTTTTGGAGGGACCGTTGTTGTTTGCTGCCTTTCTTATGTCCACCTTCTTTCTGGCTTTCTCGGGGGTCATTCCTTCATTTAGGAACCGGAAGTACCATTTAGTTCCCGCTCCACTAAGTCCTCTCCTAAACGAGTCATCCAGATCACCTGGTACACTACGTTTTGGAAGAGTAAGAGTTTGACGGTCTTGTTTTGTCGGTGGTCTTTTCGGTGGTTTCGACTTTTCTATCGGTTTCTTTTCGATAGTGCCATCTTTGGCCATGGGCACAGACATATTGCTCACTTGACCGGGAGGTTTACTCTCTTGGTTCGTGGCCACTGTGTTGTGAGAGACGTCTTTCCTTTGACCTGGAGCTGTTCTCCCTTGACCAATAGACGACGCTCCTTCTTCTACCCGGTGTAGTACAGTCCTAGAGGGCGTCCTCTTGAGGTACTTACTACAACCCGGTCTCGGATCTTCACCATGGAGGATTCTCTCCAAGCGGTCCGCATACTCACTCGCGGTGACATCCCGCGGAGTGTTAAATTTTGTGTGGTTTTTGTTGTTTTTCTGTTTAATTTGTTTCATATTTTAATCCCACGAGTAGCTAGAGAAGGGTTGGTCCGCAATATCAGAGCTCCGCATGATATGGTAAGGTCATAGTTACTCTTTGATTCGACCTGGTATCAAAGAGGTACCGTTAGAATACAGCCGGTATACCCCCCGGCTGCAAACCATGCAATGGGCACGGTCCACTTTACACCCTGGAGTAGGGGGGGGGGGCAGGTCTTAGTCGTAACTCCTCAAAATTACTACCACTTTTGGTGGTCCCAAACTACGGCGGGTCAGATGAATCTTCGAAACTTAAGCCTCCGCACCACGACAAGGTGCCTGCCATGCAGACCATGTATACACTGAAGGTGGTTTAGTTGCCTACAACCTTTGCCTAACAGTTTTTCCTCTAAGATCAATAGTTTCGGAGATATAGGCTCATTCGCATTTTCAAAATAGTGGATTCCGCCAGGGTCATGGCGTCCTGAATACCCGAACATAAGCTTTTCTAATAGCTCTTTCATTTATAAATAAATCAGCTGACCAATATTTTTTTTTCAAAAATATATAAAAAAATTTGTTAAACTTTGTGGTCTACAATTTGTATCATCAAAACAATTTACGTACCTAAGTTTCTTACGAAATGAGAAAATGTGAAAAAGTAAAAAAAAAAAAAAATAAAACGACATAACCTCAAAAGTATTGTCCAAGCAGAAAAAAGTTTTGATGACAAATAAATGATAATTTTATTACCAACAAATTTGGTTATAACAACTTTTCACTTCAAATCGATGGTTTCGGAAATATAGATCAATTCACGTTTTCCAATATGGCGGATTTCCATATGGCGATATGGCGATATGGTCACGAAAAAAGGGCTTAAGTTTTTGTAATAGCCCTTTTTCAGGTATACAACATTCAGCCGTCCTATATTTCGTTACATAAAACTATTGGCGCAAAATTTTTAACAATTAAAACCAGCTCTAAATCACTTTTAAAATGGGAGTCGGCTCTAAAAAATCTTTTTAGAGTGAGAGTCGACTCTTTGTTAATTTTAAACGACATAAAGTATAGTTTATCGTTAAACCGCTCTTCTAACTTTAAAAGCAGCAAATCGCCTGTTTAACTTCTTAAAGTATACTTTTACCACTTGAAAATAAGTTTAGAACAACAAAAAAAAAAACTTAGGTTGGGTAAATAAGTTCGGATTTTTTTTTTTATTTTAGAATAAGAACAATAAAAAGTATTTATTAATGTACTTCAAAGGTCGGTGGCATTGAATTTTTCACTTTTTCTGCGAAAACATGGGCACAAACTTACAATAGCACATATACATTAACCAACCTACATGTAGGTTCCTACCCACAAACATGTCTCAGCATTGCCCATGCACTTGGGTTTTTTTTTTAAATGATGCACAATGCGAGTAGACTTCTTTTCCACTAAAAAATAACAATAACATTCGCACAAAACACAATCATAAAATCTATGAAGCCGATATACACATAATTATATTTAAATAATTTGTTCTGAAGTTGTTTATTTTCACATTTTTTGTTGTTCTGAAGTTGTTTATTTTCACATTTTTTGTTGTTCTATGGCTGTTTCTTCTTTTCATCTTTCAAATTTGTGCCTGTTCAACCCTAAATTGCTAACGTTACGTTGCGGAGTCCACTTTAGTTAGAAGAGTTGTTTAACGTGTTTAAAATTAGGAAATATTTAGAGAAGGGTTCACAACTAAACGAATACGTTAACTAGAGTTGGTTTTATACCTTAAACGAGCAATGTTTAAAATTTTGCGCCATTGTTTTTTTGACTAAGTTTCCTAATTTTACTAATGTCCGAAATTTGTTTGACAATATTTCTTTTTAAACCAATTTTTTTTTTTAATTTTGAAATGTATAGGAACATTCGTTTGTACTTTTCTTTATGATGATTTTTGATCGTGTTAATTTTGTTTAATTTGTATTTATTTCTATTTATATACAAATACATGTATATATATATAGTTGACCCACCAACTATAACGCTCGAAAAATCTAAAAATGCAGTTCGATAGAAAATCGTTTTTATACGCTGGAATTTTTTTTTTTGTCATTTGTACAAAACGAAAAGTGCTTTCAAAAATTTGCTTTCTTCAAAGTAAAAAGTCGCTTTTAGAAAGGACTTTCCTTTTATAGTGCGACTGCTTTCTTAAAGCACTTTTAGGAAAATTTCGAAATTGAAGTTTTCGATACGCTTTCTGAAAGCATTTTCCTTTCAGTGTGTGACGGTGGTGGTGTGACGGGACATTAAGGATTTTGATTGCATCGCATACACATGATCAAGCCGATTTTATAAATCTGTTTTCAGGTTTTAGGCTTAAAACTCTTTATTATAACAAAAATATGAGGTTGATATTTTTGAAAACTAATTAAAGTGTCCTTAACTCCGAAAATACGTTTCGCCCTGGTATGACAGTATGATGGGCTTATAAATGTTGTCATTGTATGTTGTCATCGCCTCTAACATTTTTCAATATAATATCGGTGAGCTCTATACAAGTTTGACCAGAGTTTGTAAGGTAACCCATGTGCGTTGTATTTTTCTTTTATAAAAGGACGTCTTTCTATATTGTTTTGGTAATTCTTAACCAGTTTTCAATTCTTATTTCTTCCCAGACATCTACCCACGATAGTGTTCAAATCTCCTGGGCGAAGGATCAGACAGCTGATGAAGTAGAAATAGTTTATCGTGAGGCTAAATATAATCAAGGCGAAGAAACTGAACTTGACTACGGTGTTTGCAACAGGTATCTATACAAATTTCGTTATACGTTTTTATTCTTTCGATTGTAGTAAATTTTTTTCAGAGTCCACTGGCGACGAGAAGTTATGTTTAGCATCGATATCGCTCCACTAAACACATCTCATTATATCTACAATATATCAAATCTACTGCCAAATACTTATTATGACTACCTAGTGAAAACTTTTAGAGAAAAGGAATACTATGCAGCAAGATCTCCTCTACAAAGATTCCTAACTAAACCTGATATTCCAACGACACCAAAGGTGATAACCTATAGGAAATCCTTTGAAAACATTACTCTTACATGGTTTCCACGAAAAACGATGAAAGAAGTAGTGAACTACTATATTCTAGAAACTTTTGAACAGATTGTCGATTTAGAAACTCTTGACAGAAGAGACTACTGTGAACAACCTTTCGTTTACAATCCAGGAAGTGGTTTAAAAGATTTTGATGATTGTTGTAAAAGTAAACTGGATCAAATAGAAGATGATGAATTTGAACTTAATATGGAAACTTTATTTGTCTGCAGTCTTAACTCAAGGAAAAACTGTCACAAAATGAAAATGGTCAAGAATGGTTATCGGACGAGCATCTCTGTAATTGATGGAAAATTGAAAAACTTCACCATCAATGGTCTTAAGCATTTTACAAAATATACTTTCTTTTTGTATGCATGTAACGACGTGGGATGCGGAAATTATTACATGCACAGCGAAAGAACACAAGCTGTTAAAGATTTTGATGTAGTCACAAATGCATATGCCTGCAAAGATTCAACGACTCCTGGATATTTAGTAAAATTTTCTGAGCCTCCCACTCCAAATGGGGCTGTACTAAATTACTTGATACAGTTTCAAAACACCAAACAGGTTGGAAATGCGTATTGTATTGGTAGAAAGCAATATGAAAACAACGGATATAAAGTTGTGATTCATTATCAAGGCCCCATCATTTTTAATCAATTTTCCGTAAAAGTTGTTACCACGGCAGGTGTTGCGCTTAGTAAATGGTTTGATATTGATGATAATGTTTGTAGTCGCAGAGGAAAAATAAGTATTTTTAAGATGTTTGTAAGTGCCATTGCTGTAATTGGATTAATATTGCTAATTTGGTTTTCCTGCTACAAGCGTTGGTGGACTGTTGAACGCTTTCATGGATGGAGAAGGGGTAACCAGAGTCTTAGAAGTGCAGTGAGAATGGATGATCGCCAAGAACTTGTTCCCGCTTTGGACACGGTACTATTTCGAAATTCACGGGAAAGCGTTTACTAAAAAAACAATACAAAGAGATCTGTTTTATTCCTTGACGTTGTAATTTCGTATTAGTTTTTTCTATAAATGTGTTTTAAAAAATAATAAAACTTACTTCCACGAAAATTTTTACACCAGTAATCACTTAACTCATTTTTTTTTTAAATTTCCTATTTTTTAATAATTAAGTTCCTGTTTGTTTTTGTGCTGTAGAGTGAGGCCCTCAAAGCGATTTAGCTCAAGTTGCTTCTGTAAACTCTGGTATTTGGCCAAGAGTGTCTGCCGCTGGTTTTCCAAATTATCATAAAATCTATGCGTTTTTCCGAAAACTTCTTATTGATTTTTATTTTTAGCATTGTTACGTACATTCAAAAAAATTATTAAAACATTATGTTGATTACGCATTTTTTGGAGAAAATTGACCCCAAAGTCAAAAAATTAGCATGGGCAGGAAAAATGGAACAGGCTAAAAACTCAATATCTTAAAACTGGGAAAAGATATCAAATTTATTTTAACGCAATTACAAAGGCCGGTATTTCTTCTAAAAATAAAGGCCTAAACGAAGTTTCTTTCTTATTAAAGATGAATTATTGACCAATTCGTAGTATACTTAAAGAGTGGATAAGATAAAAATCTTGAGTTATCCTTCGGCTTTTTTGGTCACAATGGATATGGCAATGAAACAATCAAGTTACATTTGCTTTTCCCGACGTTTCGGCAGGGGTTGCTGCCTTCTTCAGGGGAACTTTATTGCACACAAAAATATATATAAAAAAAATCAGTATAATAACAATTGTATGACAACATTAAAAATTAGACTTACATTTTGTTAAAATATCAAAATTGTAATAAATTTACATTGAATAAAATGTTTTAAATTTATGCTCTTCAAAATGAAGTTCAGTCTTTATTTATAAAACTTTATAAAACTTAAAAAAAAAAACAAGTAGTTGACGTTTAGTCAGTGACAAGTGAGCAATATACAGCGGATATGTTTTGTGAGTCGAGCTTTCGGTTCATGTTGTTGCGGTTGTTAATGATGTGCAACGTTTCAAGTGTGTATCGCTTTGACGCGTGCCGCTAGGTTTGGAGAATTTGGACATCTTCGAAGTCTGGAGAATGGCCGCTTCCAATTATGTGACTCGCTAATGCCGTTTTCCCAGGGTTGTTAGATTTTATGTCAGATTTGTGGTAAGACATACGTTGACGAAGGAACTGTTTTGTGGTACCAATATAGCATTGATTGCAAGGATCGTCGGGTTTGCCCTTACAGTTGATTTTGTATATCACATCCGTGGTTTTGTCTTTATCCGGTTTAACTTTAAGCTTAGTGAACAGGTGGCTTAGTGTTTTGTTGGATTTATAAGCCAAAAGAACGTCTTTTGATTTGTTGACGACAACAACGGATTACCCATAGGCATTCCAAAAATCTGCTTGTAAATGTCATCCTTGTACTGTAAATAGTTGTTCTCTTTTAAGCAAAAATCGAGAATTTCCAAGAATTTGCCCTGGTTCAACGTTGTGTTTTCACTTATTACATTAAATTTGTTGTTGCTCAGCCATTTCACCAAATCGTTTTTGCGAGTCTGCAGTGTTGTTGTTGGATTATTCCGCACTCGTCTATATGTACTGCGGTCGGATAACAGGTCACCCATTTTACTATCATACTCTTCTCGTTCCATCGCCACAGTAACGTTGCCCTTATCAGCTTGTATAATGATGATTTTTTTATGCTGTTTTAGAAATTGTATGGCTTGTTTGTTTACATTTAGCACATACTTGGGAAATTGATCGTTGCGTTGGTGTCGAAGGAACGAGTGTTGAGATGTAAAAGAACTGTGAAATTGCATTTCTTGACGTGAAAATTCGTCGGGAGAACGAGGGTCTCGTGTTTAACTGGCACCATAAAGACACAGCGTCAGGAAGATTAATTAATTTTAACTCTAACCAAGCTAAGCACATCATTATCAACACGGCTTCCAACCTTATTGGCAAAGTATTCACGCTGAGTGATGAAAAATTTCATAACGCCAATGAAATAAAAATCACAAAAATACTGCGAGATAGTGGGTTTCCCCCCTCAGTTATACGTGGTCTTATACAAAAACAAAAAATCAAATCTCCACAGAACCTGAAAGCGGATTGAACTATTGGGTACTACAAAAGTGTTGTGTATGTACCTGGTTTAACTGAAAACTTCAAAATGGTTGTCGTCAACAAATCAAAAGACGTTCTTTTGGCTTATAAACCCAACAAAACACTAAGCCACCTGTTCACTAAGCTTAAAGTTAAACCGGATAAAGACAAAACAACGGATGCGATATACAAAATCAACTGTAAGGGCAAACCCGACGATCCTTGCAATCAATGCTATATTGGCACCACAAAACAGTTCCTTCTTCAACGTATGTCTAACCACAAATCTGACATAAAATCTAACAACCCTGGGAAAACGGCATTAGCGAGTCACATAATTGAAAGCGGCCATTCTCCAGACTTCGAAGATGTCCAAATTCTCCAAACCGAGCGGCACGCGTCAAAGCGATACACACTTGAAACGTTGCACATCATTAACAACCGCAACAACATGAACCGAAAGCTCGACACACAAAACATATCCGCTGTATATTGCTCACTTGTCACTGACTACACATCAATTACTTGTTTTTTTTTTTGTTTATTCTTTTTAAGTTTTATAAAGTTTTATAAATAAAGACTGAACTTCATTTTAAAGTGCATAAATTTAAAACATTTTATTCAATGTAAATTTATAACAATTTTGATATTTTTACAAAATGTAAGTCTAATTTTTAATGTTGTCATACAATTGTTATTATACTGAATTGTTTTATATATATTTTTGTGTGCAATAAAGTTCCCCTGAAGAAGGCAGATGTAACTTGATTGTTTCATTGCCATATCCATTGTGACCAAAAAAGCCGAAGGATAAATCAAGATTTTTATCTTATCCACTCTCGAAGTTTCTTTCGTTATTACTAACCCTGAGGCCACACGAGCCAGTACTGGCTTACAAGTTACAATACATTTATGTTTACTTACTAATAATATAAACCTGAGCAACTTGCTCGTCAACTGGCTTGCCAGTTGGGAAGCCAGTAGAGAAGACAGTGGCCTCGTTGAGACTTGTATTTAAAGCGATATAGATATAGCTTTTCGTTGAAAATTTAATGAAAAATTAAATATTTTTTCTACCACAACTTTTAATGAGAGGAGGGACCAAGAAATTTTAACATTTCCAAAATAGGCAACTGTCAAATATGATTGGAGGATGACTATGATTATGATGAATTATACAAAATCTCTTTAAAATCCTAATTTTTTGAGAGAATATTTTTTGCTTCGGAGAAATGAGAGTTTTGGAGGTTTCGGGTGGCATTTGCAACATTCTGTTACCGATTTGTCAAACCATAGACGGATAGACTGTCAAATTAAACTGAAAGATTTCTACCGAGATGATGCATTGAAAAACTTCAAGATATCTGAATTTTTTGAGATTAATGTTTTTGCGCGTGAAAAGGCGATCTTAGCGCCTTTGGGTGACATTTTGGAACGAAATATTCCTCGTACGACGTAATTTAGTTTCTTACCTATCTGTCAACGTATGAACTGTCAAATTTCAATAAAGGATGGCTACGAAGATGATGGATTAAAAAAACCTCAAATTTTTTTTTAAATTATTTTTGAAAAAATCGAAATTTTTGAATTATATGAAAATCAATCCATGTTATTTTGATGCGACAGAAAAGTCTGGCAATGCATCCGTCAACGCATGCGTTGACCATCGCAAGAACGTAACCGCAGATACTTGAAAGCAACTTGCTTACAAGTTGCGTTCCGCCTACGTCACAGCATATTCACGTATACGAACTTGACAGTCAATGCATGTAGTCAA
Organism: Melangyna quadrimaculata; assembly: GCA_949320155.1. Taxonomy (NCBI): domain Eukaryota; kingdom Metazoa; phylum Arthropoda; class Insecta; order Diptera; family Syrphidae; genus Melangyna; species Melangyna quadrimaculata. The sequence goes on from OX439485.1 coordinate 90,060,236, forward strand.
CTGGCTTGTCAGTACTGGCTCGTGTGGCCTCACGGTAAGGCCGCAATTGCCGTTAACATGGGTCAGAGTACATCAAAGTAAGACTTTTCTTAAAAAACCGATAAATGATATTAAAATTAGAGATAGACCAAGAACAATTTTTTTCTTAGAATACACCCAAAAATCATGCCCTAACTAAAATACTATTGACGAATTAAGGGACACCCTGTAAACATATGTACATATGTAGTATATGTATGTATGTTTGGGTCCCACAATGCTGTCTGTCGGTCTGTACCGCGACCTGAAGCCTAAGCTACAGATACAGATGCGATTGTCTTCAAACTTTGGAGTTAAGATTTTTAGGGGGTTCCTTAGAAGAAATTGAAATTTTCTTTTAGCTCCAGAAATAACTGTACCTGCCATACAGGCAATATGCCTACAAAAATGTATTTATTCCAAAAACGGCTATATCAACCAATTTTATTATGGCACTCATTTTCATACATTTCTATAACTCTTTTTTTTTTTTTTTTAAAGGCTTTCACTTTTTTCTATAAAGATTTTGAAAAGAAAAATACTAAAACTAAGGGTATCTTCAATATTTTCATACTTTATTCAATCTTTTATTGATATCCCAATTTATGTTTTCTAAATTTAATCTTTACAGTTGCAGTTGCATTTAAAAAAAAAAATAAAATATATTTTAATAAGAATCTCATTTAAAGTATTTCTCAAAAAGCAAATGAAGGTTCATACTATGCACGCAATTCCAGTTGTAGTTACAGGTGCAATTGTTTTCAAATTATATAAAAATTGAAGACAGATATGTTTAATATTTATATCATTCTTACATCTTAATATACCGTTTTCACTGGGCCAAATGAGGTAATTTCGTTGCAAATTTCCAAATGAGATCCGAAACTACCTAATTTCCCATGCAAAATCACATTTCGAATTTCAACCTGATTTGCACAAAATTATTTTGGAAATTAGGTGAGTGCATCCAGCGGGAATCAGTTTCAAAAGCTCTTAAAAGCTTTTGCATGAAACTATCAATACACTATACTCAACAACATAAAACAGAAAGAGAAAACAACAAAAATAAACGGATAACTGTATTTACGTCGTGAGTTACCGAGCGTGTAAAAAAAAACATTTATTTGTTTTTTCTTTTTTTTTTTTATTTATTTATTTTATTTATTTTATTTATTTTTATTTCATTTCCATTATTTTTATTAACGAATATTTACTATTATTTTTCTAAAGAGAAGCCGCTGTCCTTAGCATGGCTGCACTTCTCTAAAGAAAGGTGAATTAACAACTGAAATGTTTTAGTTGAATTATTCAACAGGTAGCCACGGTCGCGAAGTGCTCCCGTGGGAAAAGAATGCACTTTGTTATTGAAATAGTCATATTTCATTTGAATAACTGAAATATGACTATTTAATTTATGCGCTTGTTGGTGAAAGGGGAAAAGGGGGGTGTGTCCATAGGTGACAGGTTTTGCTGTGTAAGCAAAAATGGTGGGAACCCGTTATTTAGCAAAGCCGTTAGGCGAAGGGAAGTATATGGGGAAAGGGGATTATGGGTGTAGGTGGAGTCTCAGATGTAACTCCTCCCCCCTTAAGATTCTGCTCCGAAGAATCATTTTTGTTCATAGAAATTTGAATTATTTTATTTTTCTTTTTGAAAATAATTTTAAAAATAAGTACTATTAAAATGAAAGTAATTAACATTGTCCCAATGTTTATGGAAATATTCGCGATATTTGAATTTTTAATTTCTTCTATGAGTTTTCGATTTTCTAAATGTTTTACTTGAAGTTCTTCTGTTGAATAATTCATTACAATATTCTTTATTGTTATGTTTTTAAAATTCGGGATTATAAAATTATCATAATATATAAAATTTTTATATTCTACATTATTAATTTTTATTTTACAATTTTCAAATCTAATTATATTGTTCCCGATTAAATTTATGCTATAATTGTGACAATTATGAAAAATTTCAGTAATTTTTAAATTTTTTGTAATAACAATATTATTAGTTATTTGTTTAATTTCTACTTTTTTGTTTTCTATAAATTCGCATTCAGCGTTTTCTTTTAAAATATTTGACACACATGTGTCGTTAACAATTTTTAGATCCTTCATTTTTGATCCATTATCTATATTATAATACATTAAATTTCCATTTGTAATGAAATTATTATTTGATGTTACAATTTCTAAATTATTTTTGTTTGGAATAGGCTCAACAATTATTTTATAAAAATTTTCTTTTGAATAATTTGGTATAAGTAATATAAATATAATTTGATCTTCGTGAATTATAACGGAACTTTTAATATTTGGTATTTTAACAAGTGTTATATTGAATTTTGCAATTTCCTTTGGTGATAGTAAATCTGTACTGAGAATTCCTAGCTGGCTAAGCATTAAATTTTCTTTTACTTTCCTTACTTGATTTCTTAGTAGCTCTATATCGTAATTAATCTGAAATGCATGTTGTATTCTTTGTATTCTAATATGTTCTTCTTTTATTACATTCCCTAAGTTATCAAATTGTTTCTTAATGTCATGTTGTTGTTTATTTATTTGTTTAGTAATATTGTTTGTTATTTCGTTAAAGTTGTCATTAACCCTTATTTGGTCGTTTAGTCCGTCTATCAAATTTTTGTTGTTCTTTGTGTTAATTTCTAGACTCTGTTTGATTTCTAGTTCGTCATCGTGGTCCATTGTACCGGCTAAATACTTCAATCCTTTTCCTAATATGTCAACTAACCCTCTTCTTGATTTATGATTACGATGTCCTATGGTATTCTCTATTTCTGAAACTAAGCTATTAAAATTATGTTTTATAACTGGAAATTCCTCATTATCATTTAATTCATTTATGTTATATTCTAAAATATCAAGATTTTCTGTCCATGTTGTTATATTAACGTTGTGTAATAATTTTGTGTGATTTGTAATAATATTTAAATTTTGTTCTCTAATTATAATGAATCCGTTTCCGTTGTTAACGTTTTGTACAGTCAATCTTTGTCCTGTTGCTAATGTCATCATTTGGATTATCAGGAGAATAATAAGCGTTGCCTGAAAAATATAAATTAGGAGGTTTGTTCAAATTTATAATTTCGTTTGACTTGAGTTTTGTAATGTTTATTTCCTCTTGCGTCTGTAACATGATCTTTGTCTAAAACTGTGGGATTAGATTTAATATGAGTTGGTTTAAGTTTATTATGAGTTCTACATTTAAGATAAGAATGGTTTGTTTCTTTAAGATCAACGTCAGTACTGTCTTTGTTAACTTTACTTATGTAACGTTCTTTATTTGCATTAACTAGTTCGATAATTTTTGGGTAGTCTTGGTTCGTTATAGTTCCATTTACAAAGTCAATGGGTCTCTGTTTTGTAGTTGAATGTATTGTCTTGTTGTATATTGTTACAGCTTTCATTACTTTGTTTCGTAGGGTATCCTTATTGTTGTCATCGGCATTAAATGTCCGTATATGCTCGTTAAGAGTTTGGTGGAATCTTTCGATATCCGAATTGCCTGTCTTGTGATAAGGAGTAGTTAAATGGAGTTCAACATTGTTTTCTTTTAAAAATTCTTTTATTGTAAGCGACGAAAAGCCTGTCTCATTATCTGTAACTATTTTTTCCGGAACACCATGGTTCGCAAATCTATATTCTATTGTATTTAAAAGTGAAGTCCATGTTCTGTGTTTTATTTCTTGTACTGTAACATGTTTTGTAAATTTATCAATCATTGTAACATACATTAGATTGATATTTGCGTACCATATATCTATATGTAAAATTTGATTGGGTTTATTCGGTGTTTCTGTGATTTTAAGTGGAATTTTATATGGACTTCTTTCATATTTTGATTTGTTGCATATTTCACAATTATTGATATATCTTTGTATTTTTTCTTTAAGGTTTGGACAGTAATAAGTGTCTTTGATTTCTAGGTATGTTTCGTTTATACCTCTGTGATTTAGGGACTTATGAGTTTCTGAAATGACTAATAATTCTTTTTCTTTGTCTTCTAGATCTCCTAAAAATTTTGTACATTTGATGAATTTTAAAAGTTTGTTTTTACTAAAATATTTTATATAAATGTCTTGAAATTTAGCATACAGACTGTCGTGTTTCGAAAAAATACCCACTATTCCTTTTGGTGGAATAAATTTTTTCATAATATCAAGGAGGAAATTCTCATTAAAATTTTTTATTTCAATAACTATTCTTTTTTTATTGAAAGCATGATATATTTTGTGGTTACTAATATTACTAGTTTCATTAATTATTATTTGGGTTTTGTAAATATTAACTGGGGATTCGATTATTGGAATATGGTCGCTACTATCCTCATTTGCACTGTGAATAGTGGCTATCATAGATTCTTCATCTGAATTCGCTTCAGTTCTATTAACATCAAGGTTTATTTCGTTTTCGGTAAGGTAAACTTCCATTCTTGAAAGTCCGTCAGCGACTTGATTATCTTTTCCTTTTATATATTCGATTTCGAAGTTATATTCTTCTAGTTTTATCTTCCATCTTTGAAGTTTGGCATTTGGTTCTTTTAATGAACTCAGCCAAACAAGGGGTCGATGGTCGGTTCTAATTGTGAATTTCCTACCATATAAGTAGGGTCTGAAATATTTTGTTGAATCAACAATAGCAAGAAGCTCTTTTTCAATTGTAGAATATTTCGTCTCACTTTGGTTCAACGTTCGACTGTAAAAACAGATGGGGTGACTTTCTTGACTTAATACACCACCGATGGCATAGTTTGATGCATCTGTTGTCACAGTGAATTTCTTTTCAAAATCTGGATATTTGAGGATTGGGTGGGAAGTAATTAAAATTTTAAGGTTTTCAAAACTTTCAACGTATTCTGGGTCGTTCACTTTAATTTTTGCACCCTTTTTTAGGAATGCAGTCATAGGTTTTGCTACTTTGCCGTAGTCTTTTATGAACTTCCGGTAGTATCCGGTGATTCCCAAGAATGCCTTGATTTGTTTTGTTGTCGTTGGTATTTTGTACTCTTGAATAGCAGAGATTTTGTTCGGGTTTGGTTTTATACCCTCGGTCGTAACGATGTGACCCAAAAATTCGGTCTCTTTCTTTAGAAATTCTGTTTTATCAAGTTGAACTTTAAGATTAACCTCTCTTAATCTTTGGAATATTTTCTTTAACGAAAGTATATGCTCTTCTAATGATGTTGAGAAGATGATGATGTCATCTAAGTATACTAGACAAATCCTTCCAATAAAGTCTGATAGAACAGAGTTCATCAGTCTTTGGAAGGTAGCAGGCGCATTCTTCAATCCGAATGGCATACGAACGAATTCGAAATGACCCATATCGGTTGAAAAAGCAGTTTTTCTAACATCTTCATCTGCTATCTCGATCTGATGGAAGCCTTTGGCTAGATCGAGTGTCGTAAAATACATAGATTTTCCTAGTTTGTCGAATATGTCGTCCATATTCGGAATAGGAAACTTGTCATCTATTGAGACCTCATTTAGTCTCCGATAATCAATAACTATCCTCCATTTCTGTTCACCGGAAGCGTCTAACTTCTTGGGAACAATCCATATTGGAGAATTGTATGGAGAATTGCTAGAGCGTATAATACCTTGGTCGAGCATTTCTTGTATCTGTTTGGATACTTCAGTTTTATGTATTTGGGGGTATCTATAATTTTTTGTATAGATAGGAATGTCGTTAACCGTTCTAATTGTATGCTTAATCGCATTTGTGAAGGTTAAATCGCTTCCTTTTTGGTAAAAAATATCAGAATAATTTGAAATTAATTTAGTAATTGAATTTACTTCTTCGATATTTAAATGTTTGATTCTGATTTGATCAGAAATAGGGGCTGTACTCGTTTCCGTATGATATATTTCCAATTTTGGAATTTGGTTTTCATACTCTTCTAATTTAACAAGTGGGATTTCCATTTTTTCTTCTTCATATTCATTGAAGTAGATTGGAATTTCCTTGTTATTTATAGATAAGATTTTTTTATCTAAATCTATTAAGGATTTTGTTGGTAGCAGTATGTTGTTGCCTATTAGTCCATCATAGGTATCGTGAAATTTATGTTCCAAGAATTCTGCGGTTTTATCACCCATCCCGAATTCTTTGAACAGAGGAATTTTCACTTTACTGAATGCAAAAATAGGACTTCCTGCTGTGTTTATTTGTATGGGGTTTGTTAGTTTAATTTGCCATTTCGGGTGGCATAACCCTGGATTTAGAATACTAGTTTCTGACCCTGTGTCAATAAGTATTCTAAGTTTAAATTTATTGTTTTTTGTACTAATAACTATATAGGGAAGTCTGCCTGAAGGCTTTCTTCCTGAAAATCCTGGATGTTATTTAACGTATGAGATTCTCTTTGGTAGGAAGCCGATAATGTATCCATCTGTTCGGAATCAGAGTTTCTCCAATTTCCTGAATTGTTGTTATTATTGTTGTTCCGGGATTGACCAGAACCAGAATTCCTGTTTTCATTATAGGGATTATTGTTGTTATTGTTATTATTATTATTTCTGGATTGACCAGAACCTTGGTTTCTGTGTCGTCCAGACCCATTGTTATGATTGTGGTTATTGTTATTATTATTATTATATCGGGATTGGCCAGAATAAGAATTTCTGCTCTGTCCAGACCCATTGTTATGATTCTGATTATTATTGTGATTATTATTGTGATTATTATGATTATTATTATTATTATTGTGATTATTATTGTGATTATTATTGTGATTATTATTGTGGTTATTATTATGATTATTATGATTATTATTTCTATTATTATTATTGTCATTGTTTCTATTCTGTCGATTGGTATTAAATTTAGTGTATGCATAACCAGCGTCATGGAGAATATCCATGGCTTCCTCCAATGTTTTAGGTTGTCTACATATGAGTATACCCTTCATTGGCTCTGGTATTTTGCTTGTGAAAAGTCTAAGTGACATTTCACAATTTTTTTTTATTTCTAAAGAAGAACGTAAGGATTTGTCAAGGTTTGTTTTAGAATTTAGTCTTCTGAGGGATATCTTGATTCTGTCGTAAAAGTTTTGGCAGCTGTCATAAAACTTAAGACCTCGTAGGTCGTCATACAACTGTTCTACTGACTTCCTATCACCAAAGTATTGGTAAAGGACTTTCTTGATTTCCTCCCAGGTGGAGGCATTATTATTAATTTCTATTGCTTCTCTAGCCTTTCCTATTAATTTACTTTTAATAATATCCAAAAATATAAGTTGAACACTTGGTTCAAACCTACTTAATGAGGGATAAGCCCTGTCTAATAAATCTATGAAATTGTTTAAATTTTCGTAGTTACCATTGAATGTAGGTAACCCGTTAAGATATTTAATTGGATCAAGACTTAAAGTTAAGGGATTATTATTTTGGCTTACTCCTAAATTTGATGGTGTTGCTGCTGCTAATGCTGCTGCGGCTGCGGTTGCTGCTGCTGCTGCTGTTGCTGCTGCTGCTTCTGTTGAAGAACGTGTATGCGGCATCTTATTTTTTTTTTTTTTTTTTACAAAATTTGTACTTATTTGCACTTGTGTTTTAAACAGAATTTGTACTTGTTCGTACTTGTTTTTTAAACAAAATTTGCACTTTATTCGCACTTGTGTTTTAAACAAAATTTGTACTTGTTCGTACTTGTTTTTTAAACAGAATTTGTACTTGTTCGTACTTGTTTTTTTTAAACAAAATTTGCACTTATTCGCACTTGTGTTTTAAACAAAATTTGTACTTGTTCGTACTTGTTTTTTAAACAAAATTTGCACTTATTCGCACTTGTGTTTTAAACAAAATTTGTACTTGTTCGTACTTGTTTTTTAAACAGAATTTGCACTTATTCGCACTTGTGTTTTAAACAAAATTTGTACTTGTTCGTACTTGTTTTTTAAACAGAATTTGCACTTATTCGCACTTGTGTTTTAAACAAAATTTGTACTTGTTCGTACTTGTTTTTTAAACAGAATTTGCACTTATTCGCACTTGTGTTTTAAACAAAATTTGTACTTGTTCGTACTTGTTTTTTAAACAGAATTTGTACTTGTTCGTACTTGTTTTTTTAAACGAAATTTGCACTTATTCGCACTTTTGTTTTTCGTTTACCGACTGCGCCATTTACGTCGTGAGTTACCGAGCGTGTAAAAAAAAACATTTATTTGTTTTTTCTTTTTTTTTTTATTTATTTATTTTATTTATTTTATTTATTTTTATTTCATTTCCATTATTTTTATTAACGAATATTTACTATTATTTTTCTAAAGAGAAGCCGCTGTCCTTAGCATGGCTGCACTTCTCTAAAGAAAGGTGAATTAACAACTGAAATGTTTTAGTTGAATTATTCAACAGGTAGCCACGGTCGCGAAGTGCTCCCGTGGGAAAAGAATGCACTTTGTTATTGAAATAGTCATATTTCATTTGAATAACTGAAATATGACTATTTAATTTATGCGCTTGTTGGTGAAAGGGGAAAAGGGGGGTGTGTCCATAGGTGACAGGTTTTGCTGTGTAAGCAAAAATGGTGGGAACCCGTTATTTAGCAAAGCCGTTAGGCGAAGGGAAGTATATGGGGAAAGGGGATTATGGGTGTAGGTGGAGTCTCAGATGTAACTCTGTCATTCCAAATTCAAAATGAAATGAGATGTCAAATGAAATTAGCAAATTTGATAATGAAAACACTTTTTTGCCAAATTTCGAAATTACCTCATTTAATTATTCCTTAGATAGATAGATAGATAGATTTTTATTGTGTACATCAAAGATAAAATACAATTTGTTTCTCCATTAACACACAAATAAAAAAAAAATAATGAAAGCATGACTGTGCCGTCTGCTTGTTTGACAATAATTGTTTAACACCTAAAGCATCTTATTTAAATTATATTACAATATTGGCGTTATTATCGAATACATACATTTTTTTTTTTATCAAGATGGAATTCTCTTAATTTGTTGTGTTACTGTGTTAATCCTTATGGCTCGGGAAAAATCTTTGCAATTGTCATTGCAGCTGGAAAAAGCTTAATTTATTGAGAAAAGACTCTTTTAATTGTATTTTTAAAATACAAAAATTAACTAAGAATGTATTTTTAATATAAGGTTTATGCGGCTTTCCGGGCACGCGGACAATAATAGTCATGCGGTTTTATAGAAAATATCAATGAAAAAAGAAAACCATGCAATCGAAGATCGATACATTTTTGTTTTTAATTTTATTTCGTTTCATTTTATAAAAGAACATTGTTCGGGCCCACATTTTGGCAACAAAGCAAAAAAAGGCACGCGGGTCGTGCCGCTGGTTGGGTCTACATAGTACCTTGCGAGCAAAAAAATGGAATCACTCAAGTTTGCCTCCTAAAAACAACAATCGCGATGGATACAATATGTAGTAGCCCGTAGCGTAATGGTAAGTGCGTTCGACTATCACGCTGGAGGTCTGGGTTCGCTTCCCAGCCTCGTCCACCTAAAAACTAAAGTTTTTTTTCAGGGCTACTACCTCTTGCGAGGAATTGATAAATCCTCCAAGAGTATCACTTGTCACGAATAAGTGCTTCTCGTCTAGCCGTTCGGATTCGGCATAAAATTGTAGGTCTCTTCCATTCCTGTCGACAGGCGCACACAGGAATGGTTGCGAGTTGTTAGTCACTAGGCCCTTGTTCTTCACGAGCCGTTGTGCCACCCAATTTATTTATTTATTTATTTAGATGGATACAATATCTATAATTAAATATTTATAGTCTCTTTTTAAAGCTTGAACAAAACTTTAAATTAAGGGTAAAATCATAAAAATTGGATAGTGTTCGCGCTATCCGCTATAATAACAAAAATAACAAATTATACTTGTTAAATTAGGCAAGAGTGAATCATTGCGATACGCAATTAATGCGCCCATTGTTGGTCTTGTAACATATCTTCACCTATTTGGACTCCTTATCTTATGGAAAAAATGGATACCATGCCTTTAGAAGTCTCGTTAGTTAATGGACAGTAAGGAGACGACTTAAGGAAGCAGACCTTAACCCAAAATGTCCCGCCACGGGACCAAAACTAACTGCAACTCATTGACAAGTTCGAGTACGATTTTCACTATGCAATATAATTAAGAAGTTGAGCAATGTAGGCGATTTACGTTCTCGGACACTATGCGCCCTTTTTCGACTTAATATGAACTTAAATCCTTTTTAAAGAAGAATGCAAGTAACGCTTTAGAATTCTTAAATACTTCTTTAAGTCATTCTGTGCTACTTGTGACCAAAACCGCTATGGCTAAATGACAAGATAATCATTTATGTTTCTCACGTTTTATTGAACTAAAATTAAAAATTAAACAATTAACTTTTGCTTAGCGATTTGTCATTATCGTTGCCTCGAAGGTGTCATTCGTAGTAGGTGATCGGCAAAAGACTGAAGAAAAGATATACTCGATTACTCGTATCTCTTATTAGGGGGTTCACACTCATCGACAAGCTTATCATGTCGAAACATCACATGCTTTGTAATGTGAACACAAGTTGAACGACTGTCGGAAGTTTTTCAATCTTCTTGGTATTTTGCTCGGTCGAACGACCGCTGCGCTGTAGCTGATGAGAACACTAGTTAAACAACTGCTATGTCTGAAAATTTGGATTTTAGTGTTTCTTTTTAATTTGTATGTGAGATTCATAGAGAATGGGTTGAAATAGAAGTAAAACAGCAAGCGTAAGGGAGAAAATATGAATTTCCTTCGCTGAAACTGGTGCAAAAAACTAAATCTACGCCGTGTTTTCTTTTAGAAAATTTATTTACGACTCAGGTCGGTCGACTTGTCGATAAGTGTAAACCCTCCTATTAGTTGTTATGTTATTGTTGAATGTGGAGTGTAAGAATGCTGATCATAGACCGCTTTCACACAAGGAAACTGAGTTGCCAGGAACTAGCTAGTTTGTAGGCGAGAAGGGTGAGAGGGGAGATTTTTTTTCTTTCCCTTACGCCCTTCTCGCCTACAAACTCCCAGTTGCCGGCAACTCAGTTTCCTTGTGTGAAAGCAGTCATAGATAAATCACTACTGATTTATCTATAGCATTGTTCAGCGACGTTGTTCCCAACAGTTTGGAACAGAAAAGTACACGTTTTTGCTGTTCAATGCCAATTTTCTGTTCCAAACTGTTCTGATTTACTATTCAATGAGACTGTTCCGGACAGTTTAGAACAAAAGAAAAGGATTTTCTGTACCTGCTTTAAGCCTAGTACGGTGCTGATGCGAAACGAAATTTTCCTGTGGTCTCCAAAAAGATATCGAAATGCTTACGAAAACACAGCGGAAAAATATTCATGGAGAGTTTAAATAAATTGCGAATTAATAAAACGAAATTTAACGAAAAAATCAAACAAAAACGGTGCTGTAATGAAAGAAACAACGAATAAAAACACGAACAAAACCAAATGTCATTTTTCCGCACACAATAAATGGTCCGGGCAATTAATTCATTGCGAAAAAAAAGTGGAGACTTGTCAACGCAATCTGGTATAATGATCAATTTCACTGGTCGAACAGCATACCACAGACCGAAAAGCACAACGAAATTTGTCGTTTAAGATTTCGTCATGTCATTTTTCTACCTATGGGATTTTTCGTTTCGCATCAGCAGCGTACTAGGCTTTATGATGCTGATTCTGCCAAAACACAGTGTTGCCACACCGCCTTAAAAAAAAAACACAATTTTATAGAGTTGCTATTAGCTTATTTGTTACTATTTCCTGAAAATCATCTCCAGAGACAACTTTCTTAAGTTAAAAAAAAAAAAAACATTTTATTTTTTAAATACCGCACACTTTGCTGTTCCTGTGCTAAAGTACTAACACAAACAATTCAATAATAGAAGAACAAAATTGATAAAAAGTTATTAAAACTCCAACGTTGCTGTTAACAATAATTTTGAAACGCTAATTTCAAGAATTATATTAAAATGGTTTATTTTCGTTAATTTATTGTCCGAATTTCAAACTAAACTTAATAATCATATTATCACTCAAAAATTCGGGAGGAAAATTTACTCTTTATAGTACAGTTTAATATATCAATCCAGTGGTGTGTTATCATGAATCCAGTCTGAAAAATGTGACACCGAAGTATATACACTTGGTATACGCAATCCACCGCAGTTATCCGATCCAAAAGACATAATACCAATCTAAGATATGAATGAGAAAGTTTAGAAAAAAATAAAACTTTGGGGTTTCACAAATGCAGAAATCCAATTACCTGTGAATAGATACCACTTTCTTGTACAAATAATGGAGCACCACCAAAACCTTGACAAACATCTTTGCCTTCACCTCCAGCACACATCCATTGGCCTTCTGAAGATACAAAAATATGTTTTAAGAACAGAAATATGAAACGTGGAAAAGTGGAAACGTAGAAAACTTTGCTCCCTGAAAAGTTAAGTACAGGGCGGAACTTTTTACAAATGTTCATTCATTTTATTTTATACATTTTTAAATTTAGGCCTTATATAATTTTTCATACTTAACCGTCATTCTTGAACACTGCACCTTGTCTTAAGTTTTGATGATTTAAAAATTTAAATTAAATGGTCGAGTGAAAAATTGACTTCTACTTCATTAACTTTATGAGGAGAATATTATGGTCTTTAATTATTACGGCAAATTGTACGTGAGTATTTCTACTGAACAGTTCAGATTTTGAGTCTTTCAAGAGATAATTTTTTTGCAGCAAAACATCTTTAAACCATGATTATTGCATCTGGTAAATTTTCGAATGTGTTTGGTGACCAAATTTAATTTTCTTAATAAAAAAAATCCAGTGTTAAGTCTAATACGCAGCTGAAGTGAAACGAAAAATTATATGGTCTCCGAAAAAGTTGAGACTCCACTCTAATAATCTACTACGATTTCCCATATTCGTTATCGATCGTCGATCGAGCTGCGTTCGGCTGAACAAAACGAGAAGAAAATATTTCGTTAATGATTTCGTTGTATCAATTATTGTATGAAACATTTCGTTTCGCTTCAGCTGCGTACTGTGCTCTAGTTGTTAGTCATGGAAATCGATTGTTGATTTAGAGATGCTTAATTAAAACATGTGAAAGTTGCATCATTAATTTAACCCACTGTGAATTTTGAGAGCACTTATTTAAATTACCATTGCAGTTCCATTTTTAAATACAATTCTCATTTTTCAGTAGTTTGGGAATTTTTTACCTCAAGTTTAAAGATGGACTTGTACATAAATGTACTAAGTATGTGTATATTATATATAAAAATGTAAATTATTTAACATAATTTCCATTTTGAAAACCCTACCAATTGAATTTGGGGATTCAAGTGCACCAGTAGCTCCATAATTTCTAAGACACATATCCCAGCTGGTCAACGGCACATCCATTTGAACCATATCAGAGGCACGTTTACTCGATGTCGATATCTTTCCCCATCCAGCTATTATCGCCCTCTTTCCAACAACCAAATTTGTTCTCGATTTTAGCAAGCAAATAGGCTGGGTTGCAACTGTATAAGAAAAAAAAAAACAATATTTTTAGTATGTATTTAATTGTGATTGAGGTTATAATATTTATAATAAAAAAAAACCTAAAGTAGGTACACAATAATGCAAGCCATCCTAATCGCCGTAAGTACGAAAATATTGCTGGAGATATGTCCAACAAATAATCTCAGTGAACTCGGTATGAATAAATTCAAACGGCTTAACTTGAATTCACATTGCACATTGCAAGAAGTGTATAAGAGGAAATATGTAACGTACAAAACTATAATAGCTTTGTTCAGTGACGTTGTTCCGAACAGTTTGGAACAGTTTAGAACAGAAAAGTACAAGGTTTTGCTGTTTAATGAGAATTTTCTGTTCTAAACTGTTCTGATTTGCTGTTCAGTGAGGCTGTTCCGAACAGTTTGGAACAGAATAGAACAGGATTTTCTGTTCTTACTTTTTAGGTAGAACAACTTAGAACATGTTTGTGACAACTGTCAAAATCAGCTGCTGTCACTTGCAAGTTGATATTTTTCAACAAATTTCGTGGCTCTTTGTGCTTTTACTTCGGAAACAAGCAAATAAATATTTAAAAAACAACATAAATTAAATTAAATTAAATTAAATTGTGTAGTTAAATAAATACTATTTCTAATTGTTTTTAATAAAAAGTATTTCTTGCTTATTCACCAAACTCGAATTTTATTTTTTGACAATTACATCTGTCAGACAGCTGCCTGTTCTATCTTGTCTGACGTTTCTGTTCTACTCTGTTCTGTTCTTATCTGAAAAAACCTCACTGCACAATCCTAATGCAATTGACGCATCAAAAAATTGTTTTTTTTTTTATTTTGCAAATTTTATATAGAAGCTACTTTAAAAATATGTTTGCATGATTTTTTTGATTTTGGAGGCAATATTTTAAAAGTTTTTGATACGCCGTCGTCGTATTCAACTATTTATTATTATACACTTTTTATTTTATATTGCGACTTCTAAAATGGTCAAACTTCGAAAATATAGTTGTACATACATTTTCTTACAAAATCTTGTTTATTCGAAGTTGTCCATTTTTGAAGTCGCAATATCTTGCAACTGATCCGTTATACGCAAAAAAATGTAATAATGTTTCCTCCAGGCAATATTAAAATCTGCAAAATAGGTATAAAATATTTTCCGAAAATTTCGTCATTTAAGAGTAAAGAGCCAAAAACCGGTATCTTAGACTTTTGGTGTTTTTGTTTAAATAACGATATCATAAAAATTATGGCTTACAGAAAAAAAAAAACTGAGAATGCATGCTTTTATAATATTACATAATGTAAAAATTTTGTTAATATAATTTTTCGATTAACCTTAAGGTTTAAAAGATATTTGCGAGAAAAACGGTTTTTTTGACAGTTGACACTATTGAAGTAACAATATCTTGCGACTTATGACTCGTATGGAAAAAAAATTCATATTTGTTTAAAGAGAATATTATGATATTTAAACTGAGTATAAGATTTTTTTTCGACAACTTGCTTTTAAGAAAATTTGATTTCCAACAAAAAGCCATTTATGTTTGATTCTCAAATTCGGCTAAGTTTTCGAGTTATTCCAAAAATATTGAAAAATGACCAGTGTGACCATACTCTCATAAATGCATAGATTTATTTGGTCCAGTTTTGTGTTTGAAGCAAGCTTAAGTTCCAGAAAAAAATATTCAAAAATAAAAACCCGTGAACGCAATTGTACCTTACTAAAAGGTATTGTATTGGCAATAGCCTATTTGTAAGCATCAAAAGGAACGGTATTGGGATCAAACTCATGCGATTTACGAATTGTGAAATTTGTATAGCGGTTGGTTTTCAGGTGGGTATACAACGAAAAAATTTAAATAATAAAATTCCCCATGCATGGGGGCGTGCCAACCACCCACTTCTTAATAATAATTATCACTTATACCGCTAATTATTTAATTTTGAAATGAAAACTTGACTAGTAAACCAACCCAATTTAAGTCAGTTATCATCAAATAATACATATTTCTGACAATTTTGAGGTTCTTAGATATTATGCTACTAAAAATATTAGATATCATTAATAAACTTAGAAATTGGCGTAATTTTAGATCTCACTACATTTTACGGCTGACTTGTTACGCAAATGTTTTTATATATACCGGGTGTCCCGTAAAGGATGGTCCAAACTGAATATGGTGATAAGCCAGGTCATGACCTTCCAGAATTTGGTAACTCCTTTATCCCGAACCATAACGGTTTTCGAGTAACGGCTGTTTTTTTGCAATTTGCCCGAACCCATATTTGGACCACTGTTTTGTACACCCCATACACCATTTTTATAAAATTACAATTTAAGTCATAGTTTGATCAAAATTATTTTTTTACTTCACTCTTTGAAAGAGCGTCCTGAATAATAATCGTATGAATTGATACTAGCTCTTATTTAAAAAAAAAAGGACTTGCCTTTGGACTTTCTAAAAAGGTATAAATCTTACCAATGCAGACTCTAAATCAGAAGTTACAACCATTTAAACTCAATCAGTTGTGGTTTTAAGAAAAATTGAAATAAATTCCTTTTATTTTTGTTTTAAATGTTTTGTTGTTTATTTTATGATTTTTTTTTTGATTTTTTTGTTTTTGGTTTTTCTAGGTATTTTTTGTTTGTTTTTGTTTTTAATTTCTTTAACACATTTCATTTATAAAAATTGTTCAAAATGTGCCTCTCCTGCACATACGCAAGCTCGACAGCGTTTAAAAAACTGTCTTTTTAAATTTCTTGTGCTTGGAGAGTTGCTTATTTCTGCAGCAGAAACCTGAATACGTTGCTGGAGTTCACGTATGTTTGAAATGAGCTTATCATAGACTTTTTCCTTGAGATAGCCCCAATAAAAAAAGCCCAACGGATTAAGGTATGGTGACCGAGGTGACCATAAAATTGGTCCACCACGCCCAATCCATCGTTCATGGTAAGAATTGTCCAAAAAACGTCTCACATTGATACTACAATGAGCTGGGCAACTGTGCGTCGCGTCGTGTTGATACCACATTGACTGTATTATGGCAAGTGGCACGTCTTCCAACAAAAATAAATAGCCTATTTTGCAGAAAATCTAAATTATTTAGTGTATCCGGCAGTTCAATGGGTCGTTTTATGGGGCCATTCAAAATCCAAGTCCACAAATTTATTTTGAATTGGTATTGGAAATTTCCTTCTCGTACCAAATGCGGATTTACCATTTGCCAACTATGGAGGTTATGCAAGTTGACAAATCCATCTTTTTTGTAAGATGACTCGTTGGTCCACAATATCTTATCGAAAAAATCCGGATCCTCTTGGTTTTTCCGAAACATCGTCCGACAAATATTCAACTCTTTGTGTCCTTGGAAGTAGAGTTTGAACACGTTGCAAATGAAAGGGGTGAAGGTTGTTCCTTTTCGGCACTCTTTGGATTGTTGTTTTTGAGACCCCTGTTGCTGTTTTGCGTGCTGTCGAGAGTGACCCTTCTACATCTGGAAGAGCCATCGAAAGGTCACTCTCGACAGCACGCAAAACTGCCTCATCATGATGGCGTTGACTTCTTCCTTGTCCTAGACTTCTCCCTGGTGTTCTGCCCTCCAAATAAGCCAAGTGAACCCGTAGTAAAAGGCGATGGTCAGGAGGGGAAGCATTTGGGTACCTATCAGCATATGTTCTGGCTGCTGCTCTGGCATTTCCTCCACATTCTCCATACATGTAATGCCTTGAAGCATATTCCCGTGTCGTTTAAGACATTTTTCTTTCAGTCAAAAGCGTTTTAGAAAAACCAAAAAAAAGACCATTATCTCACATTGAATAAGCGCCATTACTTTTGAACGTTTTGAAATTCTTACCAGACACACCATGTCCGGTAAAAATAATTAAAACATTAGGCAAATCGTGGCGTCGCAAAGTTAAAGACCGCCATTATTAGTAAAATTAAGTTGGTTTGAGGATGAAATTATTTATTGAAATTGATACAAGATGTCGCTTATATTATAACGAAGCAAGAAAATATGGATTAGAGTGTAAAAAAAATAGAAAAACAATAAAATACAAACAACAAAACAATGAAAAAAAAAAAAAAAACAAAACACAAAAAAAAAGGAATTTATTTTAATTTTTCTTAAAACTACGCCTGATTAAGTTTAAATGGTTGTAACTTCTGATGTAGAGTCTGCATTGGTAAGTTTTTTACCTAATAATAATAATAATAATGTTGATCAAACTATGACTTTATCAAGTAATTTTATAAAAATGGTGTATAAAATCAAAATTATTTGAATGCATCACACAAAAAGTGTTATTGTTGGTCAATGTTTAAGTTAAAAAATAAAAAAAAATAAAAAATCAGTTATGGAAGGGGTGAACAAATCAGTGGTCCAAATATGGGTTCGGGCGATTTGCAAAAAAACAGCCGTTACTCGTTATGGTTCGGGTTAAACAAGTTACCAAATTCTGAAAGGTCATGACCTGGCCTATCACCATATCCAGTTTGGACCATCCTTTACGGGACACCCTGTATAAGAACTTGGCTTCTTTTTTAACATTTATATTTTTGGTGTGATTATTAAAATGAGAATATAGGAATTCAATTTTAAGACAAAAAATGTATTATTGGGAATGAAATTGTCTCAGACTTTCTCTCCAAGACACACCCACTCGACGGCCGCCTACTCACATCCACTTATTTCGTTCATCAATTTATATTGAACAGACTAGAATGTTCGTATACCTTGCCACACTTTTTTTAGTGCTCTGTTCATTTATTTGGTTTCTTTCTTTTTTCTGCGTGGTATACATTTTTTGTCTCGTACTATTTGTTATGATATGGTTGGGCAATACAATTCGGTGTCACATTGTTTTTTTTTAAATTGAAATCTGATATCTCTTTATAATTAGATAATGACCCTGCCAACAAAAATACCATAATCTTACCCGAGTAATTAAAGGGTGTCTTTAATACAAGCAGCGCAATGTCATGATGGTACTGGCCCTGTTTATAATCTGGATGAACAATCACATGACTTATCGCATGGTTCACCGCTCTCGGAGCACAGAATCCCGTAGTGGCACAGTCAGGGTCGGTCGAAGTATCATACTCTCCAACTCGAACTGATGATCTTTAGCAGAAGAGAAACACAAATGTTTGAACCGTGTCAATTAGCTTTGAACGAATCAAACAATATTAATCAATTAGTACAGTACCCATCCTTTAAGCATAAATAACACAAACAAAAACTTTCGGGTTCTTCTTTTTTTTTAAAGCACAATGTACTAAGTATGGTAGGCGCAACACCGAAAACGGCCATTTGTCCACATAAAACGACACAAGTCGCGTTATGGCATATCAATATGGCCATGGTATCAATATGGCCATCGTATTAATATGGATTTTCATTAACCTTGTAGCCAATAATAATTCATTCAAAGTAACCATTTGGGCTTGCAGTATCAAATTTTTACAGGCACTGTACTAATTTAACGAGAATAAAATTCTTTTATAATCTTACAGACGGTGACCGTCAGCCTTGGCCAAAGCACAATGAGCAGCTGTCAAAATAACACGACGTGCAATGATGGACCCAGCACATGGATAAGCAAAACTTCCAGTGTTGACATCTTAAAAAAAAAATTATAATAGAAAAAAATAAGTAGTTGTAAGTGAATAATTATACTTACGTTTAAACCCAACTCTTGCAATGAATGGATATGACCCCAAGCCTTTATAAAACTGACCTTGAACTAATGCCTTACCACACACCTGATTTTTTTCTAATGGACTACTGGGACAGCAAACATAAGGTGTATCCTCTTCACTGCCACAAAAAAGAGTCTTTTCACCGTAGAAACACATTTTGGCAACTTCATAAATCATCAAAGGACATTCATGCATGGGACTGCACTCAGTTCCCGATGAACATTCAGTACCAGAACCATAGTAAGATGATCGTTCTTTATGTGGGTCACGTGTTAAGTAGCTTGATTCTTGGTTCGGTTGAACAAGTAAACTGTCTTAAATAGAAAAATCAATAATTTGCATTGGTAGTTCCAATTTGATTGAATCATTTATTTTCTTAAAATTAAAAGAATTGAATTCAGTTAAAATTGAGCTTTTTGGTTCTGGATTTTTCTGCTTTCGAAAGAAAAATAATAACTTTTCCAATTTCTCCACAGAACTAGATCGCCAAAATTATTCTTTTTTATTATTCGGAATTTAAAAAATACTATGGTTTGCTGACAAAAGCAAGAGGCAGGCAAAACTGTTAATATATTTCAGATATTTGAACTTAAAACCAAACATCTGAAACTTAGTTCTGCAAAAAACAATACACATTACAGGTACAAAGTTTATTTAAGGTAGGTACTGTTAGAAGGTTCCTGATTTCATTTAAAACTTAAATAGTTTCCTGCCGAGAATTAGGTTGACAGAATTGAGAAATAAATTATTTTGTTCACATTTGTATGCAATGTGGTACTTTTATGAACAAACTTCTATTGTTATCGGCTGGTTTGCATTCAAAGACTGCTAGATTCCAATTCTTAAGAACTAAGGGCAAGTTCATAATCGCAGAAATCTGCGGCAATCTGCCGTACCGTATACCTGCTTAGCTTCTGAATATCGATTTTATTTTTCTTCTGCCCGCATAAAGCAAACAGGCGGCAGTTTTTTAGTAAATTTGTGTTCGTAAGAATGGCATGCAGACAATCCAATTTTTTTTTAGAATTATTGTTAAAAATAATAGTTTTTTTTATATTAAATTTTTACACGAGAAAATCCGATTTTAGACGGTGTTTACATTGGACTGACTCTTCCGACTATTTTTGACTTCCCTGAAATTTATCTCACTCCCACTTCAAAGTTAGAAAGGGAGAATAGTAGTAAATTAAAAAAAAAAAAAAAAAAATTTGCGGAATTTTTTTTTTTAAGTTCGCTTTTTTAAATTCGGAGGAGTCAGTCCAATGTGAACACAATCTTAGGGCTTCTCGGTGACATTTGGAATGACATTTTATAAACTGTCAACTTTCATTTCTTTCATTTTTTTGTAGAGCTTTTGGGTGATATATGAAACAAAATATACTGTGATAGACAAATGTTATGATATTATGTATGTATTTTGAAGCCACTTCATTTACTTGTACATGTATCTTCCTTCATGTTTTCCTTTTTTAATTTTAATTTTTTTTTCAGCAGAATGTACTTTTTTTCAGCAGAATGTTTTTTTTCCGGCACAAACTGCCCGACGCCAACTTGATGTCTACACACTTTTGATGTTTACGAACGTAATTTGTTTTGCAAGCCTGCTTAAGTTAGATTTCAATTTTTGTTTAGTCAGACGATTACGAAATCGCTCTTAGTTTTTATCAAAATGTACATATTTTTTTAACACAAATTTTTTGTAATCAAAAATGCTACTAACACTTTCCAAAAAAAAAATGAAAAATGACCAGTGTGACCATTCCCTCAGAAATGCATGGGTGAATTTCGGTGAATTTTGTGTTTTGAGCAACCTTAAGTTCCAGACAAACATATTCAAAAATAAAAAGCTGTGAACGCCCTTACTAAATGTTATATTCACTAGCCTACAAGCTTCGCAGATATAAGTTAGTCAAACGATTACGAACTCGCACTAAGTTATTATCAAAATGTAATTATACGTAGTTATTTAAAACATTTTTATTTTAATCAAATAATATTTGTTTTCAAAATATTGGTACGGAATGCTAAGACTTTCCAGAGGCGACTGAATACAAATTTGAATCGATAAATTAGTGAAGCCGTTTCAGAGAAATTCGAAGATTTTAAAAAACACAGTTCTATGCAATGTATACCGTTAAAAACAGTTCTTTGGAAAATAAAATGCAAGACTGGATCGCATTTCAGACATTATAAGAAAGTATAAAATTAGCTACTTCTTAGGAGGACCTGTTATGCAAAATATTCTTAGACGTTTACGTAAAAGGTATACGGGAATCACATTACACATATCTAAGGTATTATCAGGCGCAGCTTGTCAAATTTCAAGATGGCTGCCCATTGTGTAAGTACACAGTAAACAATACAAATTGTTGGTGATTTTTTACTATTGATTTTGACAACATGCGCAGAACTGAACAAAAATGAACACGCCAGTGATATTTCCTGTAATATATGTATCTTGTACGGGAATAACCCAAAAACTCAACAAAAAAGACGTCAAAACCATGTTTCCGTTCTGTTTGAGTTCTTTTCAATGCAGTTTAATTAAAATCACCTACTTTATTCATTTCAGACACGAAGTTTATTCAAAAATTTTGAGTTTGAAAATTAATTTTTCAAAACCTGTTCACTCGAACAACTTAATTTGAAAATAATATTAAAGAATAGACTTTCGGCTTTTCAAAATGATATATCATGACTTTGTAGGTATTACCGTTGTTTTTTAATATTTTTTATTCTGTTTTAAGTGATTTTTTTTTTGAAAACTGCCCTCCCGCCTTTTATGACAGTCTCCACGATAACTCTGACCATTTACCTAAAAAACACGTTCTTCCGTCTCGCACTCCCTCAATTGAGAGCGCGCCCAACCTACTAAGAAACAATTGGCAATATCTTGGCAGTTATCAACCGATTAACATGAATAAAAAACAAATTTCTTCGTTAGAAAAATAAGAAACAACATTTACTCGAAACATTTTTTCCTAACATTAATAACTTTTATTGCATTACAAAACTGCATCAAAATTCGTTAATAACGATTACTTCGCTCCGGATTTTGCAAAAACTAACTCCGGATTCGGATTCCCCACCCCCGAAAACATAAAAAAACACTCTCAAACTGAGGTGACATTCAAGTGCCTACGGAAAGGAGGTATAGCTCCTAGACCAATTCTAGAGTCAAACGAAATTAAATCACAAAACATTTTTTTTTTTTTTTTTTAATATGCACAGTGATCGACAGCGCAAAAACAAAACTGACCACCAAAGTGTGTAAATGCGTGTCTCAGGTACATATATATATTCTGTACATCTCCACACGTATGGTTTTTGAACCATATAAAATTTATCGAAATCGATTGGATACTTTTTGAGTAAATGGTACCACAAGTTTTTTTAAGGCTATTAGATCTAACATTGACTGTCTTACGTTTTTCGATTATTTTTAAAATCAGTAAAAGGTAACTATTTTAATTGTAAAAATCCCTTAATTTTGATTACTAAAACATTCACTTCATAATCAAACTTATATTTCTTGTACTATTATTTTTAAAAACAAACCAAAATAGGATTAGTTTCAACAATCGTTAAACCATACGACTCGATCATTCTAATCTAATCAAAATTTAATAGCACCAGCACCAGGCTTTTTCATACTCGTCATTTACAGAAAACCGATGATGATGAATTCGACTAAAATTGCATTTTGTTGTGATGAAATAGATCTGATTTTTGAAAAAAAAAATCCGTGATTAAGGACGAATATCAACATGCACCACACAATATTTCAAATTGAAACGAAGCTCCTTTTTCGCAATAATCATTGTTATGATAAGTTGGCTATAGAACCAGAAGGATTTTTTGTAGAACGCAAGAGGTTTTTAATTCAAACATTTTAAATACAACAAAAACATTGAAAAATTATTATTTACCGAAATCGCCTTTTTCACAAATACCACCGATAAATAAAATTTGAAAAGTAACAATCCGAATAAGATTTAGTTTTATTTTATATTGCATACTGTAGTGTAAAATATATACTATCTTGTTCAATAATTTGAATTTTTCTGTTGTGTTCAACTACCTCAATCACTTGCAACTAAAGTAAAACATCAAACTTCAGCTAAAATTTAAAATTAATATAGAAACCGATTTGAAAAGAGAATAGGTAGCTTACCGTATTTATTGTCAAAAGTACAGAATCTAACTAATCCATCAGTAAATAGGAAAAAAATATTGAGATACTTCCGGATGATATGAATGAAGTAGCTATAGTATCTCTATAATTTATATTACTCCATTCTCTGTTTTCTATAACTACATAAAAATAAATATCGAATTCTAGCACATTGCGTGCATTTAAACTTTGCTTTGTTTAAACACATACATACACACATTAGTATAGGGATAAAAAGGTATAGTTTGAATTCAGTTAGAAGCTTTAAGGTAATTGTGTGCTTGTATTCGATGTTAACAGACTATTTTTTGTCAAGTCCCTACCTACAGATGTACCTAATAATTATCTGACCTACTGATCGTGGTCTAATGACTTCACATCAGGCACTCAGCCAGTAAGTCAAACAAGTTGTGTAACACGTCCCGAACACATCATGAACAAAATATTAATGTGCTATAGCTTGTTCACCCCAAACTTGCCAAATTTTGTAATTTAAATCAAACAAATATTTTTAATGACATGTATTTTGAAGGTGAAGGCTATTCCAATGGAGCTTTAGAAAAAGGTGTGTCAGACAATTTTGTTTTAAAAGTGTTCTATAGAATTTTATAAAGGTACACCGAATCCATAACCATCACTATAGGTGGTGCAATACTTTTCGACCACTCAAACACTACGGGTCAATTGTACGTTAAAAAAGAGTTAGCTAACTCTGGATATAAATTATAAAATCACCAAATTTGGTGGAGTTAATGGGGTTTAACTTTAACACCGCAATAAAAATAAATAATAAATAAGTTTCATATCACACTTCCTATTAATTTGTCGTTTTCAAATGCGTATAGGACAGGATATTTTTTTCCATCTCTTGGAATTAATTACTTTAGGTGCTTAATGGATAAAACAGATGTGCAGCCAGTCTGCACGCGCCTATGCATGCAGAGCTGCACACGAAACACATGTGCAAAAAAAAAACAAAAATGTTTTTTTTTTTGCATTGTTTATTTCAATGAATATGGGTATTGCTTTAAAGGAAATTCTTGAAATATTTGACTTTATTATTATTTACAAACGAAGAAAATGGTTATACATTATTATTATTGGCTGATTCCAAAATACATATCTACAGTGACTCACAAAACTATTGGGTCAAAACTTATATTTAAAAGTAATAGTCGATACAAATTATATACTCAGGATTAAGTACAACCGGTTTCATTTCAATTCGTTGCTTGCACTATTGTGATTTTAATAGTGGTAAGAATTCGTCTTGTTCTTTAATTTACCTTACCTTATAACCTCTACTTACTATAAATTATTGGGCCAAAATATCGTCCATTTGTTTGACAGCATCAAGTGAGTATATCAAATTGAGTACAGGAAAAAAAAACAATTGTAGCGTGTTTAAGGTCCGTTATATTGGTCAACTGAATTGTTTTTGAATAACTGTTGCATTATGGGTAGAAAAGGAGAAAATACTTCTTTCAACAGAATAGAGATTGTAATACCGGGATATTTTTTTGAATCCCGGGATTTCAGGATTCAAAAATTTTATTCCGGGATTTGAAAAATATTTTTAAAAAAGTTAATCAGAATATATTTTTTTGTTAAAATTGTTTAATTTTTAATAAAAAACGCTGCTCTTAGTATGAAAAGAGTTAAGACTAATTCGGCCTAGAAAAACCACAAACAAGTGGATATATTTTTAAGGAAAAAATAATGGATATTCGTTGAAATTTTTATTTTATTTGTTTAACAAAAATATTTACTTCCAAAAAACTTAGGTTTGCATAAAAACTCTTAAAAACATAAACTTAATATTTATTTCCCAAAAATAGTTACCTACATTAAAAACTAATTCATAAAAAATATTTAAAAACAAAATAGAAAAATAAAACTATTAGTTCAGTCAGTAGGTAATAAAAGTAGATATTAAAAAATAAATAAATAAATAAGAAGATACATTTTACCAAAAAGCTAGTGTTGGTAAATCACATTTTGAATCACAATTTATTTTTGTATAGAAAAATGTAAGCACATGTATTTTCGGGGATAAAAGTTATAAAACATTTACATATTTATTTATAGTGTTTTTGATTTCCACGTTCAATTTTTTTGTTGGTTGTTTGGTCAAGGTAAGAAAGTATAAAAAATGCAAGCAGAAAAAATTGCATGCGAATATTCAAGCAACCAATCCCGAAAATCCGGGATTGGAGCATTTCAATCCCGGGATTTTCGGAATTTTTGACCGACTTTAAAATTGTTGTGATTTTTATAAAAATTTTGCCAAAATACAAATTCATGTAGATTTTTAGATTTCATCTTTCAAACTTTTGAAGACCGTTTTTGACCATAGGTATTTGACAGTGGCGTGGCGTCCATATAACACGATTCCTACCGTCTTCCCTTTTAAAAATTGTACGAAAAATACTATCAAATAAAAAAAAACTATGCAACCCTACCAATTAAATTATAAAATTCGCACAAACACACAAACATAATCTATCGAATAAACACCATCAATTCATTCTTCTTTTCGCTCTTTGCTCAACAACTGCTGAACAAACGCTCTCTTGAAAGAATTAATTTAGTAATAAAACACGTCTTTCACCGTCTTATAAAATTTGTTATGTATCCCTTTCTTCCCTGAACATTTTTATTTCTAGATCCTCTTTGTCCAACACGCAACAACATAGGAAAAAATAAGACGCTGTTCCTCGTGTTATACTGGCACTTGGTATGTATGCAATGGAATGTTTTTTATTCCTTAGCTTGACTCCGTTTCTCTTTATTCATTCTGTTGGGTGAAAAATAACACGCTCTTTTTCGACTTATTTGCTATGAAAGTTGTTAAATACATTTTCTATTTTTGTTTGCTTGTTTTTTGGTTAAGCTAAGTCGGTATAGTCTAGGAAAGATTTAAATGCGTAATTTAATATGTGTAAGCGGTGAAAAATGAATTCATAAAATATTATTTTAGGTATAATTGCAGAATTTCATCTTCTACAGCATATCAAAAGTTTCGCAAAATCACAGCAGTGGCTCTTGACATAAAGGTATTTAAAGAGTGGCAAAGGGAAGAAGGTATGGTTTGTCAATCTGAAATATTTGGTATGGTTAAATGTAAGAATATGACACATGATTTCAGGGTACTTTTTAACGCTGGATCTAAAAAAAAAACTATTCTTTTTTATAGGTCTTTTTTAGAACAACAAGTTAAATATTTAAAAAAAATGGTATATTTGGAATAAAAGTTTCATTGGGGTGTTGATAAACAAGAATCAAAAGAGTTCCTAAAAATACCTGTAATGAAATATTGTTTATTTAGTTAGTTGTGAAATTGAAGGTTTTGTTCTTTTTTTTTGTTTGGTAGCTATGTAAATACTTTAGAGCTAGGTTTTTAGTCTAGGGTTCTGATTGGTTTTTAAGTGTTTTTTTAAAGCACAGATTGTTGCTTAACAGATTTTCTCTTGATGGAATCAAATGAATTATGCAAACTATGTATGTATCTTTTATTGATAAAAAATCGTTTTAATGAAAGGCCACTCTATGCGTCCTAAGAAAATAGACTGTTTGCAGAGTAATTTTTTAAACTAATTTTAATGTATCTGCTTTTTTTTTTTGTTCAAGATAAAAAGAGGTAAGTTTTGTTTACTTTCGCAATCATTTTCGTTACGTATTCCCATTTCAAATTATTGACGCCACGCCACTGGTATTTGAATAGGTATACATACTTCCTTTTTTAAATTCTTTACTGAAAAAATCACCCTAACTTCATGGAAATAGAACAAATATGGAAAATGTTATGAAAAAAAGAATTTTCTTTGCTTAAACTGACGTTACCTTAAGACAAAAAAATGTTTATAGCCGTATAATCTCGATCTAAACACTTATTAATCGTCATTACCGCCTCGTGTCCCCAGACATACTAATACTCACCTCAACTTAATAGTACAGTCAACGAAGGAATTTTGCTTGCAAAAAATAAAGCCCTCTGGATTATTTTGTTATATGGTAGGGGTAACCCACAGGTATAACATACCCAAAGTCACCAGCCCGGGGCCACGAGCTAAACTGAGGAGGGGGGTTAAAGGTACCCCTCTTTAGATTTTCGTGAATATTGGCACAACCTAGCATGTCAGCGGAAAAGTCTATGCTACTTAATTAGAGAGAATTTAATTGTCTATAAAATGATATATCCACATTTTGTCTAGGGTCAATAATAAAGGAGATGCGGGGGTTAGAAAAGTCAACAAATCTGAAAAACCTGTTATTGTCTTATAGATATTGAATCTTTTCTGACCAATTTTCCTGGAAAAACAAAAAAGGTAAATACACATTCAGTAACCGTTAATTCATCATGTCGTGGGGCTAAGAAAGGAGTTTTAATTTTTTTTTTTTTCTATATATCCTAAACTATACGAAAAAGTTGATGTTGTTGTTTTCATATGGCACCAAAAAATGATAACGTTTTTTTTTAAAGGAACACAATATAAAATTTGTTTGTCATATACGGGGGTTCTTGTCCCCCCCTTTATGGAGGAGGGGCATTTTTTTTTAAATAATATTAAAAAACAACGGCAACACTTACCACAAAAAAATGTACCTTGTTTGAAAGCTAGAACTCCGTTATTTTATTTTATTTTATTTTCAAATCAAGTTATTGATGTCCATAGTTTTTGTAAAAATAACTTTTAAATTCAAAATTATTAAAAAAAAATGAAAATTTTGTTTTTGATTTTTTTTTTTTTTAATTGTGAAATAAGATGCTGAATTGGCTTTTATTATTCACTACCCGTTATAACTCTTAATTGAAATCTGAAAACTAAATTGCTCTATGTATCCTAGTTTTTGAGAAAATTGAAATTTGTGACGACAATTTCTTTGATGTTTTTTTTTTATGATTTGTATTATTATTATAGTGTGTAGTATGTGATAGTAGTGTTTCTTTGAGCTTGAGGTTAAAGAATGAATAAATTCCTTGGACCTGCGAAGCAAGCCACCCAAGGTACTGTGTGAGTGGTAGAGCGGTAGAGCGAGCTGACCCTTAAGTACAACATACACAAAGTCCCCAGCCCAGGGCCACAAGCTTTAGGCAGGAGAGGAGGAATGTCCCCTTTTGTGGTTCTTCTTTAATATTTGGAAAAATAAGCGTAATAGAGGTAAAGTCAATATGACAAATTGAAAGAAAATGAAATTCCCTACAAATAAAAGATATGCTAATAGTTTTGCTGGAAGCAATAGAGATGCGAGAGTAGAAATATCGAACAAAAACGTTTTATTTCCTTAGAAATTTAATGTTTATTAATTAGTTTACTTCTATAATACTATGAGCATATCTTTTATTTCAAGGGAATTTAATTTTCTTTCAATTAATTATCAATATTACCCCTACCATAAAAAAAAAAATCCAGAGGGCATTATTTTTTGCAATTATTATAATTTTGAGTCTTCGTTGACTGGGCTATAAAGAATTTTAAGAACGATGAAAACAATCATAAGTGCAGTTTAATGAACAGAAGATTACAGAACAGATATGATCACAAATTTAATTCTCTGTGGAATGAGAAATTTAATTCCGAATAGGGTAAAATCTATCAAACCCAAAGAAAACTCAAGGTTTGATTCGAAATGTAAAGAGGATATTAGGGTTAGAGAAGTAAGTTTTCGTAGTTACAAAGCCAACCCTACTGCGGAAAACTGGAAAAAGATTCAGCAAGCCAGAAAGACATGTAACGGTCATATGCGAAGAAATTTTTGTATGACAAAAAATTAAGGCAAACAAAACTGCAATGTCCCAATAGTAGTAAAAATTGTTGGTAATTTCCAAAAAACATTCGAAATACTACTTTTTCTTCGGTTCCAACACTCGTCTTCAATGTTCTGAAGAGTGGTTCTTCAACGCTGGCAAAACCACTGCGTAAGATTTTCCATATGTCCTATTCTACTGGTCTCCTTCCAATTGGATGGAAAACAGCATTTGTCCAGCCTGTCCTTAAAAAAGGCGTAGCTTCTTCACCCTCAAACTATCGACCAATTGCACTTACGCTCCTTCTTTCCAAGGTCATGGAAACGCTGCGCTGATTAATTTTCAGCTCAAGTAATACCTTGGAGAACGGCAGTACGGCTTTCGTAGCAATAGGTCTGATGGTATATATCTCACCAAATACTATATCTCACCAAACAGTGGAACAAATCTTTACATCGTTTTGGAAAAAGTAAGATTATTTCGCTTGATATTTCAAAAGTGTTTGATAGAGTTTGGCTTCAAGCTCTCCTATCGAAAATGCGCGCATATGGTATCGATGAATCTCTTCTGCGTTTGATAAGAAATTATCTTTCAGCCGATCAATACAAGTTGTATTGGACGGTTTCAAGTCCGAAACCCACAAAATAAATGCTGGTGTGCCCCAGGGTTCCGTTCTGTCTCCGACCCTCTTCCTCATATTCATTTATGATATGCTGTCTGAAACTTCTAATCCACTTCACTGTCCTTCGGATGTGGATCTTCAACGGCAGAGCTTGATAAGCTCATTAAATTATGATCTCGATAGCAGTTTGCATAGTGCAATTTGGAATACAAAACTGCGTAGAATTTAATCCTTCGAAAATAATGTCTACTGTCGTTTAAACGAAACCCACCCCCCATGCCGGTATCCATGAGCGGCACATGCATTGAGGAAACCGAAAAGCTTTCAGTCCTCGGTGTGTGTATCACAGACCACCTTCTGTGGAACGATCACATATTCGAAGTCGCCAAAAATGCTGCTAAGGTTTAGGTTGAGGTTTTCTTGGGCGATGCAAGAAATAGTTCAAATCTTCTGATCTGGCTGTTATCTATAAAGCCTTTATTCGTCCAAAACTCGAGTAGGTACAATTCTCATTTTTGGGCAGGTGCTCCAATAACCCACTTGAGTCTATTGGATAGAATAAAAAGACGAGCTATAAAAATGATAGGTGATAGAAATATAATGGAAGCATTTGCAATCCTCGAACACCGCCGCAATGTATCATGTCTTTCATTATTATACCGTTATTTTTATAAACAGTGTTCTACTGAAATAGCCCGTTGCATTCCTCCCCTAAAAATATTTAACCGTAATACTCGTACTTCTAGAAATGCAGAGCCCAACTTCGGACTTACTGTTAAGTACCTATACAGATAATTTCATAAGTCGCACCACAAAAATGTGGAATGCTTTAGCCGGCCTTGTTTTTCCCTTTCATTTCGATAATCAAAGGTTCAAAACCAATTTGCACCGGTATCTCCTCTTTAATCCTTCCATATTTTCCTAACGCTCGCGGGTCGATTTTAAAATTGAATAAAACAAGTTGTATATGAGATATCAATAAGGTTTTATCTGTATTTGAGAGCCCAATCAATGATATTATGTGTGGAATATAACATCGTTCAAATGGCCACCGCGGCTTCGCTGGGTGGCGCGAATTCGGCACGTAGCGCCATCCTGTTGAAACCATATGTCTTCGGTGTCCATATCATCCAATTCAGGCCACAAGAAGTTGGTGATTATCGACCTATAGCGATCGCCATTGACGGTGATGGCCTGGCCAGCATCATTTTCGAAGAAGTACGGACCAAAATCCACACCAAACAGTAACTTTATTTGGATGCATTGGCACCTCGTGAATCTCTCGTGGATTGTTGTCGCACCAAATCCGGCAGTTTTATCATTTGCTCGTGTTGCTCGACGATGTAACTTACCACGATGATTTGTCTTTAGTAACTGATTAAAAGACAATATTTTGACAGAAATTCTTTGGAATTTCTGTGCATTTTAGTCCGAAGTTCTATCAGTTTAATTTTTTGTATAATGGACTTGATAGGGCTTTGGACTAGAATGCCCAGAAAATCACAGAAATTCAGAGTAAGGGAACGAACTTTCAGTTTATCAAAATGTCGTTCGTTCAGTAAATAAGTTTACTGATTCATTTATTGGTAAATTTGAAAACATCTGTCTGATTCCATGGCCTAGTGCAACCAAAATGGAAAATACAAAAAACTTGTTTCACTTTTTTTATCATTGCCAAATAATGGTAATTAAGAAAATTATGGTTACAAATCTCAAAACTTAAAACATAAGGATGCCTTTTGTTTAATATCTATGAGACCATATTTATCAGAGATACATACATATGTATACTCTTAAGCGAACGAAAAAAATTCGTTCCTCTAGTTTTGTCTAGCAGTAGCAGTGTAGAAATTAATGGCTTACATTTTAAAAACTTTTTCTAAGAACCTTAAGCAACCACCTTTTCATGGTTTCAATGTATGTATGTACTGTACATACATCTAGAGGTACAACACTTGTCATTACTTGAGCTAAGTCACTACGGCGTAAACGCACTATTTTTTCCTTTCAGTATCACTTCATTGGATTAAGTTTGAAATTAAAACCAAAATATTTGGATTAATAAATTAATACTTATGTATGTACATGCATACATATTTTCTAAAATGAATTCGCAGGTTATTATTTCGTCATTCGCACATATAGTAAGACATGTGAAACAAAAAATCCTACCCTAATGAAAGTTGGTGTAAACGATATATTTATAATAAGAATGAAGAATCAAAAGTCAATCAAAATATCTACAACCGGAAAAACAGTTAGTCATTTTAATGTAAGTTTGACTATATTTTCAGTGCAACAGATAAATATTACCGAAAATTATAAAGTTTTTTTCCGGTAGTCATATATATTAAAAAAAAAACAGGGACAATTCGCAGTTTTTTCAAGAGGCTGGAATCCGCGGTCGTGGGATGGTTTGTAAAACTTGATAATGTTGAAGCGAACCAACAGAACTGAGTGAAAGCGATGAACCAAGATGTATCTCTGAACTCTTCTATTTGTGAGACACATACCTTCTTCTCTGTATGCAAGGCGTCACTTCTAATCTAACCGCCATCCATTTCGCATCTCAATTTAACTTATTCTTTTTACTCAGATACTTTTCATTGTTAAACATTAATACTTTATTGTTACAATAAACACAATAAATATAACTTTGTGTCTTGCGTTTTGCTAACAGGTTATGGGCCCAGTTATTGCCTATAGTTTTGTTCTATAATAAAGTTTTTTTTATTAACAAATATAAAAGTTTGTTTTTCCGTATTTGCTAACAGATAATTAAATACGAAGAAAAGATATAAGTAAGATGATGGACGAAAAAACCTGTGTGCCAAGATTAAATAATACGAATTGGCAAATCAGGAAAGTTTGTGTGGAAAGTTTTCTTGCACGAGAGTATTTGTTGAGGTATGTAGAAGAAGCTGTACCCGAGAAGAAGAACATGACAAACGCATGGAAGACAGATGATAGAAAGACGAAAGGAACAATTATCCTGTTTCCTGGCGACAACCAGATGTCGTTGGTGAAAAACTGTGAACATGCATGGCATGGTTGGAATGCCATTCGCACTCACCACGAGAAAATTTCTCGATCAACCCGTGTGGCTCTTCTGAGGAAATTGTGCTCTGTCAGGTTACAAGAAGGTGGAAACGTTGAAATGCATTTGTTCGACATCGAAAACATTTTCGACCGCTTGGCTGCTGCTGGTCATGTGTTGGATAAGGACACACATATTTGTATGATTTTGCAAAGCCTTCCGGATTCTTTTGAGGCATTGGTGTCAGCTTGGGACAGTCTTCCAGATAAAGATGCAACAATCGAATTTATCAAACAAAAATGTTATATGAAGTAATAAGTCACTCTTTCTCTCTCTCTGCTCATAAGTATTTAGTTAGTTAAAGCAATTGTATCGTGTCATTCAAACTGGTAACATCTAAGATAGACAATAAAGATACTCTCTTAAGACCGATACGTCTTCTTATTAATATTATCTATACACAACATGGTGTCAGGTGTGTTCTAGTAGTGCATTTTAATTGTGTTGCTATTACCTAAATGAGCAAAGAAGATAGAACATCTGATGTCAAAAATTATATGGCTACGGTTGCGTCTCCACCAACTTTCACACCAACAATTCAGCCGCTTAATTTAAAATCTTCTAATATGCCACTCGAATGGAAAAATTGGCTTACACAGTTTAAAATATTCCTACGTGCATCCAGCTTGGAAACCCAGCCAGACCAAGAAAAGTAGCACTTCTTTTGCATCACATGGGGCCAGATTCCTTGTAGGTGTTTTTCTCGTTTAATCTTGACTTGGATAAAGTTCTATATGATGACCTCGTGGCCAAATTGGAAGCTCATTTTTTGCCAAAAGTCAATATCGCTATGGAACGACATAAATTTTTACAAGAACTAAGGTAACGGGTGAACCATCACTACATCACTGCGTTAAAAAATCTTAGCCTTTCATGTAACTTCTCAACGCTTAGAGAAGAATTGGTAAGGGATATTTTTGTTTGTGGACTCAGCAATAGCTGGTCTAATATAAAAGAACGTCTTCTTACTAAAGGAGCTATAAAGCTTGACAAAGCAATTGATATAGCAAAAATAATTGAGGTTACCAAAGATCACGCAAAGCAATTAGAAATAAATAATCAAAGTCATACAATCAATGCTATTAACCACTATCCAACACAAAATTTCGAAAAAAATCCTCAGACAAACAATTACAATAGCAGTCAGCAAATGTCAACTTCAAGTAAACCATGTTCAAGCAGCAATAAAAAACAAAACAGCTATTCGTCGAACGTCAATATATCAAAAAACCATTGTTCTCGATGTCCAGCAATTGGTGTCATATCATTTGCAATACATGCAAAAACAAAAACGATACGAGAAGAACTAACAGTGCTTATGTACGAAATGTGGAAGCCTACCAACGATCAGATGACGATGAAAATGATTAGCGAGATGACAACACACTGTTCTAAGGCATGCTAAAGCAAACTATAGCCACACCAAAGAACAGTTGTATTATAACGTTAAAAATATTGGATCATACCGTTGAATGTCAAGTTGATACTGGAGCCCAGGATAATGTGATGTCATTAGAACAGTTTAAAGTCTTACAAGATTCTTTTAAATTAACACCATCATCGACTCGCATCAAGACCTTATGCGGAGAACGTCTTCCAGTTATTGGCCGCTGTATAATGAAGTGTCACTACAATGGCGAACAATTCTTAATCAATTTTCATATTTTGGAGCTCGGATGTCATGCAGTACTTGGATTAGAATCCTGCATTCAACTTAAATTCATTTCTAAGGTAGATCAGTCTAATTTAAAGAATTTAAATAAACAAGAGCATACATTTTCAAATTATACAAATTCTTTCAACTCGTTAGTAGAAAACAGTAATTTAAGTGGTATAAATACTTGGCAAATAATTTTGAATCATTATAGTGATATTTTTAAAGGTCTAGGACTACTAAAGGAAAAGTGTCATTTAAAATTGCGTTCTGATGTGTTACCTTCAATAGATTATCCGCGTAAAGTTCCCTTTGCATTACAAGGTCCATTAAAAGAAGAATTTAGTCGTATGGAACAACTAGGGGTTATAGTTAAAGTTGAGGAGCCCACTGAATGGGTAAGTTCCATAGTGCTTGTCAAAAAACCGAATGGTAAAATCAGATTATGTCTTGATCCAAGGAATTTAAACAAGGCTCTTTTAAGAGATCATCACCCGTTTCCCAATTTAGATGAGTGCAAGTCTAGAATAAAAGGTTCAACTTGTTTTAGTATCTTAGATGCAAATTCTGGCTTTTGGATGGTTCCTTTAGATGAGAAATCTTCCAAAGTTTGTTAAATGGAGTCCGCCCTGATAGTTCAAAAGTTAAAGCAATATGAGAAATGCCACGACCGACATCTGTAAGTGACTTACAGAGATTCTTAGGGAAGGTCAATTACCTAGGAAGCTTTGTAAAAGACTTATCTGTGAAAAACAACCATCTTCGTCAGCTCTTGAAGAAAGATATAGTATGGCATTGGAATGACATACATGAAAAAGAGTTTAGCAATTTAAAGTCACTCATATCTAATGCTACGGGATACTACAAAAAAAAAAAAATATTATTATATCTAATACACCAATTTTAACATTTTATAATCCAAATAAAATGATCATTCTTTCTGTTGACGCTTCCAAAAGCGCAGTTGGTGCAGTGTTATTGCACGATAAAAGTCCGATTGCATTTGCATCTGCTACTCTCGAATGAATGAATATGGGTATGGGGTTTTGCACTGCGACCTAAGGATCTATTGTACCCCCTACTGGAGTTGGATGAGGGTCCCCCAAATTTATTTCTCTTAGAAATTTAAGTATTTGGAGTACATTCAGAGATGTTAAATCACTCTCTTCCACCTGGTAACGTCCCAGGTGTTTGTGTCTTTGGTACACAAGTGCATCACATTTGCCTAGAATGTGGTCCGGTGTTTCCTCATCGATATCGCAGAATCTGCATGTGGCACTGCTTACTAAGCCGAGAATGCTAAGATGTCGTTTTAGTTTGCAGTGTCCAGTGAGGAGACCTGTTATTTTTTTAGGTTGTTCCTACTTAAGCTGATACAGTGTAAAAACCGCTCTTGGTTGTAGTTCCCAAGTAGTAGTTTAGCCTGTCTCAGCCCTGGTAGTTCTTTCCAATTTTTGGATCTAATGAACTCTTCTTCTTCTTTGATTTTATTTTTAATCATATTTTCACCTATTCCGCTATAGGGCTCAGGCCCCGTTAAGGGGGACATTGCACCTATTTTTGCTAAGGAATCCGCTCCTTCATTGCCCTGGATGCCGACGTGGCCAGGTACCCAATGAAGAGTGACTTTATTGTACTTGCCGAGTTCATTTAACCTGCTTACACATTCCCACACCAATTTAGAACTAATGGTGTATGAGCTTAGTGCTTTGAGTGCAGCTTGGCTGTCCGACATAATGGCAATGTGTTCGTTTTTGTATTTTCTTTCGAGATTTCGATCTGCACATTTCCCTATTGCGTGTACTTCCGCTTCGAAAATGCTAGAAGACTAACCTGCGCCAGTCCTTTCGTTCGTTCTCAATCCATCAGTGTACCTACCACTTGGTGGCGTTTGCTTTAAGGGAGTATTTACCGGTTTCCCCTACCCACTCTTTCTTGCCAATTAACTCTATTTAAAAAAATTTTAATCATGCCATCTCTTGGAATGTCAATAAGGTTTGTTACTGAAGACTTCGGAATGCTAGCTCTTTCTCTGAGTCCTATACATTTACCAGTCCCAGTTCCCTCTTTGGCAAATCTCATAATGGCTCGCTTTGCAGCACTTTCAATAACCTCGTGTAGAGGAGATAGATGGAGGATAACCTCCGTGGCTGATGTAGGGCAAGTACTCATTGCTCCCGTTATACATAAACATGCGAGCCTTTGGACTTTTCCTAGGGCTTTGCTAGTTGTTAAGAGTTCGGTTCGTTTTTTGCCATGCAACCGCACCATAGGTAATGATGGGTCTTACCATCATGGTGTACATCCATCTTAGGATGTGTGGCTTGCAACCCCAAGATTTCCCTGCAAGTCTCTTGCATATCATGAGGGCCTTTGTGGCTTTCCCGCCAGTTATTTCTAAATGTTTGTTCCAGAGGAGTTTGCTATCTAGTGTTATTCCTAGGTATTTTACCTCCCTCTTCGTTTCGATTACTTCACCAGCTAACCGGATAGGTTTCATGCGAAGTCTTTTCTTGGTAAATGGTATAGTCATAGTTTTTGTAGGATTGATATTTAGTCCTACTGATATACACCATTTCCTTGTGATTGCTAACCCTCTTTGGATTATATCGCATAGAGTTTCTTCAAACTTCCCTAGGGCTGTGATTACAATATCATCGGCAAAGCCAATAACGCGTATGCCTTGGGCGGTTAGATTTACTAAAAGTTCATCCACTACAAGACTCCACAGCAATGGTGATAGAACCCCTCCCTGAGGACAACCTCTTGTGGTGATTATTCCCTGTGTATTCGTTCCTGCTAGTACCTCTGATGTTCTGGTACCTTACATTTCTTTAACCATCTGGTTATGGTGATGGGAACACCCTTCCTTTCAAGAGCCTTGTTAAGTGAGGCATGAGAGGTGTTGTCAAAAGCTCCTCATATATCTAGGAATGCGGCTAATGCTGTTTCCTTAGCGTCTAGGGCTTTTTGTAAGGTGTTCGTGTGTTCGAAAAGATCTACCTACTCTGTAAGCATGTTGTCGCAGATTGAGAGGCCTTTTTATTAAAACTTCTGATCTTATGAAGTTGTCTATTATTGTCTGTAAAGTTTTCAGTAAAAAGGATGTTTAGCTTATTGGCCTGAAAGACTTCGGATGGGTTGTATCCTTTTTCCCGATTTTTGGAATAAAGATTACTTTAGCCCTTCTCCATAGACTTGGTATATACCCAAGAGCAATGCTACTTCGAAAAATGCTAATAAGATAAGGCATAAGATCTTCTTTACCCTTTTGCAGAAGAGCGGGGAAAATACCATCTACGCCTGGTGATTTAAAAGGTTGAAAGGTACTAATTGCCCAATCTATCCTTTTACTTGAGCAGATAGATGTAGCTATCTTCCAGTCTTTTCTGTTTGGTCTGAGAGGTATTCTCTCTGTCGAGTTTCCTACTAAAGGTAGGCTACCTGGGAAGTGTGTGTTAAGAAGCAGAGATAACCTCTGCTCTTCGTTTTCAGTGAAACTTCCATCATCATACCGAAATGCGCATGATGTAATTGTCTTTTCTTTTGCAAGAGCTTTGTGTAGTCTTGCCGCAGCAGGGGTAGAAGAAATACCCTCACAGAAAGATGTGAAACTATTTCTCCTGGCTTTTCTTAACTCTTTGTCGTACTTTGTCAATTCTATGGAGTAATTTTGCCATTCCCTGGTTCTTTTTGCATCATTGAAGAGTTTTCTTACCCTGGATCTTAGTTTTGAAAGATGTTTGTTTCAACATTGAGCTTCTTTCTGTCTTGTTTTTGGCTTAAGTGGGCAACTGAGTTCAAATGCCTTCAGTATGGCACCACTTAAATCATTAACTGAAACTTCTAATTCTAGGTGACTATTTGTCGTACTTACTGAGCCCACATGTTCTAAGTAGGACTTTAGGACAGTTTTATACAGGTCCCAGTTTGTTTTCTTAGGGTTCCTTCCACAGGTGTTCTCTGTGAGAAGGCCTTCTAAGGTAAACACTATAATTCTGTGGTCAGACATTGATCGTTCATTGGATACTCTCCAATCCCTTATTAGACAGCCTATGTTTGCAGTTCCAAAGGTTATGTCTAAAACTTCTTTTCTTGTTCTAGTAACAAAAGTAGGGGTGTTCCCTACATTAAATATTTCTAGATTCTTTACCAGTATAAAGTCTAAAAGGTACTCACCCCTTTGGTTTATACCGGTGCTGCCCCATATTGTGTGGTGTGCATTTGCATCACAACCAATCAATAATGGTAGTTTGCGCTGGATGCAGTAGTCCACAAGCCTTTGTACCTCGTTCGGTGGAGTGCTGGCCTCGTCACCGGCGAAATACGCTGATGCTGCAAACACTGTCTGCATTCTGCCCTCAATGTTAAGCTGGGCCTGTATCGGGACCAATTCCTTTGTCATAAATTCTGAGACATATAAAATTTATATTATTCCTTATCATTATACAAGTTCTGGGTGAGTTTTGTCTCGTGTCCCATAAAAGTTTAGGGTCGTTACTTGTTAAACCTCTTACCTTACCCCCGAATATCCACGGTTCTTGGATCCGTGCTAACCCTAAGTTGTCCGCAGTGTATTTCCTCGCTTAGACAGCTGATGCTGCCCTTGCGTGGTGGAAATTCACTTGGGCTAGCCTGGTGCTGATCCCGCATCCAGTCATTTTGTTCCTTAATAGGTAGGGGCAAGAGCCCCTTCATCTGCCAGCAGATGTTCTTCCTCCTCTTCAGTAAGAAGCGTTTCGTTCTCGATTGCGATTGGAGAGAGGTCCATGCCCTCCATCTCTTCGCTTCCTCGACCAATTGTAACGTTTACCAGTGACACCTGGTTAACAGAGGGGACGTTTATAGTGTGTGGGGGGCTAGGGGATATACCTGCGGGGAGTTTGGCACCTGAGGTGGGGGAGGGTGGGTGGCTGGGTTGGGTGACTTTGGTTGTGGTGAATTGGGGGAAGTTTTCTTGGCTAATAGCATGAGTAGGAGATGTATTGCCAACTATGTTTTTCTTCGCGATGGGCTCTGTTTCATAGAAGGAGTTTGGTGCGGCCGACTTCTTCAGACCTATGACTGTGACTTTTCCGAATTTAAAGTGAAGTTGGTGGTTCTCTTTTACTATGGCCTCTGCTGATTGGACGTCGATGCTTATAACCAACAGCTGTCCTTTGCCTTCTGTCTTGTTGTTCAGCACCCTCCACGCTTTGACATTTAGTTCCTCGTTTTGGGCCTGGATCAGTGCCAGAGATTTCGCGTCGTCTTGTCCTGCGCTTCTTGGTAGGAACACCGTGATTGTCTGCATCTTAGGGATTTTGTCGCCCATACATGCCATCAACTCGGTGCCCTTCCAAGTGCTCAGTTTTGATACCTTTGCTTCCAGCCACTTCGCTGTTTCTTGCCCAGCGCAATCGACCAAAAGTAACCCCGTTCTGAAATGCAGGCCATTAAATTTCAGCTTGTGCCTCCACCCAAGGGATACTTCCTCGATAATCGATTCTTCCAGTGTCGACAGTTTGACGGTACTGAGAGTAACCTGAGGGTAGTCACTGGGTAGAACCGCCAATCTGACACTCGTGGCCGCATCAGAATATGAGGGCTTTACTACTCCGGCCGCGGTATGTTTTCCCGCTGAATCCGAAGTCCTGGGTTTTTTGGCATCTTGCCTTTGGGGAGGAGTGATTTGGTTGGTTTTCCTCTTACCCTCTACCAGGCTTTTGGAAGATCCATTGTTTGGGACCGATTTCCTCTCATCCACCTTTTTCTTGGCTTCTTGTGGGGACATTCCTTCAGCAAGGAACTTCAGATACCATCTGCTACTCTCACATCAAGCCAAGAAAATTATGCTCAGATAGAAAAAGAGCTTTTTGCTATCCTATTCGGTTGCACAAAATTTGCCAGTATGTCT
Source organism: Melangyna quadrimaculata (assembly GCA_949320155.1). Classification (NCBI taxonomy): domain Eukaryota; kingdom Metazoa; phylum Arthropoda; class Insecta; order Diptera; family Syrphidae; genus Melangyna; species Melangyna quadrimaculata. The sequence goes on from OX439485.1 coordinate 90,100,682, forward strand.
ATGGGAAGCGCATTTTGGTAGAAACTGACCATAAGCCACTTGTCCCATTGTTTTCGAAACCATTGTATAAAGTTCCGGCTCGACTTCAAAGATTTATGCTCCGATTACAAAGTTATGATTAAGATGTCCTTTACAAACCAGGAAAATATATGTACACAGCAGACACACTCTCGAGGGCTCCATTACCAGAAAACATTTTAACATTTCATTGCAACCTTCTTATTTCTTGTAGTAAACTTGGCAGTATCTTCGGATAAACTACAAAGTATAAAAATAGCTAGTGGCAAAGATGAAGTAATTTCAAAAGTCAAGGAGTAAACAAAAGTCGGTTGGCCAAATAATAAGAACAAAGTTTCTCACCCTTGCATGCCATTTTATAAAGTCAGAGATGAGTTGCATGTTATCGATGATATTTTACTTAAATCAAATAGGATTGTCATACCGTCCTCCCTACGTTGTGAAACTTTAAAACTTTTTCATGAGGGGCATCTTGACGTTCAAAGATGTCAAAGTCTTGCTAAAGACATTGGGGCGTATTCATAGTCATTTTAGACCTGGGTCTAAATTAAACATAGGTTTAGTTGAATTTTCGGACGTTGACTCTATTTTTTTAAGTTTATCATTTCAAAATATTTGAAGCTATTTGTGAAGTATACCAAGTTAATTATCTTATAAAAATATAAAACCAGGAATTTGTAGTTAAAATCAGTCTGTATTCATTGAGCCAAAATTGTCAAACTGTAGTTTAGTTAATCCTGGGTCTATCTGCGACTATGAATATGCCCCATTGTTTTTTGGCCAAATATAAATAATGACATCCAAAATATTGTCACAGACTGTGAAACTTGTATGCGTTATAGGGCTTCAAAGCAAAAAGAACCGCTGCAGCCCCACGATATTCAACCAATTCCATGGTACAAAGTAGGAACAGATATTTTTGAGTTTAATAAACAAACTTATTTGTTAGTCGTTGATAACTGCTCTAAATTTATTAAAATTGAATTACTTAGCTCAGGATATAGCAGTCAGTTTGTTATTAAAAAGCTGGAATCAATTTTTGCTCGCCATGGAATTCCCCAAATAATAGTATCGGACAATTAGTCCAGTGGAACCGTCGTAAAAAACGGGTTAACCTTGCGTTGATCGGCACGATCTGCTTTTTTCATGAATCGTCAACGGCTTACAAGAAAAGATTAACCCTAGATTTGCACCACCTGACAACTTATTTTACCAAAGTTATTCGTAAAAACGTACTTTTTGACTTTTTTGGATTTTTGCAAAAAAGACATTTTCTGTTTTTTAAGAATTTCTTGGCTGCCGTATATCGCAAAGTAAAATATGAAAAAAAAATATTACTAATTAGAATATTAGCTATTGTTTAAATAAACAAATTTTTTTTTTTAACAAATAAATAAAAATAAACAGCTAGTTTTAGTCAGTTTTATTCATTGTTTTTGTTGAACAAATACTTTTGAGTTATAATTTTGATTAATATCTTATTTGTAGTCCTTTTAATTTCTTAAATATTGTGTTTTTTGAGTATAACTGTTAAACTTTGTAGACCACATAATTTTCTATAAAAAAGATTAACAAACTTTTTTCGACCTATAATTTACCATAGAAAACAAAAAAATGACGAAATTATTGTTTCTTTGAGAATAACTGCTAAGTCGTCAATGATATCGAAAAGTACTCTAGGTACAGTTTGTAGACCACAAATATAGCTATTTGAAAAAGACAATAAAATACCAACAATATTTGTTTTATGGGTATTCCTATAAAACCGTTGTGATGGCTATATCTGGTACCTACTATAATACGTATATACACCTTTTTTCTCACCATTGTTTTCTCACCATTGTCGACAAAAAGGAACTAAGCTTTTTTCAACGTTGGATCCCAAAAGTACCACCGACCACAGTCGTATATGTTGTTTCAGCATCGGTGCTGAGGTCTTGCCTTGAAAATTGCTGCATATAGGTAAACAGGGGACAAAGTGCTGGGAAGAATTTTAAAAGAAAACCCTTTTACCAATCTGAAAATTCTCTTTTCCTTTGAATAATATTTTTTTCTAAATATACAGTGATCGGCCGTGCAAAAACAAATATAACCCAACACATCATAACATCTTCGCAACTATGGCTTTGTAACCATTAAAGATTAATCGAAATCGGTTGAATACTTTTTCAGAAAATAGTACCATAAGATTTTATGGATAAGGCTATTTATATAATATACCTATATATAGCCATCATAACGGTTTAATAGGAATACCCATAAAACAAATATTGTTGGTATTTTATGTTCTTTTTCAAATAGCTATATTTTCTTAATTCTTGCGTGTAGAAAAAATGTTGTGGTCTACAAACTGTTCCTAGACTACTGTTTGATATCATTGACGGTTTAGCACTTATTCTTAAAGAAACAAAAATTTCGTCAATTTTTTGTTTTCTTAGAAACTCTATTTTGTAAATTATAGGTCGTAAGAAAAAAAGTTTGTTAATATTTTTTTATAGAAAATTATGTGGTCTACAAAGTGTTCGTAGACTTTTTTGTGATAGCATTGACGGTTTAACAGTTATACTCAAAAAAACAATATTTTCGTCATTTTTTTTTAACAGCTATATTTTCTAAATTATAGGTCGTATAGGAAGAAAGTGTGTAAATCTTTTTTATAAAACATTTTCCTGTCTACAAAGTGTTGTTAAACTTTTTTTTCTAAAGCATTGACGGTTTATCAGTTGTATTAAAAAAAAAAAACAATATTTTCGTCATTTTATGTTATTTTTAAATAGCTATAGGAACCTTTTTAATTATTTCTTGTAGAAAAAATAGTGGGCATTTTTTTATACAGAATTTAATGATCTAAAAATTGTGCTCGAACTTCTTTTCGATAACATTTGCCATTAAAAAGTTATTTCCACAAAACTGATTTTTTCGACACTTTACCTTAAAAAGTTATGCTCCCATCGGATCATCGGATACTTTTAGTCCTTGCTGCGTTATAGTCACTGGAAGGCCCCCACCAAGTTTAAGCGTTATCGGAATTTTGTTCAGGGAAATGTCTATTTTGACTGGGATATTAAATAAAGTTATTTTAATCGATAGTTTTTGAGAAATTAATTTCCAAACCCAAAATATTGAAAAAGAAATTTGCTCCAAGGATCCTGTTTCTACTAAGTAAATAGACATTTTAGTAGTAGTAGACATTTTTTTTCAGAATGTTGAGTTTGGAAATTAATTTCTCAAAAACTATCGATTAAAACAACTTTATTTAAATAGAAATTCAAGAATGGGTTTCTGGGTTCAAGATAAGCTATAGAAGAATATTTTGTGTGTTACCATTGTTTTTCAATAGTGTTGTTTTTTCCTTAAGTAATTTTTTTACACAATTGCCCCTCCCATCTTAACGGGGGTATATAGACCCCCCTTCCGGTATGGTTGTCCTTTTATTTTGGCTCAGTCTACACGCTCCAGTGCTTTGATGTATTAATGTCAACCATTCTTTATTTGCCATTATACTGTTTGATAACACTACTTTTTATAAGATTTTTTTTTTATCGCTTAATTTTGAATTGTTGTATTTTGGAAACCATTGGGTCTACTGAGTTGGTTTTAGTCCCAATTTGAAGCAAACTAAGACACTTTGAAATCATAGAACAATGCTTTTATTTAAAATTAACTATCTAGGACTAAAATCATCAATAACTGAAAAAAGCGCGAAAAAATCGTGGTTTTTCTGATTTTTTACCAGGAAGCGGTCGCCGCTCGAGGTCGAAAACTTAGGTTATTTACTTGGTCAATAATAAAAAGTTCAACAAAAAAAATGAATAAAACTGACTAAAACTAGCTGTTAATTTTTATTTATTTGTTAAAAAAAAATATTTATTTATTTAAACAATAGCTTATATTCTAATTAGTAATATTTTTTTTTCATTTTTTTACTTTGCCATATACTGGAGCCAAGATATTCGTAAAAAACAGAAAATGTCTTTTTTGGGGGGCTCCGACTTGCCTGTGTTCATTCATAGATTTTCGGCTCCCATTTGGAGTTACGAGCTCAATTGTAGGAAATAACAATAGCTAGACAAAACACATAAGAAAAATTAACCAAAATATAAGCTTTTTTCTAAAAAATAATGAAACACCGTCTAAAAACCGAAAGAAAATTACTAAAACTAACGGTAACTTTTTACTTATTTGTTCAAGCAAAAACAAACTTAACTCTACATACTAGATAATTTTATTAGAAACAAAGCGTATTTAATTTTTTTACTGTACAATGTACTGGAGCCGAGATATTTGCACAAATCCAAAAAAAGTCAAAATGTACGTTTGTACGAATAACTTTGGTAAAAAAAGTTGTCAGGTGGTGCAAATCTAGGGTGAAGCTTTTCTTGTAAGCCCACCATATAGCTCAGACGATTTTAAAACTTTTTGTTATGACTGGAATATTGATCATACGACCTCAAGTCCGTATTTACCTAGATCGAAACTTTTAATTAAAAGCCAATAATTTAAATCAGATCCTTACATCGCGTTATTGCATTATCGAACTATTTCCAAGGGTAATCTACCTGCACCCTCTGAATTACTTACCTATGTCAAGAAAACTAAGGACTAAATTACCTGCCTTATCATAAATGCACATTCTAAAACAAATAGACACTGAAAAGTATACTAAAGACCTTAAAAAGAAAATAGAAAAGTCTAAAATATATTATGACAAAACAGCAAAAAATCTTTTACCTCTAGCTACAGGTCAAAAACTTCATTACAAAAAGAATCCAACTTCCTTTTGGTCGCCTGGTGTTATTTTAGAAAAGTGTAAAGAACCTAAATCGTATAATGTTATTCAAGACGATTAAGGAAAAACCTACCGGTGTAATAGACAACACATAAAGAACATGGACAATCACACTCAAGAAACTTTAACCCCTTCTTCAATTTCGGTTACAGAACAAAATAAAACGCAAACAACCCCAGAAGTAGTTGAAAATGACACTCCATCCTCTTTGAAAACTAGATACGGAAGAGTGCTAAAAGCTCCAGGTAGATTCGGATACCCGAAAGATCACATTTATTAGTATTGTTCAGTGAGGTTTTTTCAGATTAGAACAGAACAGAACAGAAATGTCAGACAGGATAGAACAGGCAGCTCTCTGACATATGTAATTGTCAAAAAAAAAATCGAGTTTGGTGGATAAGCAAGAAATATTTTTTATTAAAAACAGTTAGAAATAGTATTTATTTAACTACATAATTTAATGTAATTTAATTTATGTTGTTTTTTAAATATTTATTTGTTTGTTTCCAAAGTAAAAGCCTAAAGAGCCACGAAATTTGTTAAAAAATATGAACTTTCAAGTGACAGCAGCTGATTTTGATAGTTGTCACAAACCTGTTCTAAGTTGTTCTACCTAAAAAGTAAGAACAGAAAATCCTGTTCTATTCTGTTCCAAACTGTTCGGAACAGCCTCACTAAACAGCAAATCGGAACAGTTTAAACAGAAAATTCTCATTGAACAGCAAAAACTTGTACTTTTCTGTTCTAAACTGTTCCAAACTGTTCGGAACAACGTCACTGAACAAAGCGAATTACAATTACCTATCATATTTAATTTAAGCCTCGTCCACCTAAAAACTAAAAAGTTTTTTTTCAGGGCTACTGCCTCTTGCGAGGAATTGACAAATCCTCCAAGAGTATCACTTGTCATGAATAAGTGCTTCACGTCTACCCGTTCGGATTCGGCATGAATAAGTGCTTCTCGAATACCCGTTCGGATTCGGCATAAAATTGTAGGTCCCTTCCATTCCTGTCGACAGGCGCACACAGGAATGGTTGCGAGTTGTTAGTCACTAGGCCCTGGTTCTTCATGAGTCGTTGTGCCACCCGATTTATTTTTTAATTTTTTTTATCATATTTAAGTATCATACAGTTAATTTTGCAATTTTGTTAATGCATTTATCTATTTTTTTTTTGTTTTACTTAAGATGAACTTAGCTTAATTTAAAATGATTTATAAGTTTTGATTATAAATGTTTATCTGTACATAAAAAAAAACATGAAGATGTCATATGAAGTAATACGTCTTCTTCCCTATTTCGTTTTAGATTTGTTTATATAATAGTACAGTCAACGAAGGAATTTTGCTTGCAAAAAAAAGTGCCCTCTGGATTATTTTTTTATATGGTAGGGGTTACACCCAGGTATAACATACCCAAAGTCCCCAGCCCACGGCCGCGAGCTAAACTCAGGAGGGGGGGTTAAAGGTACCCCTTTTTAGATTTTCGTGAATATTTCCACAACCTAGCATGTTAGCGGAATGCACCCCTCCCTATGGCATATAAATTTTGTATTGTTTTCCTTTAAAAAAAAACGTTATCATTCAACTCAAACGTTATCAACATTCAACAACTCTTGCTATTTAAATTTTGCCTAATTTAGTATACATCAACTTTTTCGTATAGTTTCGGATATATAGAAAAAAAAAGAAAATTATAACTCCTTTCTTATCTTCACGACATGATAAAAAATACAGTCAATGAATGTGTATTAAAACTTTTTGTTTTTCCAAGTAAATTGGTAAGAAAACGTTCAATATCTAAGACGATAACAGGTTTTTCAGATTTGTTGACTTTTCTACCGCCCGCATCTCCTTTATTTTTGACCCTAGACAAAATGTGAATATATATTTTTATAGATAATTTAATTGTCTCTAATTAAGTAGTATAGACTTTTCTGCTAACATGCTAGGTTGTGGAAATATTCACGAAAATCTAAAAATGGGTACCTTTAACCCCCCCCTCCTTAGTTTAGCTCGCGGCCCTGGGCTGGGGACTTTAGGTATGTTATACCTGGGGGTAACCCCTACCATATAAAAAAATAATCCAGAGAGCACTCTTTTTTGCATTTATTTTATAGTTTTGAGTCTTCGTTGACTGGGCTATAAGACTTTTCATAATGTATCTCAATACTTTTCTTACAATGAACTAAAATAATTATAACTTTAATTTTCATTGAACTTTTAATGGGAGATGTTATATGAAGTAATAAATCGCTCTTTCTCTCTCTCTGCTCATTAATATTAAGTAAGTCTTAAGATAGTTTAAGCAGTTGTATCGTGTCATTCAAACTGGTAACATCTAAGACAAACAATGAGTGCTGCATACAAAGAAAAATGAGTCGAAAACCATTTCCTATAGTTTTAGAACGTAAGGAAAAGAAAGTTCTCGATATTGTCCATACTGATTTGTGTGGCCCAATTAGTACACCGACTCCATCTGGTAATAGATACATAATGACAATGATCGATGATTATAGCAGGTATGCTGTAGTTTTTCTTTTGAAACATAAGTCAGAGACACCCGAACGAATCGAACAATATGTTCGTCACGTCAAAAATAGTTTTGGGAGGAAACCTATTGTCATTCGATATGATGGAGGAGGAGAGTACGAAACCAAAAAGTTACGTGATTTCTATCGTTTGGAAGGCATTATGAGTCAGTTTACAACACCATACTCTCCTCAGCAAAATGGTGTTGCTGAACAGAAAAATAGATCTCTCATCGAGATGGTTACATGTATGCTGCTGGATGCTGGTTTGCCGAGACGCTATTGGGGCGAAGCTGTACTAATAGCAACTTATGTATATAATCGCATGCCATCTTAATACATTTCAAAGACGCCATTTGAGTTATGGACTAAGACCAAACCATCGATACAACATCGGCGAGGGTTCGGGGGTCAGGCGTTTCGGATCCATGTTTGTACATGAAGAAATTTGTGAAGCAAACGTTATACCTACTTGTTTATGAAGATGACCTTCTAGCTGGATGTGTGGATGAAGGTAAGATTTATCAATTTTATTCAGATATAAAAGGACAATTCCAGATAACCTGCTTCTGTGATGTACCTACACCACTTTCTTGGTATGGAAATCCAACATTCAGATGCTGCGTTTTATGTGTCACTTAAGAACTACAGCAATGAAATAATTTCGAAGTTTCGTATGGATTCCGCTAAACCTGCGAAGACACCGATGGACCCTGGATACTTAAAAAAAATGAAACCAGTGCACCATTTCCAAATCAAACGCTTAATCGCTTAAAAACGCCAAATCAGAGTCTTATTGGAGCCTTGCTGTATTTGGCAGTTACTGCCAGGCCTGACATTGCTGTCAGTACTACAATTTTGGGCAGTAAGTTCAAAAGCCCTTCAGAAGCAGATTGGACGGTAGCAAAAAGAATACTTCGCTACATCAAGGGCACCATCGATTACAAACTTTGTCTGGGAGAGACAAACGAATGGAAACTAATTGGTTACTCAGATGCTGGCTGGGCAGGAGACCAAGAAAGCAGAAAATCCACATCTGGAAATATTTTTATGTTTGGAGGGCCTATTTCTTGGACGAGTAGACGCCAAGATTGTGTTTCCCTTTCATCTATGGAGGCTGAGTATGTGGCACTCAGCGAAGCTACCCAAGAAGCAGTGTGGCTGCTACGTCTTCTTAAAGATTTTGCTAAACTTCAAAGTAAAGCTGCATAGGTTTTTCAATACACGCTTGTTGAGTCCCGTCGGAAGTCAAAGTCCCTTCCTTTTGTTTAATTTGTTTTCTTTCTTGTCTCACTGTTTAATGTAAATAATTCTGTATTTCTTGTTCAAATCAAAAAAAAAAGAAATAAAATAGTACCTACCAATTCATGTGTCCAAAATAATCAAACAAAAAAAAAATCATACCATAATTGCTGCAAAAATTTCCTTACCTCTGATCCTGATAAATACACTATTAGTGTATTATCGCCTCTAGGCACATCAGACCATCGTGTCATATCTGCGAATTTCTCGTGCCACCAAAACTCAGTTAAAGAAAAAACTCCCAAGAGAACCGTTTGGCAGTACGAGAAAGCCAACTGGGACGGTCTCAATGCTTTCTTCAGGAACTTTAACTGGTCACTATGCTTCCTCGATAGTGACGTAGATGCCAGTGCAGATATGATCACAAATTTATTTTTTTGTGGAATGAGAAATTTTATCCCGAATAGGGTTAAATCTATCAAACCCAAAGAAAACTCGTGGTTTGATTCGAGCTGTAAAGAGGTTATTAGGGTTAGAGAAGTAAGTTTCCTTAGCTACAAAGCCAACCCTACTGAGGAAAACCGGAAAAAGTTTCAACAAGCCAGAAAGACCTGTAACGGTCATATTAGAAGAACCAAATTTTTGCATGACCAAAAATTAAGGCAAAAAATACTACAATGTCCCAATAGTAATACAAATTTTTGGTCATTTGCAAAAAACATTCGAAACACTTCTTCGTTTGCGGTTCCAACGCTCGTCTTCAATGACACACCTGCTGTCAGCTCGCAAGATAAAGCCAGTTTTCTCGCAGCACAGTTTGTTATTAATTTGACGCTGCCAGTAAGTGATAGAACTCCGCCTATAATTGAGAGCGTAAACGATTTTATGGGGCAAATCTTCTTTCGCACTTTTGGAGAAAGTAAAATTATTGCACTTGATATTTCAAAAGCGTTTGATAGAGTTTGGCATCAAGCTCTCTTATCGAAAATGCGCGCATTTGGTTTCGATGAATCTCTTCTTCGTTGGATTAGAAATTACCTTTCGGACCGTTCAATACAAGTTGTATTGGACGGTTTCAAGTTTGAAATCCACAAAATAAATGCTGGTGTGCCCCAGATTTCCGTTTTGTCTCCGACTCTCTTCCTTATTTTTATAAATGATCTTTTGTCTGAAACTTCTAATCCATTAAACTGTTTCGCTGACGACAAAACCCTCAGCTTCTCATATTCGTTTACAGATTCTCATCCATGTCCTTCGGATGTGGAACTTGAACGGCAGCGTATGATAAGCTCATTAAATTCTGATCTCGACAGCATTGTCCAATGGGGAATCAAAAATCGCGTAGAATTTAATGCTTCAAAAACTCAATACTGTCTAGTGTCGTCAAAACGAAACCCACCCCTCATGCCACTATCCATGAGTGGTTCGTGCATTGAGGAAACCGAAAAGCTTTCAGTCCTCGGTATGTGTATCACAGACCACCTTCTGTGGAACAATCACATATTTGATGTTGCCAAAAATGCTGCTAAATGTTTAGGTTTTCTTCGGCGATGCAAGAAATTTTTCACCCCTTCTGATCTGGCCGTTATCTATAAAGCCTTTATTCGTCCAAAACTCGTGTACAATTCTCATGTTTGGGCAGTTGCTCCAATAACTCACTTGAGTCTATTGGATATAATTCAAAGAAGAGCTATGAAAATGATAGGTGATAGAAATATAACGGAAGCATTTGCACCTCTCGAACAACGACGCAATGTTTCATGTCTTTCGTTATTTTACCGTTATTTTCATAACCAGTGCTCTAGCGAAATAGCCAGTTGCATTCCTCCCCTAAAACAATTCAACCGTAATACTCGTATTTCTAGGAATGCACATCAGTTTACCCTTGAGCCCAACTTCGGACGTACTGTTAAGTATAGAGATTCTTTCTTTAGTCGCACTACAAGAATGTGGAATGCTTTACCCGGCACTATTTTTCCCTGCCATTTTGATATTCAAAGGTTCAAAACCAATGTGCACCGGCATCTCCTCTTAAATCCTTTCCTATTTTCCTAACCCTCGCACTGTGTTTAAACATTTTAAGGGTAGTAAGTGCTTAATTAAAAAAAAAAAAAAAAAAAAAAAAAATAGTTATATACATAAAGTGTCACTATACATACATATTTACCTACCCACAAAAAAAAAAAAAAAAAAAAAAAACAACTCCAACTCATGTCGCGCAATATACATCAGTGCAAGTGCATGCGCCATAAAAATCACTAAAAGAGAACAAAAAAAAAAACTATAACAACACCTAAGCACAGCGAGTGGTTTAATCCTTCCCATCGTCTCTCGCAGTTGAGTAAGCTTAATCGTTGCTAGCATTGTGCGTGCAGCCCCCGCACACAGCGCACAGGGATTAAGTTAACATGATCTCAGATAGATAGTTGTTTGTCTTATCTAAATAACCAGGGGCGGTTCAATGCAATTTGTCACTAAGGCATAGGACTATACTTTGGTATAATTTGTATGAGATATAGGGGCGCGAAAACTTTAAGTTACTTGAAGTTGTTATTAAAGTGATTTTTTTACCATTATTTTTTTTAATGTTGTGGGCTATATTTTGATGATATAAAAACAACAATACAAATAATAATTCAAGGAGAAAATATATCTGATAATTGATTTTTTTCGTCACACTCTCTATTTTTGCTTCATATTTTGACTATTAATATAATTTAAAATAATTGAATAACAATTAAAAAACATTTTTAGGTAATATTTTTGTGTTTTTAAAATCAAAAACTATATTAATCATAAAACAATTCGCGAACAAAAAATCATCTCTTTACAAATTTTCTTGACTGTCACATCTGTTGTTACGTTTTGTCTCCAAAAACGTAGGAAGTGGCGTAATCTTGTATTCTTTCATTCATGACTATACTCTGTCCAATGAATATGCACAGTACAGGGAAGATAGGACGTTTGTATCTCACTCTAACGGCAAAGGAATCCCATTTAGTTATGTGAAAGAAATAATTGTCAAGGGTTTCCGTACTGCATATTAGAAAAATGCAAAAAGCTCAGAAGAGCTGCCATCTATGCTTTATTATTTAGTTTAAAACAAAGAAATTCATTTTACAAAAATCATTAATTGAATTCTTAAAAAACAAAATCCTAAAATCTAGAATCAAAAATAATTATATCTCGGATATGAAAATGTCAAGATTTTCTAAGTCAGAGTTTTTATATATCAACTGAAATAAATTGATCTTATCTTTTTCGACACCACCGAGCGGTAAGATAATAAGCGCTTTTTTTTAAGGGTATCCCCAGGAGGCCTGACCCCTTAACAAAAAAAAAAAAACAAATTCATTCTTCCATAAACAAAATATACATATTATTACAGGCATATCACATTATTTCATTTGACGACGAGTTACTGCTGTTACTTTCGTCATTTAAACTTATTATATGTAGGTATGTGCATCAAAAGTAAAAGCAAAAACACAGTTTATCTTACACAGCACTAAAAAATAAGTTTGAGCATTTAATTTTTTCGTTTCACAACCAGAAATCAAAACGATTAATATAAGTAAACGGACTATATTAATACTTAACATCAATACAAATTATGTGCCAAACCGCACGCACTCGAAAATCCACTCAAATAAACCCTTTTTCTTATTTCAATTAGCCAAATACGTTTTTAATGGTTTTTAATTTTTTTCCAAACTACCAAGAAAAAAAACAAATCTATGAAACAAAAAAAAAAATAAAACGGTTACAATATTGTCTTCAAGTGTCCTTAAAAGCGTAGAAAAAGCTTCCATCCTGAAAGCTCCCTTATAAAATCCAAAGAAAAATATGCATTTGTAAGCATTACCATTGCCACGGTAACTCTGATTTGATGTGCTTATTTTTGGCACACACAAAGAGGATTGTTAACGAGGATACGATCAGTACGGCTCGAGCCGTTCGAAAGGCATGTCATAGTGAGGTGTACGCTTGATAGTACGAGAAAATGCACATACAGACAGTGATTATTTAAGGGGATTTGAGATATTTTTATAGGCAGCAGGCACCCCTTGGACAGAGCAGGCACCCATTGGACAGAGTATAGTGATAAATTGTCATTGACCGCATTCGGAAACCTATTTAGAGCTATCCAGATATGTTCGTGTTGTTGTAATCCCGTGTAAAATAACAGTGGATTACAAAACAGCGTTTGCTGTTGGATAGCTATCCAACCTATCCGAACAATTTTGGTATACGTTTGTATCGCCAGGCGAAATGTCAAAAACAACCAATACGTTCGAAAACCTATATGGATACGAACCTATCTTAGATAGGCTATCGCATAGGTTTCCGAATGCGGCCATTGTAAAGTTCAAATTGGAATTAAGATGGGACCTTTGAGTATATATAATATGGAGTGCTCGTTCCTATCCCTAATGCATTGTAGTTCTCGAGCTTGTGATAGGGGGCGTGATTTTATTATAGAGAGTGTATTTTGACAGTTCGCCTGGCAGTCATGACGGCTGACTCATTATAACATTCCTAAAGTCAATGCATGACGGTGTTCGCATTGTTTATTGTTAAATAATTATAATGTTTAAATTTTTTGCACAAAACCTTCTTGAAAAATGTGATTAAATCCCAACGCGTAAATTGTATGTATTGTTAACTTATTAATAAGTGTTCTTTTTTACACAAGGAACACATTTTGCCAGTGAATTTGTTGTTGTTTTTTTTTTAATTACATTAACGATTTTATCTTGTATGAAGAAATGTTCACCGCACAGAAATATTTAGCTTAATTAAATCTCAAATGTTTGAGAAAATTCGCTCCGGGTATAACTCAAAACTTGGTAGAATGTTAGGACGATTAATATATACTTGGGACAGTGCCGATTCCAATATTTTGGTTATAAATTGCAGATTAGCACACCTTAAGAGGTTCGCTGTGGCTAAGCATCAGATTCTGATACCATCAACCCCACATCCCTTCAAAGTAGAACGAGTGGTGGCTTCTATCGAGGAACCACTTATTGCTGTATCTTAAAGTGCTTCAACTTCGGCGACGACGCTGGGGAGCAAATGGCCAATTCATGGATGGAAAAAACGCTATTACCTGCAGATCGAACATAAAGAACTACGTAGCAAAGCAATTCCATTCCATAAACGTGGTCCAGTTTTCATTGATTATCTAAATCAAAAAATAGATGGCTGCCATAAAGAACCACAAGAACTGGCCATATTCCATATTGGCAAGAGAATTGATTATTTTGTACATTGGGAAAAGGTTCATGTTCATATTCGAACAAAATGCTGATCTGCATCGATGATATGCGGTTGAGCTGGGAAGTCAAAAAGTTATAAAATGACTCAGGTATGTTAACATTTAAAAAAAAAATATGTATATTTAAAAAAAATAAAATATATTTTAATCGTTTATTTATATTTAGATTGCTGATTTTGGTTTATCGAATGTGTTCGATGAACAACGACTTTTATCAACATTTTATGGTTCACCATTGTGTGCATTGCCAGAAATAGTGGAAGGCACACCATATCAAGGACTTGAAGTTGATTGCTGGTCATTGGGAGTTTTACTGTACACCCTGGGCTATGGAACAATGCCATTCGATGGTTCAAATTTTAAATGACTTGTAAAGCAAATAAGTCAAGGTGATTACTATGATCCAAAAAAGCCATCTAGAGCTTCTTCATTGATCAGAGAAATGTTGACAGTCTGTCCAAGGAAGCGTGCAACAATCGAACAAATTTGTAGCCGCTGGTATGCTTTCAAATTTTATAAATTATAACCATTAATAAAATTAATTTAACAAAACTTTTTTATTTGTATATTTTGAAGGTGGGTCAATGAAAATGATAATGTGTCACGTTTGGAATTAGCAGAAAATCTTGCAAATCAAACACCCGTTCGATTAGATGTCCTATTGTCACTTTCGCCCCACCATCAGTTCATGCCGAGCAATTGGTTGTTCCAAATGCCGATACAAATACCAAGGCAAATGAAAGAGTGCCACGCAGGGTAGAGCCATGCGGGTCTGAAATGTAGGTAGGTACATTTAATGTTTGAAAGAACGATACAGAAGAAAAGTCTTAAATTAGATACGAGAAGAAGACAAAGGGGCATATTCATAGTCGCAGATAGACCCAGGTTTAACTAAACTACAGTTTAAGACAATTTTGGCTAAATGAATACAGACCGATTTTAATTACAAATTGTTGGTTTTATTTTTTTATAAGATAATTAACTTGGTATACTACACAACTAGCTTCAAATATTTTGAAATGATAGTCTTAAAAAAATAGAATCAACGTCCGAAAATTCAACTAAACCTATGTTTAACATAGACCCAGGTCTAAAATGACTATGAATACGCCCCAAATTATTAAAAAAGGATATTTATCGGTGATAATTAAGAACTTATTGAATAAACTTATTTGATTTTTTATTAATTAAATTTTGTGTATTTTTCGCTCGATTTAAGCCATTTTTGGAATTTAGTTTTTTGAACCCATGACACACTACCTGAGTTTTGTCAGAATTTTAAAATTATGTTTATGGGTCGCAAGCATCAATTTTATGCAAAAAGCAGTTTCTCGAGTATTTAATTTGTAAAAAAATACAAATGATGGTTTTTAAACAACAAACAAACATCAATTTGTATCTCATTTGTCGTAATCAAAATGGGTATTATTTTCAAGGTTTTAAATTGCAATTCGTAAAATTGAAAAAAAATTGAAAATGTATCAGATCTCTATAATATTTTTTGGTAATGTGTTAACGACTTGGTTGACTTTTTTAAAAATTATCAGATTGATATTACTATTGATATATCAGATTATATTCGGGTTCAACCCGTTTATTAAAATAATATCAACGTGGCCATAGCAAATTCAATAATTTGTTAATCACCCACATACATATGTACATTATGTATACATTATCAATTTCAAGCTGCGTTAAAGTTGTTAGCTACGAAAGCAAGTTTGTGCGATCCAATTGTACCCATTTTTATTAAATTTTTAGTACGGATCCATGATCTTACTAAAATACATATGTATGTACTTCTAAAGAAAAGAAATATAGAAATTTAAATTTATTTATAAGGGAAATTCTTTACCTTTTCTTTCAGTTGTATTAAGATCAAATATTCACAATTCAGGTTATACGAAAAATAAATACCTTAATTCATATTTAAAGAGTAATTGAATACATCATTCAAATAAAATAAATAAATAATACAAATTTTCATTTCCCAGAATAGTGCTAAAAAGTTTGTATGTACATATTCATTTTTAAAATTGGGAATGTTTACACTGATCAAACATATTTTTGGCACAGAAACCAAAATATATTTTTCTTAAGTTTGCACTGAATTTGAATCTAAGATCAGAATTAGTCCATCACGTCAGGTTTTGAGATATTCCCGTTAGAATATTAAAAAAAAACACAATTTTTACTATGAATCACCAAAACTCTACGGAAAACTATGTTTTGATTTTTGTAACAAAGAAATAAATAATTTTTTGGCCAGTTATTCAAAAGTAGGTAATTACTTCTCTAATTGATTTAATAAAACCGATGGCGCAGCTCCTGGCTTTACAATCAAACGTTGATAGTCAGTTATTCGCTCCGCGAAATCATTATTCCTAAAGTGCTTTTTGCACACTTTGTGAAAATTAGCATTAAAATCTTCTTTTTTGAATCCACAAATACTGATTCATTTTGCTGTCTGCTCGGGGTTATTTATAGGAAACCTGTCAATGTAAATATGTTTTAATATAAAAAAATTTAGCCTAATTATTTTTCTAATATTACGAGAATCGAGGAATCTTGGAATTGAGAACACCACATAAGCCATAGGTAAGGTAGGTACTCCTTTTTGTTCGTGCTTTTCATTTGATTGTTATTTTGTGTCGGCCCACTGTAATTATAAAAAAGATTATATTGAAAGAACATTTTTAATGTTTTTGTATAGTTCGTCTTGGAAAAAAAAAATCACTTACGGCAGACATTTTCCGCGTGTATGAAAAATTGTTGGAACTGCTTCTGGTCGCAGTTTAAACATTCTACCAGTCTTTGCCACTGATATCTTAAAGGCGGATGCATGAAAGTGTAAAGAACACAATCGATGACTTGTTTTGAATTTTTGAATGACCAAAAATTAAGGAAAATAATACTAAAATGTCCCAATAGTAGTAAAAATTTTTGGTCGTTTGTAAAAAATATTTGAAACACTACTTCGTCTTCGGTTCCAACGCTCGTCTTCAACGACACACCTGCTGTCAGCTCGCAAGATAAAGCCAATTTGCTTGCAGCACAGTTTGCTGTTAATTTGACGCTGCCAGCAAGTGATAGAACTCCGCCTGTACTTGAGAGCGTAAACGATTTTATGGGACAGATCTTCTTTCGCTCACGTGCAGTTGCTTCAATGCTTACTGACATCTTCACAAAGCCGCTGGGACTACTTAAATCTTTTTAAATAATGGCTCATCGAGGAGGAGTGTTGAAGCGAACAAACAGAACTAAGCAAAAGCGATGAACCAAGATGTATCTCTGAACCCAACTAACATTTCAGCTTCGGTTCGACTTAATAGAATAGGCTTTAGAAGTTCCATAAGACATTTGTAAAGTTTACTTAAGCATAAAAAGGAGAATGTTATACAAGCTAATATAGCTTGTATACGTGATTTCGGAAAATCTTCTTATAAACTTATTCGCAGATCTTTTAAAAGTAGCAGATTGTATAAAAGCCTAAAGAAGCTGATATGAAGTTTTAACGAGCGATATTGGAAATTTGAATGACACTTTAACTTGACAGATAGCTTCGGACATCATTGAATAAAAGTGAAATACAAGTCTTATAGAAGGTGAACAAAAATAAATAAAAAAAAAGAAAGACACATTTTTATATTTTAATGTGATTTTTACTACATTTTATCTAAAATCAAGTATCAAATTCAATTATTTATTAATTATAGTATTGGAAACAATTATAAAACATAAATTATATTTTTACCTCACTAGGGATCAAACTCGGAAACTCCTACGTGACAGTCCATCACTCTTTTTTTTTTTTTTTTTTTTTTTTTTAAATTCATTTTTATTTTTCATTTTTCTTATAAATATCTTAAAGCTAGACAAAAATTCACGAAAAACTAGCCTACTTATCAATATCTTAAAAATAACTTACTGGCCCTAAGCGGGCGCTCTAAATTAAACAATAACTTAATGCTAACGCCTTTCGGCCTTCGAACTATTTAAATTAATATCTTATCCTGGTTTTATTTTTCCCAAGAAAGATTTAAAAAAAACTTGGAAACAATATCATTTTTTATTTTTATTTAAGAGCTAAATAAAACTAATTAAAACTACTTAAAACTACTTAAAACTATTCTTAAACTACTTACAACTACCTTAAATCTAGAACAGCCACAGCAAGCATTTTCAATTTTGTTATTTTTTTGGTTTGATTTTTGGATTTTATAATTTTTTTGTTTTGATTTTGATGGTTTTTTTTTTTTTTTTTTTTTGTGCCACCCTGACTGTCCCTACTTAATTAAGATACTTAAAACTATGTAAGTCGGCCAAGACGAGAAAACTAAGTCAACTATCTAGTATCTTCTTCTTGATTTAACCACCAAAACTGGTTCTCTTGTTTTACCCTGTCTCTCCGGTCCCGATCGGACACAGTCCTACTGAACCGAAGGCGCTCTGCTCCGCCCTGTGCGAGGACGTCTCGACTATAAAGGAGTCGCCTATCTACAGTTCTGCGGCCGACGTGGTAGATTAGCGGATCCGCCGCTCTATCCTGTATCAGCCCTCGACTGTCTAAATAGAGGAAAGCATCGGGTGGGATAAATCCACTTAAACGCACACTCTCGTAGTAATCAGTGTTTGGGTAGTAAGCCCCAAAAATTAAGCTATTGGCTGAGGACATCGCTCTTGCAATGTGACCCCGAATCAGCTTGATTATAAAATTATCGATTCTGTTAATGTTGGCTCCATTGTACTCTGGTGTTCTGTGTAATCCAAGGCAGCGTCGAAAACACTGCCTCTCAAACACCCAAATCTTTTCCATTTGAGATGGGGCAACGTTGAACCACACCGGACATCCATAGGCAATCATTGGCCGGATAAGGGCCATGTAGCAAATCACCTTAACCCTGCTGTCAAGACGGCTGCTATAAAACAACCGTTTTGTCAGGGCAAAAGCTCCCCTGGCTCTGGTCAGAGCAGCATTTATATGTCTGTCGAAATACAAATACTGATCCATCCAGATGCCAAGGTACTTTACTACACTTTTATTCGCCAGTGGATGTCCATGTGGCCCTACGATCACCAGCTTGCGCCAGTTCTTTCTTGTATCCCTAGGGGCTCCATGCAATGTAGTCCTGAACAGAATGGTTTCGGATTTCTGAAAGTTGATTTTCAACTTCCAGTCATCGCAATATCGCTGAATCTTGTCGAAGACACGCTGTAAGAGAATTCTGATGACCTCAACTGTTGGAGCTGTTCTGTACGCAATTAGATCGTCGGCATACGCTATGGCATGGGCTAGACTACCTATCAGATCGCTGGTGTAAATACTGAATAGAATCGGTGAGTTCACCGCTCCCTGTTGAAGACCATTTTTAATTTCGAAGGTTGCGGTAGAAGTTACATTGCCAATTTTGACAACAAACTTTCTACCATTGAGCATATCATAAAGCATATATAAAAGCGGTTTACTTATGCCCAGTCTGGCTAGCTTTAGATACAGACCTTCTAACCATACGGTATCGAAAGCTTTCTCCAAGTCAACCAGACAAGCACCCGTACACTGTCTTTTAGATTTGTTCCATTGGACATCAGAAACGAGCTTAGAAGCGGCATGAATGGTGTCATGTCCCGCCTTAAAACCGAACTGATTGTCCGGTATGATATTGTTGTCCTCCGCCCACTTGGACAGAGCTCTATTTATAACTTTCTCAAATACCTTACTGATACTCGGAAGAAGACTTATCGACCGGAGATTCGCCGGATTGGAGTTGTCCTTTCCCTTTTTTGGGAGAGGATGAACCACAGCTGTCTTCCACCGCCCTGGATAATATGCATTATTCAGAGCGTTGTTAAACAGTGTGGTATAAATGTCAACTGCTTCCTGAGGCAGATGTCGCAGTACAACGTTAGATATACCATCGATTCCTGCTGACTTCTTTTTCTTTAATGAGGCGAAGATGAGCTGGAGCTCAACTTTCGAAATTAACAGGGAATTAGCCCCGTTTCGCTCGGCGATGGTGGCGTTTGCCAAGTGTTCTTCATTGAACCCGGTGAAACCGAGATTCTCTGATCGCCATTGCGTCATTTCATTTCGAAGGTAGAAGTGGTGAAGCAAGAAGGCTCTGTTTTCCAGGTCATGGTTCGGGCGAATGCTAGCATTCACCTTGTACACTTGCTGGAAAGCAGCCCCCACGGCCTCCACTTTCTCACGAGGATCTTCGATTATAAAGAGGTCATCGTCCAAGACGGCTTCCTCTGGATCTATGCCTGCTATCAGAAGTACGTCTCTGTTCTCTGTCGTTCTCTGAAGTTTAAGACACGGAAGTTCGTTTTGATCATTCCGTCTAAATATTTTATTAATTTGAGGAAACATACTCGGGTCGCTAGAATTAACGGCCCGAATTTTTTTGTCCCAATACAAATTAATAGACAACCGGTAATTTTCCTTGATCAATTGGTTGATGTTTTTAATAGACGACTTCAGTGTCCTAATCTCCAGATCGTGTATGTCAGTAAAACGTCTGTACAAGCGTTTCAGTCTTGTCAAAAGTCCACTTTTTTGTCTGTGTAGTGCGTCGATGGTCGCGTTGCGGTACATGTCTGTGGCTTCGCGTTCTTTGTATTTCGGTATTGTTTTTTCCATTGTTCGTTGGATTGTACTGTCCATCTTTTCCAAGTAATCGTCAATTTCAGTGTTTGTTAAATTCCTGTCATTTGGTGGGGATATGTTGTTCGTACGTAGTTCACTCGATAAAGCGCTGGTGAAGCGTGGCCAGCGAGTCTTACAGTAATTGTAAGAATGCACTGGCACATACTCCTCCAACTCCACGAGCTCGTTCGGAAGTTGAATTACGGCAGCAAGTCCGCAATGGTCACTGTCGTACTCTATCGTTCGTAAGCAGTTTCTTGGTCGTTGACCCACAGTGTCAGTAATTGTCAGTCTTGAGTCTTTCAGCAATAAATCCAGATAGGAACCGCTTCTTGGAAACGAAGGCCTATCAGTAGCCAGAAGGTCGAGCATATATTCAACGTTGTATTGATTCATCCAATTAAATAGATGGCTACCTCTTGGATTTTGTATTTGATTTCCCCAATCTACATGTTTGGCATTCAAATCACCGGCCATGATATAGTAATTCTCTTCCGAGTTCAGTTGTAAGCATTGAAAAAGTTTTTCGAGCTCTGTTAAAAATTCAGTTGGCTGAGGTGATTCCGGTGCATAAGCCGCAATCGCATACATCCGCTTCCCATGTTTGAGAGGAATGCATACGATACACGCCTCAAGCAACCGAAATCTACGTACTTCACTATTATATATTACTTTATAATTAATGACTTTTCGCACAAAGATTGCGACTCCTCCCCAAAAGTGGAGTTGGGCCGATCTCTTCGTACGATATTGTAATTATTGTTAGTCAATTTATGCTTCTGGTTCAGCTTAGTTTCGCTGGCCATAAACACATCTGGACTTTGATCTTTCAACAATTGGAATAGATTTACTCTACGTTCGGTACTAATCAATGAATTTACATTCACAGCAAGGATCTTAAAGGGCCTCTCGGCAGCGAGCCCTTAACCTATAAAGTGCGTTAAGCTCGGCAAAGCAGAGTAGATATTGTCCACCCTTTTCGGCTGCGCACTTATCTGGTTTTGAAGTCCTGCTATTTGGCTCTGAATGGCCAGTAGCAAACCTCTTATTTCGGCCTGTGCGTCCGGAGCCTTAGGCACAAGGGCCTGTGGGGCTGCCTTTGGCGCAGGCTGTACCGTGTTTCCCTTTCCTGACGCCATTTGGGCGTAAGAAATTTGGGGATTAACGGAAGTTGTTGTTTGAGGACGCGTTGGTGGGCGTCTCTCTACCTCTGCTTGCCTTGCCGCTTTGTTGTAGTTTCTTTTAATAAACCTTTTATTTTTTTATGTTGTTCCAAAGTGGAACATTGAATGGCATGCCTATCTTTACTTAATCTTTTAATAAAAAAGTTTTCGCCTATGGCCGACTTACATAGTTTTATGGTATCCTCTAACTCCATCTTGAATGCATTGATGGGTGGCACCTTCTCTTTTTTGTTTTTGGGCAGCTGTGGCTGCTGCTGTTGACTCTGCTGCTGTTGTATCTGCTGCTGTTGATTCTGCTGCTGCGGCTGCTGTTGGTTCTGCTGCTGTTGTTTCTGCTTCTGTTGTTGTTGCCTTTGCTGTTTAGGCTGCTGCTGTGGCTGTTGTTGTTGTAGCTGTACTTGTGGCAGTACTTTTCGCTGCTTTTGATCTTGAAGGGTAGGCTGCTCAGTTTGCTGTGGTAGCTGCCCATCATTTTTTTGCTTTGGGGCACCCACTGGCGCCTGAAGGGATTTCTTTTGTTGGCGCTCCTGGACTTCTCTCTGTCGGCGCGCTTCTTGTTTTTGTTTCACGGCCAATATCAGAGAAGTGAACTGGCCTTTGAGGAGCTCTATTTCCCCTTGCACTGCACCGATTTTAGCTTGAAGTTGCTGTTCTTCAATTTCATCTTCTGATGATGCCTCTGGCTCTGATGGTGAGGTAAGGTCCACAAGAAGTATACTGTCACCCGTTGCATACAGTCCCTCTCCCCCCTCGGACATGTATTCTATCTCCTCGTCGGACGGCGAGGTATTTAATTGCCTTTGAATTTTGGCTGCTGCTGATGTTTTAGCTGTGCGCGCCGTCTCCTTCCCTTCGGCTCGCAGCTTAGCTGAAGTGCTTGTGGAGCGACGCTTGACGTGGTTCGGCACACAGCGAATCCTCCTTCTCCTCTTCTTGGTGATTACGGCTGTTGGTGCCGTTGCCGGTATTGTTTTTGCTGCTGTGTAATCTTTCGATGTACTCGCTGCTGGTTTTTTTGTTGTTGCGGTGTCATCATTCGATGTCTTCGCTGTTCTCTTTGCCATTGTTATTGGAACATCTTTCGATGCCCCAGTTACTGACGCCGTTGATTTTGTTGCTGGGATAACACCTTTCGATGGTCCCGCAAAGTAATCGTCATCCATCTCTTGCTCCAAATCCCTTTTAATTATTTGTGCCACTTCCCGGTTGTGAAAAAAAGCACATAAGAATTCGGACCCCGGACGGGATTCGAACTTGCCTTGTTCCGCACTGCGGTCTGCCACCCTACCACTGTGCTATCGCACTATATGAAAATAGTTTGGCAAATTTTATACTTGAAAAAAAAAAGTCGCGATTTAAGTTGAATTAGCTGTGAAAGTCAATAACGTGTTCACTCCTTCACAGATCGAGATCGACTGTGTCCATCACTCTAACGACTCAGCCATCTTAGATATAATTTGGAAGATGCAAAAACTTAATCAGCCTTTTCCTTTTTTAAAACTTTAAATGTTCCTTAAATAAATCCGAACTTCTATAAAAATGTTCACACAAGAACAATAAGATTTCTTTAACTCTCTTATACATTTCGCGGGAGGAAACAAATGTACCTAAACGATTTGTTTAGCAGTCCCCTTGTTCCGTATTCATTTCAATAATCTTAAAATAAACTAAGTAATAATGCATATTTTTGATAATTTGAATCCAAAAAAACACGGCCACCTAAGCACAATTAACAGCAACAAGGTTTGCTCATTAGGGGTTTGACGTTACAATCATCTGCTTATGTTCGGAGAAAAGAAAAATAATTAACTTTGTTTGATTGTTATTATAATTTTTTGTATTTTTTAACTGCTCATTAAGAATTTAAAAACAATGGGGCATATTCATAGTCATTTTAGACCTGGGTCTAAGTTAAACATAGCGTTGGTTGAATTTTCGGACGTTGATTCTATTTTTTTAAGGTTATCATTTCCAAATCGTTGAAGCTATTTGTGTAGTATACCAAGTTAATTATTTTATAAAAATATAAAACCAACAATTTGTAATTAAAATCGGTCTGTATTCATTGAGCCAAAATTATCTGAAACTGTAGTTTAGTTAAACCTGGGTCTATCTGCTACTATGAATATGTCCCAATTTATTTAAATACTTAAATTAATTATGGTCTTCACTTTAAATAGAACAAAAACATAAAAGCTGACCATGACGTCACATAAATACCCAGATATACGAAAATGCCGAATGCTTAGCTATCCATGCTATCCGAAAGTGTCAAAAACCGCTGACTGCAAAATTGAGATTTGTTTGCCGTCGTCGAGTTGTATTTTTGATTTTTTCAGAAAAATAATTAAAATAATATAATAATAAAATATGGATACGCAACTATCTTATCGCATCGATTCTTGATCGCGGCCATTTTCTGACATTTTGGCTGTCAACTGTTTATCAACAAAAAAAAAAAATTAACAAAATATCGTTACAATTTTGATAAATTAAAAGAACAGGCCTGGAACAGGTCTTTCTTTTATTTATTGGAATGGAAAGTAACATTTATTATTCAAATTAATAAATTATATTTTAACAAATAAAAAAAACTTTGGCTTTTAACTTTTTTTCTGTCATCTTTTTTACAGTCAGTCGACCCGTGCTTCAAGATCCATCTGCCAAATTAATACATTTTTGGATGAATTTTTGACATTTGTTGAGAATTCATTGTATAAATGTAGAAGATAGTGTATGGAAGCACTGATTTTATTTTAGCTTAATTCTTAAGCAGAGATGTTTATCGCCGCGAACTAAGCATATTTGTTGTTGTATATTACATGGAATTTTTGTTTAAGCTTATATAGAGGGCACTAAAAAACACGCCTATTTTCAGCGAATATTGACAATAAACATTGATCGTCTGTAGGGCCCTTAACCGCCATCCATTTCGCATCTCAATTTAACTTATTCTTTTTACTCAGATACTTTTCATTGTTGAACATTAATATTTTATTATATTCAATAAACACAATAAATATAACTTTGTGTCTTGCGTTTTGCTAACAGACAACACTGTACAAACCTAAACAACATGGGTATCAAAAATTCAAAACGGCCCTAATTTGTGCAAGAATATTTACGATTATTTGACTGAACTATTAAGACTCAGTAGGCCGATTCTGAAAAGCGCGGCGGATCGCTTTCAATGGCGGATTCGTATTTTCTCATTCTAGGTCACAGCGCAAGTTTCTTATTTGCTTTCCCTAACACTTCCCCACAATCTTCCTATCTGTTGGGAACAATTATTGAACAGTAATTATAAAAGCTTGGTACAGAAAGTTTGTTATTGAGCGTATTCAGATTTTATGCAGATCTATTACACAGATAGCTTTGTTCTTCGTGTTGTTATATTCTAAAGTAAACCTCTGATGAAAATATAGCGTAAATTAATAAACATCAAATAATATTGGTATCACTGCTTTTTTGCGATGCTGATGCACGACGCAGTTGATGCCTTCGCAATGCATCAGCAAAAATGCATCAAGCATTTTGATTCTGCTTTGTTTAAAGTTTGCGCATCATGTGATCCAAGTGAACGATTTACACAGTGTTGCTGATTTGATGCTGTTGACAACATTGCTATTTGGCATCACCAATCCATCATTAAATTATCATCACCAAAAACTGATGTTTGGCATCACCAATTCGTGATAAGAAAAGTAATTATCTGCATCACCAAAAGGGGGGTTCACACTCATCGACAAGTCGATCAACCTGAGTCGTGTTGCTAGCGTTCACATTCAACGACCGCCTCATCAACTCCATTTGTAAATAAATTTTCAAAAAGCAAACACGGCGTAGATTTAACTTTTTTTACTAGTTTCAGTGATGGAAATTCATATTTTCTCCCTTCCTCTTGTGGGTTTACTTCTATTTCAACCCATTCTCTATGAATCTCACATACACAATTGAAAAGAAACACTAAAATTCAAATTTTCAGACATATCAGTTGTTCAGCTAGTGTTCACATTAGCTACAGCAGTCGCTCGACCGAGCAAAATATCAAAAAATTTGAAAAACTTCCAACAGTCGTTCAACTTGTGTTCACATTACAAATTATGTGACGATTCGACACGAGTTGATGAACTTGTCGATGAGTGTGAACCCCCCTAAAGAGACCATCAACACTAGTTAAATACCAGTTCAAATGCAGATACACGACACAGTTTAATTTGATATAGCAGCATAAAACCGATAAGCAGTCTTCAAGTGTATTACTAAATATTTGTTATTTTAATTTAATAAATAAGTTTGAATTTAAAAATATTTGTTTCCTTCAAGAATACAACAAATTTGGCCACGAGGATTCGTTTTAAATAATAAATAATAGTGTTTTTTTTTTTAAATAAAAATCAAAATGGCGAACGCTGATAAACAAGCAATGCTGCGAATTCTCACACAGCAACATGAGATTTTAAAGCAACTGGCAGAAAGCACTTCTAAGCAGCAGGAGAACCAAAATAACACGCTATCACTGAAGGCAAAAGAGGTGACTGCTCTGGAAAATGCAAGTGGCACGGAGCAGATTTTGGAATCTCTGGCCCAGAGTATCACACCATTTGTTTATGACGCAGATAATGGTCTGTTGTTTGAGTCGTGGTTCAGACACTATGAAGATTTCTTCAGAATTGATGGGAAGAAGCTAGATGACACTGCACTAGTCAGACTCCTTATGCGAAAACTGGACCCAATCTCGTACACAAAATACACCAATTTTATTCTGCCGAAACATCCACGCGATTTTGTCATTCGACCTACCCATCACCACATTGACGACATTATTCAGCCGCATGGTATCAATCTTCAGCCTGCAATACAAATGTCTTCAAAATGAAAAAAATGATTGCGATGACTACGTTACATACTCCGGAAAGGTTAACAAACTGTGTGAAGATTTTAACATATAGTCGATGTCCAGCGAGCAATTTAAATGCTTAATCTATGTCATAGGACTAAGTGCTCCCGTCGATGCTGTAATCCGTGCGAGGCTCCTTTCAAAATTGGAAGATAAAACAAATACAGAAACTCTCAAATCATTGACTGAAGAATGTTTGCGAGTTCAAAACTTGAAACAGGACACATATTTGGTGGAAAAACCCAGTGGGCGCAGTCGAACTTCAGTTAATCACATCAAAACATACGTTCAGAAGCCTGCACAGCAAAAAAAAACCCTCAAAAATATGATCCAAACACAGGCAATAGCAAGCCGAAACGACCATGTTGGAACTCCGGTGGCATGCATTTTGCTAAGAAGTGCCTTTTTCAAACCAAGAAGTGTGACGACTGTGGAAAAATAGGACATAAAGCTGGTTATTGTTCTGCGTCATCATCGACATCATCGGTAAACACAACGAGCCACCCGAAGCACTATGGCAACAATGCATATAGAAAAAAACATCAAAACTTCACTAAAGGTATATTCGTGAACCAAATTGATGTAGCATCCAAAAGAAAATACATTACCATGAGTTTCAATAACGTTCAACTCAAGTTTCAAATCGACACAGCTTCAGACATAACCATTATATCACATCAACAATGGTTAAGCATCGGAAAACCCACAATTCAGCCAGTGGACAGCATCATCAAAATTGCTTCAGGTGGGAAAATGCAAGGTTTATCAACTTTTTCCGTTACAGTGAACATCGATGGACAAACAGAAAAGTATGCAAGTATGACGTATCCACGTCAAAAAAAAACTCAGACTTATCTGTTTTGGGAATCGATCTGATTGAAAAATTCTGTTTGTGGAGCAAGCCTATCGACTCATTTTGCAAATCAGTGCAAAAAGTGGATCAAATAGCTCTTCTCAAGTCGAAATTCCCAAATGTTTTTCAAAGCCCATTGAGTCACTGTAATAAAGCCCAAACGTCCAAACACAAAACCAGTTTTTCGACAAAGGCGTCCAGTTGCATACGCCATGTTACGAGTGGTTGAAACAGAGTTGAAGAGACTGCAAACAGAAGGAGTTATATCAATTATTCTGAGTGGGCAGAACCTATTCTAGCCGTACGCAAAGCAAATGGTAAAATTCGGATCTGTGGAGACTATTCCACTGGATTAAATGACGTCTTAGAATCACATCGTCATCCGCTCCCTCTACCAGATGATATTTTCGCAAAAATCAGTGAAGGCCGCATCTTCAGCATCATAGACCTATCTGACGCATTTCTACAAGTCGAAGTTCATGATGACTCAAAAGACTTGCTGGCTATCAACACTCATCTCGGAATTTTCAAAGTCAATTGTTTGCCACCTGGAGTCAAACCAGCACCAAGTGCCTTTCAACAAGTTGTCGACACAATGCTTTCTGGTCTAACAGGAATAGAAGCCTACATAGATGACATCATTATTTACGGTTGTTGCGAGGCAAGAGGAGGGGAAGGAAAAGGAATTAGTGTGTAGGTAGGGTAAGAAAAAGGAATAGGTAGGAAACAGCAAAAAAAAGGAAGAGTTTGGAAAAGGATCAGAATACTAGGTTCCGAGGTACGCGGCCAGCTTGTCGTTGCTCAGCTGAACTCGCCGGAATGGGGGGGGGATCTTGCCCCCGAAACCTTACCTCACCCGCAAGCAAAACACTTATCAGGCCAGAAAGAGAAAATTAATCAAAATAAAAGACTAAATAGACCACGGACGGACGATCACCACTTCAAAGCGCTGCTGATGACGGCGCAGCGATGCCATACCAACCCTACTGTGAAATCCATTGGCATCTGATTAGGATTTCCCCAACTATAAAAAAGAACGATGACCAGTTTCCGGTCACACCATCTTCACCGACGGGAATAGGCTACCATCCACACCCCTGAAAATTATGTCTTCAACAAATCATGTCTCGCATAAAGCAAGACAAGGAAACAACGAAAATTTCAAACAACAAGGCGTTCATGGAAGTTTTAATATGATTAAAGCAAAAAATGACAGAAAGTATGTAAACATCAGACAAAAATTATATGTATTCGATAATGAAAAATTGAATCTTTAATATTGTACTTAATTCTAAATCAAATATTATGTTTGAATAATCTTTACAGATAAATTATTCTTGAAAACCAACAAAAATTGACAAACAAGGCTGAAAACTAAAAAGAAATAAAAAGGTGACTGTGATGAGTTTCCCTAGATAACAGTTACGCGGTACCCTTTTTGG
This sequence comes from Melangyna quadrimaculata, assembly GCA_949320155.1. Classification (NCBI taxonomy): domain Eukaryota; kingdom Metazoa; phylum Arthropoda; class Insecta; order Diptera; family Syrphidae; genus Melangyna; species Melangyna quadrimaculata. Next base: position 90,129,566 of record OX439485.1, read on the forward strand.
TACCTATTGTGGCTAATTTGCGGGCTCAAAATTCCCTACCTCGATAGAGCTCTGTGGAGGAGGACTTAAGGTCTCAAATTATGGATGCGCGATCAAAAAAAAACTCTGGAAAACCTACCTAGGTCACTTACAAAAAGAGGTATTTTATACTGTAAGACTATTACTCGAAATTAATAAACAAAAACAAAAAAAAATTGAACAAAACTTCAACGCGGCTAAAATGTACACATTAATGTGAATTATAAACAAAAAAAATATAAGTGTCTTTAAATGAAAAGTAATATCCAACTAAAAGCACAAAAGTCCTTTCCCAGTAGTTAGTATATATCTCGTTATTTTGTTTTGTAAGCCAAGAAAATGGAAAACTTGGTACATTGGCACCTTGGCTTTTCTGCTCAATTTAACTGTGTTAGCAGCTTGGCTATTTTCTCTTGTATTTGGTATATATGTAGCACTATATGTTCTTAAAATGTACCTTGATTTCCCACCTTTACTCTTCTTTACAGAACTCACGGTGAGGGATTTGGTGTTCCTGATAACCGGGTTTCGGAGTGCGAGGGAGGATCAGAATTTCGTACTCCTTTGCGAGATGTTACGTCGAAGGGCAGCAAGTAGCGAGGTTTCCTCGTGCCCACAAACTAGGTACCCCAAGTCTGGATGGATGAATCTTGTTGGTCGGTAAAATCTCGATCCAACAGCACGACCAGTTCACAGGAAAAAACGTCCCACCAAAGATAAGCTAAGGGTCCAACCAAGAAAAGTGTGGTTCCAAGTGTTTAAGGCGGTGGCGGCCCAGTCTATCTCTGTAAATCTGGGACCGCCGAAATTCAAAGAAAGGTACAGTTGGGTAAAACCTATATAGATTTTCACTTTAGCGCTAATTTAAAATAAAAAGACGTTTTGTTTTAAAACTCACCCTAGTGTTTCTTTTTGTTTTTTTTTTTTTTCTTGCAAACGAATTTGTTTTATTTATGTTGGCAAAATCCTCCTGATCACTTGAACACGTAAGTATAAACCACTTTAATTAAAAAAAATTTCAAATAAAATTCATTATACGGCTTTAATCAACACAAAAAAAACATCAGTTAGTATGTACCTTGTATCAAAAAAAAATCACCACGTAGGTATTCTATTTAAAAATTGCTTTCCGAGTAAGGATCATTAGGAACGTAGGTACCGAGTGACAACCGAGCTTAAGGACGTACACAGATCTTCCTCGATCTTCGGAGGTTATTTTGAAAGTCATTGGGTTATCATTCAAGCATAATTTTGCCGTACGAGAAACATCCCACTTTGATTCAGTTATTCTTCCTCCCACATCTTTCGGATCGTCCGATTCAATTCATATCATTGTAATTTTGTGTGTATTTTAGAATTTTAAATGTGTCAGTTTAAATATTTTTCTTCCTCCTTCCTTTGACATTTCGGATGTGCTCTTCTCTCCTCTAGTTCTTAGTTTCATTGATAGAGGGCGCGGAAGCCTTAACCAAAATTTAGGGTTCAGTTCGCACTTTAGCCTAGTTCCCCCAGACGTCATCCATAATGCCGTGCTGAACGGGTCCGTAGAATAACTAAGGTTTGGGCGTCCACAACACGGTTCTACTCAAGAATAACATGCTAAGAATTTACATGCAGCTCTTAACAGGATTCAGGATTTTGGTTTTCATTTACAGTTTGATAAATGTAAGTTTTTCATGAAGGAAATTACATACCTCGGTCATATCATCAGCCAACATGGAATCAAACCAAATCCTAACCGAATCACAGCAATTAAAGATCTACCAAGTCCAACTGATGAAACCACACTTCGATCTTTTTTGGGCGCAATAACATTCTATAGCCGATACGTAGACAAGATGAGAACACTAAGAGGACCATTGGATGAGCTTCTGCAGAAAAACATTAAGTGGATTTGGACAAGCAAACACCAAAACGTTTTTGAATACCTTAAAAGCATCATGACATCAGATTTGCTGCTAACGCACTACAATCCGAAACTTGAAATAATTGTTGCTGCAGATGCTTGCAGCTATGGCCTTGGTGGATGCCTTTTGCACCGGTTTTCAGATGGTTCAATCAAAGCAGTAAGCCATGCTTCACGTTCACTCACTCCATCAGAACGGGGTTACAGCCAAATCGAGAAGGAAGCACTTGCTCTTATTTTTGCTGTGACCAAGCTTCACCGTTTTATATATGGTCGCACTTTCACACTACAAACCGACCATAAGCCGTTGATCACCATTTTTGGCACACGCAAAGGTATTCCAGTACACACCGCTAATCGGCTACAGAGATGGGCATTACAGTTGTTGCAGTACGACTTCAAGATTCAGCACTTTTCTTCAAAGGATTTTGGTCATGCAGATATGCTGTCAAGGTTAATGAAGGCAACCGATACACCAACAGAAGACATTGTCATAGCATCCGTCAGATTCGAAGCAGAGTCGCAACTGATTTTAGATCAATCCATAAAATCATTACCAGTAACATCGAAGATGATAAGCCAGCTTGGCTGAATGACAAATTTCTTTCTCAAGTGTTGAAGTTTGTTTCCACAAGATGGCCCGATACAAAGAAAGTGAAAGATGACAGTCTTCAACAGTTCTTCACTAGACGCAATTCACTCTCCATTATCAATAACTGCATCATGTTTTCAAACAGAGTGGTCATCCCTAAAGTGTTTCAAAACCGAATCCTTAATCAATTACACAAAGAACATCCTGGTATGGAACGCATGAAGGCACTGGCAAGAAGCTTCGTTTACTGGCACAGGACAGAGGACATGAAGTTCTTACAAGGGGAGGTATTGACAACATTGCTATTTGGCATCACCAATCCATCATTAAATTATCATCACCAAAAACTGATGTTTGGCATCACCAATTCGTGATTAGAAAAGTAATTGGCCGCGATCGGATACGTAACCAAAGGTATCTGGATTTGTTCGTGTTGTTGTAATGCCTAAGGAAAAACCAGCTGACGAGCCAAACAGCTGATGTCAAAAAGAAATCCAAAGCTATCCCAAAAATTTTCGGATTAGTTTGGATTGTACTAACAGCTGACATCTCATCTGTTCATTTTCTCGGTTTTGTTTGGTTTCGTTACGTATCTAGTTTTGGTCGTTCGAAAACATATCAGATTCTAACATATCTCAGATACGTATCTGCTTACCACCCGAACGTGGCCATTATCTGCATCACCAAAGAGACCATTAACCCTAGTATAAATACCAGTTCAAATGCAGATACACAACACAGAGAAGTGAAGTGAAGTCATTCAAGTGCGAACACCCAAAGTAAACGGTTGTGCGCGGTTCTATACCTCGCAACTATTTAACAAATATAATTTACCCCTCATAAAAGCGTTAGTATTACCTAAGTGTGATACACACAAAACTGATCGGTGCGGAATTTCCAGTGAATTAATCCATCCCATCTGGATTGAAGGGAAAAACCAACCAGCAGGCAGGTAAACGTTTTCTCCGTACCTATGGGTCAAAGCGAGAAAGTGAAAGCCGCCAGGGAGCAACTCTTGAGTTCCATCGAGAGGGAAGTCGCACACATGCGAAATACTTACGGTACAGGAGTATCGACAGATTTCGCAGTGCGGCTGAACTATGAAGTGGACCAAGTACTCCAACAATTTACAACCCAGCCAAATGAAATCCAGCAGGAAGAAGACATTGACGTTGAGGACATCTCGATGGAGTCAACAACAATCTTGCCAACGAACCCCAAAGACAAAAGGGCCAAAGGAAGCGACACAGAAGTCACATATGACCCCAGCAAGAGACAAAAACTTGTTGATGAAAACCAACATGAAGACGCTGACTTCATAATGGTAGCCCCGATCAACAGGAGGAAAAAAACATCCAACCAAGCAGAAGCAACAGCAGCAGCAACAACAACTGCAGCAACAGCAACGCCACCATCAACCTCAACAGCAACAAAACCAGCAGTTGAACAAAAACTAGTGCCAGGGAAAATGCAACCACCAATTGAATGCTACAATTTGGCAACGGCAGACATGTACCGGCATTTTCAACTGCAGCTAGTCAAACCTAACTCCAGTGTAGCTAATGTTAACAAAACAAAAACAATTATAAAGTCAGCGGCCCGAGAAGACCACGAAGTCATCAGGAAATACCTTTCAGACAAAAGTATTCAACACCACTCCCTCACTTCCAAGGAGGACAGGAAGTGCATCATACTGCTGAAAAAATTGAACGCTTCACACAAACCTGAAGACAATATAAGCGAACTAGGAGCTCTACAGTTTGAAGCAGTAAACGCATCACCGTTTCGTTCCAGGAGAGACAAGACTACTAAGTTCAACGCTTTCGTCATCGAATTTAAAAAAGGAACTGACCTAGTTGCCGTAAGCCGAATCCAGAACCTGCTTGGTGAAGCAGTTAGATGGGAGAAGCTGCAGCCCAACATCTTGACCCAATGCCGTAACTGCCAAGCATTCGGGCACGTCAGTGTAAACTGCCAAGCATTCGGGCACGTCAGTGTAAACTGCCAGATGCAACACCGTTGTGTGAAATGCAGTGAATCCCACGAACGAGGAAAGTGCTTGAGGACTGACCCCAAGGCTGGCCAACCTTATTGTGTCCTCTGCAAAGAAGAAGGACACCCAGCAAATTATGAAGGATGTCCCTACAGAAATAAGGTGGTGGCTGCCAAAAAAGACAAAGAAGTAGCTAAACTATCAGCGAAACCAACTAATCTACCAACGTCAAGGAAATTTACTCCCGAGAAGTCATTTTCCGATATTCTTAAAAATAACAACAATTTCTATAATAATTCTCCCAAACCACAAACCAAACCCCAAGCTAAGCCCGCCCATATTGCTCATCCTGAGCCAAACAAACCCAATCCAACGAACCCAATTGGTGTCAAAACCACAAACAATTTCAAATCCCCTAGTGTGCCCAAAACCACACCGAGTTCATTCCTAAATGACTCGCAAAAGTTCTTCGGTTGTGACTTTGTCACAATCTTATCTAAAATTTCAGATTTTATCCCTCTCTACGAGGCCTGCCCCGACGAAACCGGCAAGAAACATATGTTTCTTGAATTCTGCTTTAAAATATGTCTAGGACAATAAACCAATTAAACGTTATCGCGTATAACGTTGGTTCTCTAATATCTCATCCTAAACGGATTTTCCTTAAAAAATTCCTTACTAAAGACAAACCCGACGCCGTTTGGATCTCTGAAACTAAACTAGTCTCGAGACATCGGCTTTACTTTGAAAAGTACACGTTATTCCGAACAGACAAAGATGTTGCCAAAACTGGTACGGCCATTCTGGTCAGATCATCATTTCAATGCCAAAAAGTTATTATCCAAGGTTTGGTTACATTTGAAGTAACCTGTATAGTCATCCCTCTTGACAATAATGAAAATATCCTTCTGATATCTCTATACAACCAGTTTTCCGCATCCCAAACTGACATTAAGCACGACCTTGATTTGCTAAACGCATTTTGTCAAAATTACACACAATTCATTATTGGTGGCGATTTCAACGCCCGTCATCAGTTATGGATGTATACTCTAAGCCCTCCCCAAGGAGTTGCTATCTCTGACTAGCTAAGTGCTAACTCTCAGACTCATTCTTTTGAGATTGTATCTCAACCAATCCCCACATTTCCACGAACTGCTTCTACACTTGATTTTTTCATGTGCTCCCCGAACCTAATTTGTAGACTATCTTGACTTGAAAACTTCTCCTGCACTGCAATTGTATCTGACTCTGACCATTAAGCAATAAAATTGATTCTTCGTCTCCGGACCAATTTCAATATCCTCAGCAAGAATTTATCAACTACAAAAACATCAATTGGGAAGTATTCCATAGCTCCTTAACGGACAAGCTACGAAATAACACGCCTAGTTCATCAACCAATCCAGGGGCGAATACAGCCTTACTTTTTGGGGGGGTCACGCCGAAAAAAAAATAACACAGACTTATACAGTGCTTTGCACCTGTAAAAATGCATTTTATAGAAAACAGGAAATGGAAGCGACACCTCACTATTTTTTTATTTAATGGCATCAGTAAACAAGTGAATTGAGCAAAAAAAAAAGTCCCGTTATTTTCCCTAGCGTTGTTTAGAAAATTAAAACAGATTCTTTCGTATCTCAATTAAGCTTCATTTAATTATGAGTTTCGAGATGACAAACAACGTAGCCGCGTGGTATACATTTAAGAAATACGGAAAAGGCCAAAATTCAAGACTTTCGTTCAAGTATCCTAAGATGTAGGGCTATTCTTAGGCAAATTTCGAGATTGGGTCGTTTTTCCGTAATTTCATACCAGATCCAGAATCTTATGGAACGAAAATAAGACCCGGGGGTCCGCAGATGCTGACACGTTGCGATAATAGCCGAACAATCAATGTTGCATCTAATGGGGTGCAATTTTTGAGTGCAATTCGTTACGAATTGGGGTTAGGCGTTTCATTTTCGACGGTTTTTCGTACTTTGCAGTGGAGTGATTGTTAGGGGCTAAATGGCGCCAGCTCCAAATCTGACAACAGCCCACAAACAAAAGATGTTGGAATTTACCCGTCAAAATATGGACCGCTATTGGAAAACCGTACTTAATATTTTATTATTTAACGCTTTAACTCTTCTTATTTCAAAAATTAATTTAATACCACAATCTAGTGCATTTTTTTTTACAAAGATTGTTTTCAGTGACAACAAGTAGTTAAGCCTTGATGGGCCAGATGGTTTTAACGGTTATTAGCACAAAAAATGCATTAAATTGTGGCATGTATGCATTTTTAAAATAAGAAGAGTTAAAGCGTTAAATAATAAAATGTCCATATTTTGACGGGTAAATTCCAATATCTTTTGTTTGTGGGCGTTTGTCAGATTTGGAGCTGGCGCCATTTTGCCCCGAACAATCACTCCACTGCTTCTTAAAGTACGAAAAACTGTCGAAAATGAAACGCTTAACCCCAATTCGTAGCGAATTTCACTCAAAAAATGCACCGAATTATATGTAACATTGATTGTTCGGTTATTATCGCGACGTGTCAGCATCTGCGGACCCCCGGGCCTTATTTTCGTTCCATAAGATTCTGGATCTTGTATAAAATAAGGGAAAAACGACCCAATCTGGAAATTTTCCTAAGAATAGGCCTACATCTAAGGATACTTGCACGAAAGTCTTGAATTTAGGCCTTTTCCGTATCGCTTAAATGTATACCACGCGGCTTCGTTGTTTGTCATCTCGAAACTCATAAGTAAATGAAGCTTAAACGAAATTTGCATAGTGCGTTTATACTTCTGCAATACGAATAAAATCTGTTTTTATTTTCTAAACAACGCTAGGGAAAATAACGGTCCTTTTTTTTTTTTGCTCAATTCACTTATTTACTGATCCCATAAAATAAAAAAATAGTAAGGTGTCGCTTCCATTTCCAGTTGTCTATAAAATGCATTTTTACTGGTGCGTTTATACTTATGCAAATCACTATTTATAAAAAGTCAATTGCCATATATTTTTTTGTTTTATATTTTACTGTGGGTATAAACAAGAAAAGGGAAAAAGTCTTAATTAACTATACTATAATACATTTATATAAAAAATAATTTGGGTGGCACAACGGCTCGTGAGGAACCAGGCCTAGTGACTAAAAACTCGCAAACATTCCTGTGTGCACGTGTCGACAGGAATGAGAGGGACCTACAATTGTATGCCGAATCCGAACGTTTAGATGAGAAGCACTTATTCATGACAAGCGATAACTCTTGGAGGATTTGTCAATGCGTTCAAAGAGACAGTAGCCCTGAAGTTTTTAGGTGTACGAGGCTGGGAAGTGAACCTAGATCTCTAGCGTGAAAGTCCAACGCACTAACCATTACGCTATTGGTTGAAATTAGCTCATTTGGAAATAAGAATTTGTATGGGAAATGATGTAATTTCGGATCTCATTTGGAAATTTTCCACGAAATTACCTCATTTGGCCCAGTGAAAACGTATAGTATTAGTATAACGGGGTATTCGTTTCTATACCTTAATATAACATTTTTTTAGGGCTGGCCACGAGACTAGAAAAGTCTCGGTCTCGATCTCGCATGACGAGACCGAGACTAGACGAGGCGAGACTGCCTTTAAAGCAACCGAGACGAGACTGGACCGACATTTACAGAGAGTCTAATAAATTAAAAAAATCCAATTTCAGTTAAATATTTATTTTCTTCTGCACATATTCAAACGATAATTGAAAATATTTCGTTCCAATAATCAACAGTTTGTCCGGAAATCGTATTTTTCGGAGACGAGATCGAGACGAGACTTAATTATACGAGACCGACACGAGACCGAGACCTCGTGGCCAGCCCTACATTTTTTGTTTTGGAGGACCTCAGCAACAGAATACAGCAGTCTCCAGTTGCCTGAACAACAAATCTGAGTTTAGCAATCAAAATACTGAGGAAAAAATATTGGATTCGCTAGGTCATTTGTTTTGAATTTTGTTCAGAATTTATTTTATTTCAGCTAGTTCTAATTTAAATTGAAGTTGCAGGAAATATTAATAAAATAACATTAGGTACTCTTTTTTCAGTTTCTGAAATTTAAGTAAACAGTTAAATATAAATATTCACTACTGAAAATGAAAACAATAGTTCTGATTTTCAAAAATGACCACTTGGGCAAATTGCTTATACAATAACAATAGTGGACAAATTAAAATACATTACAAATTCGTATTTTAATTGAATACAAAGATTCGTTTTCGCTGCTTTTCAATAAAAGTGTGAAAAAAGTTCAGGAGTGATTTGTATATGCTTCTGATTTAAAAAAAAATTTTGTTTCTAAGCTGGCCATACGTGACCGAACCAACGAGCCGAACGGCCCGGAGGTTAACCAAAATTGCCCGTGAGTGGGAAAACTCAGATGGCTTCGTTTGGTTCGGCCGAAGAATTTGGATTTTCAGCCAATCCAAAATCCACGAACATGAACCTTCGAATGTTCGGCTCTATCGTCTGCGGGGAATCAGCAAGCCTAGCAGTTATGTTTGCTTCCAACTTTCCAATCGCTCCACCGCACCGTTACTAAATCTTTCTTACCGGTAAAGCCTTTCTGATAAAAATAATTGACAAAGTTGTTAAATTCTGTGAACCTTGTCGCGTTTTTGTCAAAGATTCCATTTGAGTGGTCAAACGGTCACCAAGGAGGAGTTTCAATAAATCACCTTTACCATAGCTATAAACTTTTGCATTACGGGATTCATAGGTTCCTTTGTAAAAATAATCCACATGCATATTAAAAACATTATTTTTCGATCATAAATGTTGAATAAGTGCAAACAAAATCCTATCATAATAGCTTTTCATCATAGTTTTATATATTTATGACTATTTCTCGTTCACATTAACATTTTTTGGTTTGAATAACAATAAATCGAAAGTTGTCACTCACATTATGTAGATATTTTTGTTTGCTTTTTAAAAATAATCTACTCTGTCATACAGAAATCAAATAAAACAATTTCTATATGGTTTTCTATAATGTGTTTAAAGATTTTATTTTCAGAAATATAAAATGTTCTTTTTCAAAATCCTATTGGTTTTACTTTACTGAGTGAACATTTGGAAACAACTACAGTCTTTAATTTCTGTTTGGTTAAACAGGTTTTGGCTGTCATCTTAAAACGGAACCTATGATTGTTTATGCATATATTTTAAGATTTGAATGTATTATCATATGAGAAGTTTGTTGTTATCTTAAATTTGAGGTACGAGGAAGAAAATCTTAATTGCATCAATTGAATACAAAATATGTTAGGTAGGTATTTCATTGCCTTGAAAATTAAATTCCTTATTGAAATCCAAGTTACCAACATTCAAATTTTCTATTCAATTCTGAATTTACCAATCGAAAATCATATTAGCTTTCTAGGTAACCAACTTGCTTTTTTTGTATGTGGTTACTAAATAATTATTTCAGATCAACAAAATTATCTTGAGTTCTCGGAGGGACATGACCCCGTGACCTCCCCCCCCCTGTATACGCCGTTGAACCAATCTGAGCAATCAAGAAATCGATTCCGCAGTCGATATAATTGAAAACTCTATTACAGATACAATTGCAGAGCAGGCACAACCGCTACATTTCAAGTCAAAATACAAAGACCTTCCAGTACATATACAAAATATGTATAAGTATAGACAAAAACTTCGAAAAATTTTCCTGAGAATTTTTCACCGTACTCTACACACGGCAATGAGTACCAGAGTGTTTACTCGCAACTCAAATGCCTAAATACCCTTATTGACCAAAACACGAAAGCATTCATCAACACTTGGGGGCCCAAACTTGATATCAGCATAGATAACTGTCTGATTTGTTTTTTTATGTCTGTCTATTGTAATGGTGGGTGAATTTAGGGTTGACTACAGCAACATTCGGGGACTGAGGCAGATTTCTTGTGCTGCATATGTCCATACTGTGAAAAACAGGCCAGCTGTTTTGGCACTAAGTGAAACCCAGGTTGGGGAAAATACCGATCACTCGGAATTCAGCCTACATGGTTATAGCTTAGTGACTCTATTTTTTCCACATCATGGTCTCGCCGTGTATGTTCGAAATGATGTTGCTTATCAGCTTCAACCACAATATGGTTCATGTTTGAATACGAACTTTAATTTCATGTGGTTTAAATTCACCATCCATAAGCGTATCCACACTTGTTTTATTTATCGTAGTCCTAGTTTATATAGTAATTCGACTTCCAACGAATTCGATGCACTATCCGACTCCATCCATAGAATTATTTCCCATTTTCCGCACAGTGAAATCGTTGTTACGGGCGATTTCAATGTACATAATTCTTCGTGGCTACGCTATTCGGGTCAGACAACACCCGAAGGAAGGTATGTCGAGATTTTTGCTGAGATAAAAAACCTAACTCAGCTGGTCGACGAGCCTACTCGGATTCCTGACGTTGCAGGTCAATCCGCCAACACTCTAGATTTGTTTCTTACCTTTGACCCTGATAAATACACTATAAGTGTATTATCGCCTCTAGGCACATCAGACCATTGTGTCATATCTGCGAATTTTTTGTGCCACCAAAACACAGTTAAAGCAAAAACTCCCAAGAGAACCGTTTGGCAGTACGAGAAAGCCAACTGGGACGGTCTCAATGTTTTCTTCAGGAACTTTAACTGGTCACTATGCTTCCTCGATAGTGACGTAGATTCCAGTGCAGATATGATTACAAACTTAATTCTTTGTGGAATGAGAAAATTTATCCCGAATACGGTGAAATCTATCAAATCCAAAGAAAACTCATGGTTTGATTCGAGCTGTAAGGAGGTTATTAGGGTTAGAGAAGTAAGCTTCCGAAGTTATAAAGCCAACCCTACTCAGGAAAACCGGAAAAAGTTTCAACAAGCTAGAAAGACCTGTAACGTTCATATTCGACGAACCAAATTTTTACATGATCAAAAATTACGGCAAAAAATTCTACAATGTCCCAAAGGTAGTAAAAATTTTTGGTCATTTGTAAAAAACATACGAAATACCACCTCGTCCTCGGTTCGCACACTCGTCTTCAACGATACTCCTTTTGTCAGCTCAATCGATAAAGCCAATTTGCTTGCAGCACAGTTTGCTGTTAATTCGTCGCTGCCTGAAAGTGTTATGACTCCTCCTGTACTTGAGAGCGCAAATGATTCTATGGGACAAATCTTCTTCCGTACTCGTGCAGTTGCCAGAGTTCTGAAAGATCTCGATATACACAAATCCGCTGGCCCGGACAGTATCCCTCCCATTGTTCTGAAGAGGTGTTCTTCAACGCTGGCAAAACTACTGCGTAAGCTTTTCCATCTGTCCTACTCTACTGGTCTCTTTCCGAGTGGATGGAAAACAGCATTTGTCCAGCCTGTCCCTAAAAAAGGCGTGTCTTTTTCCCCCCTCCAACTATCGGCCAATTGCGCTTACGTCCCTTCTTTCCAAGGTCATGGAAACGCTGATTAATTTTCAGCTAAAGAAATATCTCGAAGAACGAAAGCTTCTTAATGACCGGCAGTACGGCTTTCGTAGCAATAGGTCCACTGGTGATCTGATGGTATATCTCACCGAACAGTGGCACAAATCTTTACATCGTTTTGGAGAAAGTAAGATTATTGCGCTTGATATTTCTAAAGCATTTGATAGAGTTTGGCATCAAGCTCTCTTATCGAAAATGCGTGCATTTGGAATCGATGAATCTCTTCTTCGTTGGATTAGAAATTACCTTTCGGACCGTTCAATACAAGTTGTATTGGATGGTTTCAAGTCTGAAATTCACAAAATAAATGCTGGTGTGCCCCAGGGCTCCGTTCTGTCTCCGACTCTCTTCCTTATATTCATAAACGATCTTTTATCTGAAACTTCTAATCCATTAAATTGTTTCACTGACGACAGTACCCTCAGCTTTTCATATTCGTTCTTAGATTCACATCCATGTCCTTCGGATGTCGAACTTGAACGGCAGCGTATGATAAGCTCATTAAATTCTGATCTCGACAGCATTGTCCAATGGGGAATAAAAAATCGTGTAGAATTTAATGCTTCAAAAACTCAATGCTGTCTACTGTCGTTAAAACAAAACCCACCCCCCATGCCACTATCCATGAGTGGCACTTGCATTGAGGAAACCGAAAAGCTTTCAGTCCTCGGTATGTGTGTCACAGACCACCTTTTATGGAACGACCACATATTTGACATCGCCAAAAATGCTGCTTAGTGTTTAGGTTTTCTCCGTCGATGCAAGAAATTTTTCTCACCTTCTGATCTGGCTGTGATCTACAAAGCCTTTATTCTTCCAAAACTTTAGTATAACTCTCACATTTGGGCAGGTGCTCCAATAACCCACTTGAGTTTATTGGATATAATTGAAAAGAGAGCTCTTAAAATGATAGGTGAAAGAACTATAACGGAAACATTCTCATCTCTTGAGCACCGTCGAAATGTTTCATGTCTTTCGTTATTTTACCGTTATTTCCATAAACAATGCTCTAGTGAAATAGCCAGTTGCATTCCTCCCCTTAAACAATTCAACCGTAATACTCGCGCTTCTAGGAATGCCCATCAGTTTACCCTTGAGCCCAATTTCGGACGTACTGTTAAGTACAGAGATTCTTTCTTTAGTCGCACTACTCGAATGTGGAATGCTCTACCCAGCTCAATTTTCCCCTCCCATTGTGATCTACAGACGTTCCAACCAATGTGCATCGGTATCTCCTTTTAAATCCCCTCCAATCTACCTAATCGCTCGTGCTGTGTATATCATCTTAAGGGTAGTCACAACCCCTTTTGCACGCGCTTAATATAAAAAAAAAAAAAAAAAAACACTCAGTTCAGAAAAAGACTTAACGTCATAAAACCTGGACCAGACACCTTCAAACAAATCAACAAAATCGTTGGTAAGAAATCTCCCATACTTGGCCAACTACAATACAACGACTCTATCTTAGCATCAGACCGAGATAAAACAGACGCATTTGCTGATTTCTTTGAAAGTAATTTCAATCCTAATCTTCCCATTCATTTGCCTGACTTTTTATCCAATGTCAATAACGAAGTGACGAGACTTATATCTCACAATTCCAACTCCCTGACTACTTTCACTGAAGAAAACTCATCAGTCTGCACGACTGTTGATAATATCTTTACGAGCCCATACGATCTTTACAATTCAATTCAATGTGGTAATTCAAAAAAATCTTCGGGACCAGATAAGGTCTCAAACTTCGTTATTAAAAAACTTCCCCCTACTGCAATCATATTTCTGACAATTATTCTTAATAATTGTATCAACAACAGTTATTTTCCAGGTAAATGGAAAATAGCTGAAATATTCTCAATCCCTAAGAAACCAGGGTCAAATTGTATACACAATTATAGACCAATTTCATTGCTCCCAAACCTCAGTAAATTACTTGAAATGCTAATCCTTAACAAACTTCGCTCACTCTGCTCTTCTATGGGAATAGTGCAGCACAACCAATTTGGGTTCAAAGCTTCCCACTCCACCTTTGATCCATTGTTGAAGCTTCACGCTGATACAACCCTGGCTCTTAAAAAAAAAAAAAACACTGTAGCTTGTTTGCTTGATATCCAAAAAGCATTCGACAGCGTCAGGATAGATGACCTGATTTTCAAGTTGAAGTCCTTTCACTTCACTAGGCATCTTATCCTCATCATCCACAGTTTTCTTACTAACCGTAAGTTTTACGTACGTGTAGGAAATACTAACTCACCTCTGGAGTTGCCAAGGGTTCCCGCCTCGGGCCCGACTTATTTAATCTCTACACCTCTGACCAACCAATTAATCCACCAAGGACAAAAACCCTTTTATTTGCTGATGACTCCATCACATATAAAGCATCCATCAGCCCAGATATAGCACTCCGTAGAGTAAGGGAACATATCCTTCAACTCTGGGAATATTACCTCCAATGGGGAATACAAATCAACCCCTCTAAGTCGGAGTTAATCTGCTTTAGAAATCCTTCGCAAAATGGCATAGCCACGAAATGCAAAAACCTCTCCCTGTCACTTCCTGACAATTCAATAATCACCCCTAAACGAACTGTTAAATACCTCGGAGTTCACTTCTTCGAAAGATTCAAATTTAACCAACATGTAAATTCACTCTTCGTAAGGCAAACCATGCCTTATCTCTCCTACGTCCTCTTATGCGAGTAAGAGGTGGTCTCCAAACCAGGACGAAACTTCTGCTTTACAAGCAACTCATTCGCCCCAAACTAACTTATTGCTTCCCTATATGGTACAAAATAAGCCCAACATACATGAAAAAAATGCAAATATTAGAGCGAAAAGCCCATCGCTTTTGCACATACCTCTTCAGAAAACCCAACTCACTTCGCTATTATAGCAACGAAAGGCTTTACGAAGCTTCTGGAATTATCCCAATTGACAAGTACATGCACCACCTTAGCACAAAAATGCCAGTCCTCTTGTTAATTTAATTTCAGGAAATCCAGCCATAGACGACCGATATCTCCAGGTGCTATCCATGATGGATCAAACATTTGGAATATCAACAGAAGACAGCTTCGGAAAAGATGCTGCAGGAACGCAGTACAACAGAGGTTGAAGCCCCAAACGACCAATAAAGCCCCATCACCAGCCCCATCATCAGAATACACCAACCAAGGACTACCATCACAAGACAGCTCCGACATCTATGATACTGAACGCAACACAGAGGCCGAAGCCGCTTGATGATCCACTGAACTTCAAACCAACAAGGAACTTCACAAAACAACCCCATCACCACCATACCAACCAACGACCGTCAGCACTGCTCAAGCCGACGTGAAAAATCAAAAATTAAAAAAAAAATATTATTTTTAGACTTAAGACACTTTTTATTAAAAATGTATTATAAAACCAACAACTTAATGAAGCAGAGCCCCTTCTGTGCTCGCAGATATTAAATGTTAGACTAAGACTTAAATAATTGTAAAAAAAAACAAACATTGTAAACCCTAAATTGAGCTTATAATAAATATAAATTGTATTGTATTGTATTGATACACAACACAGTTTAATTTGATATGTAACCCGATAAGCAGTCTTCAAGTGGCAATGGCACAGTGGATATAGTGTTTGACTGCTAACCTGGACGTGTGGGTTCGATCCCCAGTCTAGGTAGCATTCTTTTCTATATTCCCCAACTTCAATTGGATGCCACCCGTGGAATTTAATGAGATAATTAACATCTAATTCTCAATCCACTGTGCCAACAAAAATCTTTCCTTTCCTTCTATTCCTTCTAACTAGTGCCGTGCATTGCATTTAAAAGACCTTAGGTCTTACAGGCATATAGTTAAAATTATTAAAAAAAAAAAAAAGTGTATTACTAAATCTTTGTTATTTTAATTTAATAAATAAGTTTGAATTTAAAAATATTTGTTTCCTTCAAGAATACAACAGATGCATTTATGAATGTTTGATGAAAGTGTTTACGCATCGATAATATAAATAAATAAATTGATCGGCGGCCTAGTGACTAACAACTCTCATCCATTTGGTGGACGAGGCTGGGAAATGAACCCAGACTTCCAGTGTGACAGTCCAACGCACAAACCATTACGCTACGGGGTACTACGTTTTTGCATCGATGCGTTTGTGAATTTACCCATACATGGCCAAGAAAAAAAATCAGAAGCTATCCTTAAAATTTTGAGGTACCAAGCTATCCCAAGCAAAAAGTTGTTTTTCTGTTCCAAAAATGTTCGGAACAGCGTCGTTGACAAAAATCCCTTATACTTAAAATTATATCGCTTTTGATTGGATTATTTCTCAATGAAAAAATTCTTTCTTAAACAAAATATTTATTAATACATTAATTCACAAGTATAACTTCATTTGATAATTTAAAGTTGAAGAGCACTTTCTAATTAACAAGCGATATATGAATAAAAATGTTCTAGATTATTATAAACACAAAATAATTTTATTGCAAGCCTAGGGACACCAAATTTGCGCTCGAACATCAAGGCGATCTAAAACGTGCTGCGGCATACAAAATGTTGGATTTATCTTCTGCAAATTAGGAAAGCCAAGCAGGGAGAGCGCTCCTAGACCAAACAGCGTATGAAATATATCAGGTAAATTTCCGGTTCTATCACTGAAACCACCTGTTTCCGAATCCTGGCATGACAGTATAAAGCACTTCAATTTTTCAGAACTAATCCAATGTAATCGTCCCATGATATTCAACGATGCTAAAACCCACCACGAGTAACATACGTCTGGAAGTTTTTCGGGCCTGCCATTAAGTCCTCCACTAGGCAGTTGTCTTTCACATAACCACCATGACAACTTATCACAGTCTAGACGATGCAGTTGCTTAGTTATTGACAAAAAACCAACACAACAATAAATGAGGCCAGCATGCGACTCTGCAAATGGTTTTGACCCAAATCCTCCGTCAGCGTTACAACATGAAAGTACAAAGTCTATCGCTTTTGGCAACTTGATAGCTTCCAAACGCTTAATTAGTGTAAGGATGGCAACTGCACAAAATGAGAATCTAGTATCGGCTTCTCCCCACTTGTCTCCAAAAAAACTTCCATCTGGCTGCTGAAGACTGGTCACATAGCGTGCCAAAGCATCGCAATCGATCTCATTTACACAATCATATATACAAAGAATTTGTACAGCAGACAAAGAATAAAGGATATGGGGATCATGTCCCTCGCAAGCCGATATACCGCCTGTATTAGGGCATTGACACTTCTTAATAAAGTCAACTATAGATTTCTTGTCCAGGCGCGATAGCTGGTTCATAGTATCAAGTGCAGTTACTCCCCAGTAGATTCCCGACATCCGAAGGAACTCCGTTATACAATACTCGAAATCGTTTTGATCATTTCCATGATTAGCAATATACTCGACATGTTTGTCATAGAAAAGATCCTTTGGTTCGGAGCTTATTTCCACGTCATTTACAAACAATGGCATAGTTCTCTAGCCTTAACACTTCAATGTTAGTGATTACAACGTTCAACAAACCCTAGTATTTTAATGACAAGATTAAACTTTTATTTGCTACCAAAAAAATTACTTTTCAATAATTTTTTATAGTTGGTAATAAATGTAAATGCTAATACACGATAAACAGAAATCTAACTTAAACAAAGACTATACAAAAAAGAATCAAAAACTTCCGGTTCGTATTTACTCCGTTTACATGAGGTATTAGACGAGCTTCAAACTCGTTTGGCCCCTTTGTATACCTGCTTTGAGTTAAAATGAGCTTTACTCTTTGAACACAATACAAGTCGCTGGTCGCGGTAAAAATCGCTGTAGCACAAGCTGTCATTAAAATCGCTCACTAGGTCGCAAAGGTCGTCCACAATGGTGAAGCGCAGAAAGAACGTTTTTTTTTGACATTTAGATTTGTTTGGGTTGGTTCAGATGTTTGGAATTCTAATTTTTACAAGGCGTGTTCCATATGTTGCATGTTGTTTTCAATTCTATTACAAATGCGAGACTATCATGTTTCTCTTTTAATATATAAAACACAAAGTATGCCGGTATTTGACACAACAGAAAACAAACAAACAAAATTCAACGTGGTACAACACAACACAGAATATTTTATTGAACTTTTAAAAAAGAAATAATATTTTGCGCAGCTGCATTGTGGCCACATGAAAAATAGCACGCACGATACTATTTGATAGCTATTTCAGCTATGGCTTCAGTTCCAGTTGCGGCACTCTTTTGTGTTCATTTTGCAAAAAGTGCAAACGTGGAAAAAAATATCACTTGCTTGCCAAAAAAAAAAAAATTGAAAAATTATCTGTCAGAACAATTTTCGCATGTTTTTTTGCAAACAGGTGTCTTTAGCATGCATGTTTATTTCTCACTTTGGTACTTTTTGGAAAAAGTAGGTCTATGTTGTTAAACCAAACAAAATTGGAAGGAGAAAAGGACAACAGTATCTAGAAAAATTCCATCAGTTTTATATATGTGAAGAATTTGTTTATTTTTTTTTCATCCAAGCCCATTGGAGCTTTCATACAAAATGGTCTTACTTGTAGCGTAAACACTGCGCAATTTTAAAATTGAGTTATCAAAGTTGTGCAATTTTGGGGTCAGTGACAGCATACTCAAATAATTAATAATAAGACTTTATTCAAATGCTTTTTTTCTACAATCATTGCTATCGAAACCAATTTTTTTTCCAAATTTCAGTTCATAATAAACATGAAAAAATAACTTAATGTGTTGAACGAACCCAATGTCTAGTTTACATACAGTGTTTTGAACAGACCCACAGATATGTCAAAAAAGTAGCGCGACTAAAAGCAGAAAGTTGAAAATTATTCAACTTTGGCGACAGCGATCGCTGCAGCTACAGCTTCTCATTGTGGCGCTGTGTACTGTTTTCGTATATTCTAACTTTGACAGTGCGACAAGCGGCCGCTACAGCGACTCCATTCTGCTCGGGCAGTTAGCCGAATCGATTCCACTTCAGAGCTCAGTCGAGTCTAATAGCCTTATCACACCAAACCCAAAACCCGGTTTTCGGGAATATATCGGTTTTGGCTGAAAACCTAGATCGAAAACACAAGTTTTCCGATACATTTTTGCTAAACCACAAGTTTTAAGTAAAACCTGTCCAAAACATGTTCGATTTGCAGGATGAACTAAACAAACACACCTTGTGAAACATTCAGCGCTCAATTAAATGTCATATGAATAGCTGACGGGTTGCTGCCAAGAAAAAATATTTTTTCTGCTGGAACACAAGAGAGCGCGACGCAGTGTCGCGCATCCTAACTACTACGTGAAATTGATCGGTTAGGAAATAAATTATAACGAATCAGGATTGATTGTGTATCCATTATTAAATTCCAATATTAATAAATTGTCTTTTGATTGCACATAAAACATTTGATTTTTCCCTTTTCTGTGGCACTGAAAATTTTCAAAGCGGCGCGGCCCTTCCTCGAAACCATTGTGTTCAAGCAAAAGAAATGAAATGTCATATGAAAACTTGTAAATTTTCGGTGTGAACGCATTTCAAGTTTTCGTAAACCAATTGCCGAAAACTCGGTTTTGGGTTTGGTGTGAAAAGGCTATAAAATGTTTGATAAACAATCTGTGTCGAAGAATCGGTCTGATGGATGTGTTGAAGACAGTGTTTTTGCACATGTACGCTTATAGTTATTTATTTGTTTTGATAGCTATGAAAAGTATGTACTTAAATTCAGTGGGGCGTATTCATAGTCATTTTATACATCGTTTTCATTAGAGCCGAAATGAGGTTATTTCGAAATTTGGCAAAAAAGTGTTTTCATTATCAAATTTGCTAATTTTATTTGACATCTCATTTCATTTTGCATTTGGAATGGCAGTTAGCCTTTTATTTTTGTTGTTTTCTCTTTCTGTTTAATGTTGTTGAGTATCAAGGTACATATATTACAGGTAATAAATATCTTTAGCGTTTTCGATTTCGTTCAGTTCTGCGCATGTGTCAAAATCAATATTAAAAAAATTAGTCACAATAAATTTGTTTTTGTTTACTGTGTATGGGCACAATGGACAGCCATCTTAATCTTCGCAATATAATAACTTAGATATGTGTACTGTGGTTGAGTATAGTGTATTGATATTTTACCTCATTTCGAAATGTGATTTTGTATGGGAAATTAGGTAATTTCGGATCTCATTTGGAAATTTGCAACGAAATTACCTCATTTGGCCCAGTTAAAACGTCATATTAGACCTGGGTCTAAGTTAAACTTAGGTTTCGTTGAATTTCCGGACGTTGATTCTATTTTTTTAAGTTTATATCATTTCAAAATATTTGAAGCTATTTGTGTAGTATACCAAATTAATTATCTTATAAAAATATAAAACCAACAATTTGTAATTAAATTCGGTCTGTATTCATTCAGCCAAAATTGTCTTAAACTTTAGTTAGTTAAACCTGGGTCTATCTGCGACTATGAATATGCCCCATTACATTTTAACTGTCTGTTATAGAACTTCGAAAAAGAAACATTTATACGAACAGACCTAAAATCTGCTATCAGCTGTAGCAAATAAAAAATCGACACTGATCGATTGACCAAAATAAAATTCCCGTGGAATGTTCGGGGTTTGTTTCGCGTAGAAAAATAATTGTTCTATTTTATTTTTCTATAACAGTTCGTGAACTTAATATATCCAATTAAAAAAGTAATACAAAACACACACCGGCAAGATAAAGTGACTTCTTTTTACGTTTCATCTATCAATTGTGTTCTGTGCTTTCGTGTATACAAATAATTTAGTTTAAAATTAATTATTTTTGTTTGCTATTATGCATTTTAACATTATTTTGTTATATCTGTCTCCTTTTAAGAACAATTCATTTAAAAATATAAAAGATGTTACTTCATGTATTGAAATCTTTTACGATAAAAGTCAAACAAATCTGTCTGTTATTCTGTTATGGTTTATAAGAGATTTCATAACAGTATTCCACTGATCTCTAGAGATCAGTGCAGAATTCGAACTGCAGAATACCAATTAATAAAAGAATAAAAGGTTTCTTGACAGTTCGAAAATTTGTATGGAAATTGATAAAAGAATAAAAGATTGCCCCGAACAGGCCTAAATATATTGAAGCCATTCCTTCAACTGTAATCTCAACGTGAACGTTTGATATTTATCACTGGTACACGCTTTGTGAATGCGTTGTGAACGATTGACATTTGAAACCTCAATGCATCAAATAAATCTTTGGTGTGTAAATTCATTATTAAAGTATCCATTGCTGCATTTTTTTCAAATTGATTCAAGTTCTAAAAGCATGATGCGAAAATAATAAAAAGAAAATAAAGAGATCAATGAAACGAAAGGAATGCGCAAAAATTGAAACTGTTATAATAATGCAAATTTGAAATATAAATTATTAATTATTTTTATTGTAATATTGTACTAAGGGTTCGAAAATAAAACTGTTTTCCCTTATACAAACTGAAACATCGATTACTTCACAAAATAAAACACTTTTAAAGGTGTTTTCTCGTGATAACACTTGCAGTTAGGCTGCATAGCTTTCGCTCGGTCATATTTAACATTGAAGGTTTTGAATGAACAACAACCACTTGTGTTGGCTACCACCGAGTATAACATTTTGGCTGGAATTATTGCAATTTCATGGCTGCCACACCAATCATCAGATTCCTTTTTAGTGGTGCTTAGTTTACAGTTCCAATTTTACTTTATAAATTGTTTTGCCGTCAACTGGATTCGAACCTAGACCAAGCTACCTCATAGGCCGTTGCACTACGCATTGCACCACCGAGGTCACCTAATCCTGCCCATCCAAATGAAGGTTTTTCTAATTTACAATTGCATTTGGACAACTAGCATTTTTACAAGCCACACACCAGTTAGATGTTATTCATTTAGGTTCTTTCTTTTTCACCTCTCCGTTATCACCGCAACAATTCGTTGCATATGTGTAAGGAGGGAAATTGTATGAAGTGGTTGTTGTTCATTCAAAACCTTCAATGTTAAATATGACGGAGCGAAAGCTATGCAGCCTAACTGCAAGTGTTATCACGAGAAAACACCTTTAAATGAAATTTAATTCTTGACCAGTGTCAAATCTTTCATACAATTTTCCTCCTTACACATATGCAACGAATTGTTGCGGTGATAACGGAGAGGAGAAAAAGAAAGAACCCGAATGAATAACATCTAACTTGTGTGTGGCTTGTAAAAATGCTAGTTGTCCAAATGCAATTGTAAATTAGAAAAACCTTCATTAGGATAGGCACGATCAGGTGACCTCGGTGGTGCAATCCGTAGTGCAACGGCCTCTGAGGTAACTTGGTCTAGGTTTGAATCCAGTTGACGGAAATGCAATTGTAATTTAGAAAAACCTTCATTTGAATGGGCAGGATCATGTGACCTCGGTGGTGCAATGCGTAGTGCAACGGCCTATGAGGTAGCTTGGTCTAGGTTCGAATCCAGTTGACGGCAAAACAATTTATAAAGTAAAATTGGAACTGTAGACTAAGCACCACTAAAAAGGAATCTGATGATTGGTGTGGCAGCCATGAAATTGCAATAATTCCAGCCAAAATGTTATACTCGGTGGTAGCCAACACAAGTGGTTGTTGTTCATTCAAAACCTTCAATGTTAAATATGACGGAGCGAAAGCTATGCAGCCTAACTGCAAGTGATATAACGAGAAAACACCTTTAAATGAAATTAAATTCTTGACCAGTGTCAAATCTTTCATACAATTTCCCTCCTTACACATATGCAACGAATTGTTGCGGTGATAACGGAGAGGAGAAAAAGAAAGAACCCGAATGAATAACATCTAACTTGTGTGTGGCTTGTTAAAACGCTTTTATTTCAAATACTTTTGTTTCTAATACTTTAATTATAACCAAGCACAAGTACGCAACTCTTTATTCACACTGACATTTATTCATTCACTTTCAAACTGCCGCTTGTTGTGGCCCCGTATTTATATCCGAAATAAAAGGTTCTAGAATTATCTAGGGTCTGCTAGATGGTGCTTTTCCAAAAAGGTTTTGTTCCATTATTCCAGAACGAACGAGCCTGGAAACCTGGATTTAATTATTTATTTATTTCAAAGATGGCGCGGAAAGTTGTGCCTACTAATGTGTCTTTGTTTACATAACTGGGCATATTCACCACATTACCCCCTCTTAGGATTGATCGTCCCGATTTAATCCATTATTCCCACCGTTATAACGATGAAAACGGTCGCGGTGTACTCCTTTAAGCTTACCCCTTACTCCTCTCTGAATGCGGTACACCACATCATTGAATCGCTTCACAACGGTATATGGGCCTTCCCAGTTGTGTTGAAGTTTTGGTGACAGTCCCTTTTGTCGGTAAGGATTGTAAAACCACACAAGGTCTCCTTCTTGGAATTCAATCGTTTTTGCACGGGCGTCGTACCGTGTTTTCATCCTATCACTGGCTTTATGTTTTTCCTTGTCCGTTGATGAATGTCAATGCGTCTATCTTTGAGGTTATCCACATATTCATCTGACCTTTCCGGTTCCATGGTATGGCATCCAAATTTAACTTCACTGGGCAGCCGTATTGTTGTGCCAAACAGGATCTGCGATGGTATATGTCTTGTTGAACTATGAACCGCACTTCGATAGGCCTACAAGAACAATGGAATATGGCGGTCCCAGTCTCGTTGGTAGTCACCTACAACCTTGGACAGATGTTCTTTAAGAGTCCTGTTGAATCGTTCTACCAGCCCATCAGATTGTGGATGAAGCGGTGTTGTCCTCGTCTTCTTGATGCCAAGGAGAGAGCAAACCTCCTGGAAGATGTTAGATTCGAAGTTCCTTCCTTGGTCAGAATGCAATTCCAAAGGAACACCGAACCTGCTCACCCAATTTAATACAATCTAATCAACCACTGTTTTGGCTTCTTGGTTTGGGATGGCAAATGCCTCAGGCCACTTGCTGAAGTAATCCATGACTACAAGGATGTATCGGTTTCCGCTGCTGGTCTCCGGAAACAGACCTGTAACATCTACTGCTATTCTCTCGAAAGGTGTGCCGACATTGTACTGCTGCATTTTACTTTGAAGCTTTCTACCTGGTCCCTTGGTAGCAGCACAAGTATCACATTTTCTGCACCACTTTTCAACATCCTCTCTTATTGCATGTCAGTAGAACCGTTGTCGTATCTTTTCCAGCGTTTTGTTGACTCCCAAATGACCTCCAGATGCTCCATCATGCATCTCTCGAAGAACGTCATTAACCTTTGACCTAGGCACGATTACCTGCATCACATAAGATTTGCCATCTGCAGATTCCCATTTACGCCTTAGTACTCCTTCTTGAACATGAAGAGAGTCCCACTGTGCCCAATATTCTTTGAGAGCTGGACTTCTATCGGAGATTTCACCCCATTCTGGTTTTTCTTCGTGCTCCTTCCAAGCAAGAATGGGCTCTATATCTGTGTCTTCTTGTTGGGCAGTCCTCAGTTCTTCATTGCTCCAACCGTAAATGGGATCGGCTCTTATTCGCTGGATGACAACGGTTTCCTTTTCTTCTAGACGCGTGCAATGCTTACAGTCCTGTTTACACGGTCGCCGAGACAATGCATCTGCGTTTGAGTGCAGCTTTCCTTTCCGATGTTGAATTTGGTAGTTGTATGTCTGAATTCTTTCGATCCACCTAGCTACTTTAGTTACCTAGGATTTTTGAAGTTCAGAAGTCAATTAAGCGCACCATTATCTGTTCGAAGGAGGAACTTCTACCCATAGATGTGCTTATGGAATGCTTTGTTGCCAAAATCAAAGCTAGAAGTTACCTTCTGGTCAATCAATAATTGCGCTCTGTCCTCGAGAGTACCTTACTGTAATAGGCGACGACTTTTTCTTCTCCGTCATGGACTTGCGATAGTACAGCTCCAATTCCGACGTTACTGGCATCGGCGTCGATGATGAAAGGATTTTCAGGAGTCGGATAGGTCAGCACAGGAGCATTACACAAACGTAGCTTGAGTTCCTGAAAACTTTTCTTGCACTCACCTGACCATTTAAACAGCTTCCCCTTTTCAGTAAGTTGATGCAAGCTCTTAGCGATTCCAGCAAAGTCCTTCACAAAGCACCGATAAAATGTGACTAGCCAAAGAAAGGTACGGAGTTGGTGTTTATCCTGTGGTGTTGACCAATTCTTCACAGTGTCAACTTTTTCAGGATCAGTCTTTACTCCTTGGGATGAGATGATATGTCCCAGATATTTAACTTTAGTTTTGACAAGCGCACATTTCTCTGGATTTAATTTTAAGTATGCTTCTCGAAGCCTCTGGAATACACGGCCTTGAGGTTCTTACAATGTTCGTCAAAAGTTTTCCCATAATCGATGACATCGTCCAAATATACAAGGCATGATTTCCAGGTAAGTCCTTATAGAACACACTCCATCAGACTCTTAAATGTTGCCGGAGCGTTGCACAGTCCGAATGGCATAACTTTAAACTGCCACAGATCATTTCCTGTGGAGAAAGCTGTCTTCTCGCGAACTTCTGGTTGGATTTCTACCTGCCAGTAGCCACTCTTTAAGTCCAGCGTTGAAAACCATTGAGCTCCTTCCATTGCATCCAAAGTATCGCTGATTCTGGGCAAAGGGTAGCTGTCTTTCTTTGATACATCGTTCAGCCTATGGTAGTCTAAGCAAAACCGGGTGCTTCCATCCTTCTATTTGACAAGAACTACTGGTGACGCCCAAAGGCTTTTGGAATTTTCGATTAGCCCATCTTTCTTCATTGTCGATATCATCTCTTCAACTTCGGCTTGCTTGGCTAATGGTTGTCGAATCGGGCTTGCGTCACCTATGTCGATTCGATACTGTACCAGTTGTGTTCGACCATACTGCCCACTCGGTGAAGAAAATTTATCAGCGTACTCATGAAGGCTTCCAGCAACACTAAGCTGATGTTGATTATTGGATGGCTTCAGAATTTTGGCTTTCATGGAGCTGAATTCTTCTCGGTCCATAGATTTGTCTGTGTTCATTTCTGTGATCTTGGTTATTTCGGACACAGATTCGCATTTTCCAACTATTTCTCCTTTCCTGAGCTTGACTTCGTATGGTTTGATGTTCAGTATCCGTACGGGTACCATGTTGTTCTTTAGTTCTACAAGAGTCTTCCCTTTTGGGAAGATTGCTCAGACGCTGGTTCCACCATGCGGTATCGATGGCTACCTAGATCGCCCTCTATTTTCGTCCGAACAAACACTTAGAATTGATGAAATATCGTTGCCATAAACCATAGGAATCTCTATATTTTGGTACTTCAGCACTTGCTTACCGAAACACAGAATTACTCCGTGCCCCTTCATAAAGTCGATTCCAATTATGCACTCATCACATATGTCTGCTACCAAAAATTGGTGCGAAAACTCTAGTTCTGCCAAACAGATCTTCAGACGAACTTCTCCATATACTCTTGCCACCTCACCTGTCGCAGTTTTCAGACGATAGCTATTGGTGTTATGTAGCCATGTCATCTTGAACAAGTCTTTTTTTACAACGGAGGCTGTGGCACCGGTGTCAATTGTAGCCACGTGTTTCTTGCCATTTAATTTTGCATCGAATGTCAGACTTTTATTGTTTCGTTTAGTGTCCGAGACTTGGATTGTGGTTCTAGGCCCATCAATAACAGGGCGAGCAGGAGCGTTGATGTTATTGCTTACCTGTTCGCTGGTATTATTTCTGCTTCCACAATGTCGACAAGTGACTCTTCTCGGTGGCAATCTGCACTGGCGCTGGAGATGTCCCGTTTTGTTGCAATTCCAGCATCGAACAGGTCCTTCTCGCTGCCTTCTTTAGAATTCTGCTCTCTGACAAGAACATTCCTCAACTTCAAGTTCTCTTACCTGATGAACTCCTAAGGAAGCCTGTTCTGATGCTTCCATAGTCAGAGCGAATGCTAATGCTTCAGAAAGCATGCATTTACCAGAATTTCGAATTGCTCGCTGGAGGTTGATGTCGGAAACTGCACGGACAAAAGCCTCCGTTGCTAGCTGGTTTGTAATTTCATCTCCTGCAGTCGGTTATGCTAAATGCTTTTATTGTTTCGTTTAGTGTGCGAGACTTGGATTGTGGTTCTAGGCCCATCAATACCAGGGCGAGCAGGAGCGTTGATGTTATTGCTTACCTGTTCGCGGGTATTATTTCTGCTTCCACAATGTTGACAAGTGAATCTTCTCGGTGGCAATCTGCACTGGCGCTGGAGATGCCCCGTTTTGTTGCAATTCCAGCATCGAACAGGTCCTTCTCGCTGCCTTCTTTGGAATTCAGCTCTCTGACAAGAACATTCCTCAACTTCAAGTTCTCTTACCCGATGAACTCCTAAGGAAGCCTGTTCTGATGCTTCCATAGTCAGAGCGAATGCTAATGCTTCAGAAAGCATGCATTTACCAGAAGTTCGAATTGCTCGCTGGAGGTTGATGTCGGAAACTGCACGGACAAAAGCATCCGCTGCTAGCTGGTTTGTAATTTCATCTCCTGCAGTCGGTTATGCTAAATGCGCCAACCGCTCAATGTCCGCGTGTAGTTGTTACACGCTTTCACCTCTTTTCTGTACGCTGGTATTGAGTTGGACGCGGAAGACTTCTTGCATATGGCCACCACCAAAGCGTTTTTCATTAGCCTGAACAAGGGCACTGAAGTTGCTGTTCTTGTCTGCTGGTAAGGTTTGCACTAGTTCAGCAGCAGAACCTCTAAGCGCAAGCGTCAGGGCAATAAACTTCACTTCATCATCCCAGCCATTTGTTGTTGCGGCTGCCTCAAACTGCTTCTTGTAGATTGACCAATAAGATTGTCCGTCAAAGGTTGGTGGATGCATTTCTTTTTTTCTTAGGAAAATCGCAACAGCCCTCTCTTACCTTCATTTTCCTAACCTTATCTAATTCATTGGCAAAGTTCTGCATTTTGTCTTCAATTTTCTCGAACTGTTTTTCGACGTTTTCAACACGTTCATCAAGAGCCATAAATTTATTTTCAAATAAATTAAGCTTACTTTCGATTAGGTTTTTCTGGTCGTCTTGAAGGTTCCTTTGCTCGTTGCGTTGTTCCTCTAGAAGATTCTCTTGTTCTTTTTGCTGTTCTTGTAAAAGATTCTTTTGTTCACTTCGTTGTTCTTCTAACCGCTCAAGAAGATTCTTTTGTTCATCCTTTTGCTCATTTCTTTGTTCTTCAAACCAGGCGAGCAGCTAAACCACCATATTGGTCATGGCTAAGCTTGTACTTACTTGCTCTTCCGACATTTCAATTTCAAATTGAAACGTGTCTGGATTTTTATCGTGTTGCCTTAAATCTTCCTGCACACGAATAATGAGGTCGTTCTTCGATCCAGCAAAAGGAAGGCCTCGTCTGTTCAGTTCTGCTTTAAGTTCAACACAATTCATTGCATTCACAATTTTACCCATTTTGTGTCTATTTGTATTCTTATATTTTTTTTATGTCACATTGCACAAGCACGTTTCTTATTTGTTTACTTATCCACACACATATTAAATAAGTTTTTTTCCACTTTTTCTGACACCAATTTAATATTTTACTAAGGGTTCGCAAATAAAACTAATTTCCTTTATTCAAACTGAAACATCAATTACTTTACAAAATAAAACGCTTTTATTTCAAATACTTTTATTATAACCAAGCACAAGTCTGCAACTCTTTATTCACTCTGACATTTGTTCATTCACTTTCAAAATCAAACTGCCGCTTTCGGACTCGTGGCCCTCTATTTATATCTGAAATAAAGGGTTCTCGAATTTTCTAGGGTCTGCTAGATGGTGCTTTTCCCAAAAGGTTTCGCTCCATTATTCCAGTACGAACGAGCCTGGACACCAACCGGGATGGATTTAATTATTTATTTATTTCAAAGATGGCGCGCAAAGTTGTACTAATGTGTCGTTGTTTACATAACTGGGCATATTCACCACATTATTATAAATTATACAAATTTACAATGCTCTTTGTTATATAGAAAACGCGTTCTCCTTCTTAATATAAAAAACAATATGGTATCTATATCCGCTCAGTTAAGTAAGATGCGGTTCAATATTCTTATTCTAGAAAAGAGTCGTTTGATTACATGCTAAAGTCCATTATCCAAGGTGGAAAAATATGATAATTAAGGTATATACATAATTAATATTTAGCTTCTTACAACTCGGCCTTCCTGACAATTCGATCGCCTCGATCGAAAATTTTAATTAAATTAAATGGATCTTTCAGTGTCGCTATGATGGTCTGAGGGGCCTGAACCTGTTACCGGAGTTAGCCACCTGCGTAAACGATTTGATTCAACGACCCCGTCATATGGTATTTGGCTAAGTTGAAAACTTTCAATGTCCTTAAGGACATCTGTCATTAGGTAATTTCTTTTTTATAACATTAGGGCCTTTATACTTAGCAATACATTTTTTATTTGAGCCGACTGTAGTATCTACATTATTTATAACCACAAAATCTCCCCCTTCGTAGGTTTTCGCTCGTGCACTGTGCTATAGAAAGTAATTAAGGTTATATTCTTGTGATTTCTCGATGAATCCCAATGCGACTAATCGTTCTCTTTCTAGGTCACGGATATGACTTTCTGTCTTCTTATCTAGATACTCAGGTAGTTCATCTACAATCCTACATGTCTGTTCTTTACCAAATAATATTTTCCTGGGTGATGTTCGTGTCGAGGAATGAAAAGTATTGTTCATTGCGAACTCCACATTAGTTAATTGTTCTACCCAATCAGAGTGGTCAAGAGGTTCAGTGGGTTTTGCTAACATTGATTTTAACACTCGATTTACCCTCTCCACCTGTCCATTAGCCTGGGGAGAAGCTACGCAACCTTCACATGTTTTATATTGTTCCTTTCATGAATTCCATGAATCCGTGCATCTACATGACCCATAGAAATCCCGCTACGATGCTTGACCTTGTAATTGTAGTTTTCAAAGCTAAAAACCCACTTTGCAATACGCTGATTTACCTGTTTCTTCTTTATAGCTAGCGCCAAAGCATTACAATCTGTTGTCATTGTTAACATAATTCCTTTTAACTGGGTCTTAAAACGTTCCAATGCTTAAACAATAGCCAAGATTTTTAACTCTGTGTAATTTCGATTCATTTTCAGAAGCAGTTTTTGAAAAGTATGCGATTGGATGGAATTTACCATCATCTTGTTTTTCCATCAGGACAGCACCAAAACCTAACTTACTTGCATCAGTATATAACTCAGTTGCCCTCCGAGGGCTGTAAATAGCTAAAATAGGGGCAGAAGTTAACTTATTCTTAAGGATACGGAAGGCATCAAAACATTCCTTGTCAAAATCGTAAGTTACTTCCTTTTTCAGTATCCGAGTCAGTGGCTTAGCTATTTTGGAGAATGAAGGCACAAATCTTCGAAAATAAGAAAACAATCCTAAACACTGTTGAAATTGTTTATAATTCTGAGGTGCCAAGAAATTTCTCACTTGGACACAATTCCTTTGAATTGACAATATATACCAAACATTTTATTTCCCTATACCCAAACTTGCACTTGGTCATTTTTAATTCCAATCCCCTTCTATATAACATACTTAAAACTTCAGTTAGGATTAATATATGGTCATCAAAATCTACGGTGGCAATCACAACGTCATCCATAAATCGTCGGCCAACTTTAGCAACAGAAATCATTTTCTAGTAAAATATGAAACAAAAAACTTATTTTTATATTTTATTAAGTAGAAAAAACATAAGATAGAATTTACATATACTAGGGGTATTCATGCAAACGCAGAAAACCCATAGAAAGCTTAAAAACGATTAGTCCAGGCAATTAGTGACTTAACGTGGGCAAAATTGCAACAGAAGCTTTTTTGATTGATTCTTGATCAGTTCAACAACATATCCAAAATCGGACAAAATCGGTCCATGGGAACACCCCGAAAAACGTGTTTCAAAATGGCGGATTTATTGGTATGTTGATTTTGGTTGTTATTTTTATTACGATGCGATTTTTCCTTTTTTCTATGTAAAGAGTTATCACTGGTAGATAATGGGAATAATCCATGACCCCCTCTCTCTGTCATGATCCCCCCATGTATGACCCCCTCCCCTAAGTCACAAACTGTTCAGGGACCTAGAGAAAATAATGGCGGCGACCAATTTTCACAAATAAACACTCCCCATTTATGAACCCCCCCACCGTTTTTTGACAACAGACCGAATCCATTTATTTGCATATAGGCCAGTCAATCGACAGTAAACTCGAAAAGCGTGTAGCTTATAATTTGCAGCTTCGAAAACCTGTACCAACTTGTGCAGAAAAAATGCAACAGTAAATAAAAAGCTAAAATTAACTCGGGTTTTCTGATATTTTTTTTTGGAAATATGCAATTTAGGAAAGAAACATCTATCATAAATTTGTTTGTTATACAATTTTCTAAAAGACCACATTATAGCTTTAAATTCATGCATGATATATTTTTGTTGCATCTTAACAATTCTGCAACAAATTTGGAATGAAGTACTATAAAGCCGGTATCGGTAATAAACGGACCGCAGGCCAAATCCGGACCATGAAGGGTATAAATCACGACCGTTGATTCTTCCGTTTTAATTCAAAAAGTACTTAAACATATATAGTTAAAATATACTACTCAATTATTTCCCACAGAAATTGTCTTATCAATCATAATGTAGCTATACCAACCTGAACAATTTTATTCTTCAAGGTAGGAGCTCAGACGCAAAATTTTCCCAAAAACTGTTTTAACTTCAAACTATTTAATTATGCAATAGTAGACACAAAAAATGTATACCTTATAAATAGAAAATGATTTCGTGAACCATTTTTGCGAACATTTAAAATCGCTAACAAGGTTGATGGAAACAAATATTAATAAAATAATGATATTTTATGATATTTAGTGCCACTTTGTTCAAAGTGGGTAAAATTTAGTATGTGACCTTCATAGGCTTTAATTAACTAGCACTAATCAACCAAAAATGGCTGATTAGTAAAATCCATGATTAGCAACTCAAAATATGATCAACAAACACATTTGAGTATTTCCCAGCTCCACTAATCATGGATTAAATATGTACAGTGGTGAACACGAAAATAGCAGTAGGTAGAAAATAAAAGAAATATTGAAAAAACTTTAACCACCGTGTTGGACGGTTTTCGTTGTGTATTGTGGTAGGTATTCGGTGTTCGGAGGACGTCTAACAAACTGCCGGGAACCAGTCACCATACAGAACAGTTTTGGTCTCATCCGTCCATAAAATATTTCGCCATTTTTCCACAGAAAAGGAGGCAAATTTTCTAGCGAACGTTTTTTCTTATGTTGTTGTGTAAGTAAAGCCATTTTTCTTGAACTACGTGCTGGTAATTTTGCTTCCAATGGACTTCTTCGAACGGTCATATCACTTACTTCCAAATTAAGCTCTTTTCTAATTTGTATATCCGACTTTGGCTAGTTTGGCTGAACTCACAATCTATCATCCTGGCATGTTGTTTTTCTTATTCCACCTCTGTTTTCAGATTTTTTAATGAATTTTATAGCATTGGCTACCATTTTGGCGGAGCATGAACAAATACGCTGGATTTCGGTATAAGATTTCCGTTCTCTGCGTAACGACAGTATAAAACTTCGTTACTCACCGGTGCAATGCTTACCACGACCCATTTTTGTTGATACAAAAAGAAAACCGTTATTGTAAAAGCCCATTCCTGGTTAAAAATATTTTATAAAAGAAACTCACTTAATTAATCTTATTTTTTAGACAATTTTTCAATTAATCAAAAAAAATGTTAAATTATTACAGACCACAGCTATTTTAATGTGCACACGAAATAAGATCTACAATACCATAAGTAACTGTTTTTCTATGACCATAAATTGTTTCCTATTGTTTTTTTCTTTTTTTATCATGCTTAATATTTTCTCTTAAGCTGAGTGCTTTCATTTTTAATGAGTGAGTTCAGAGCTAAGAGTATTAAAACATTGCTTCATTTTAATAAAACTACTGCTAGTTTCGTGTTCACAGCTATAATTCTGTAGAAAGAGTGCTTTATAATGGTGGATTTACATGTATCTGCGACTGCATTGGAAGAGAACTATCAAAAAGATGAACATGTTCGTATTCATTTCTGCGTTATGGCACTTTCCAATAATGCAGAAACGAAGTTCTTCTGCATTTTGATCTTTTCTCTCTATCTAACAAATATTCATTTTGTATTTTTCATCCCTTTTTTTGTGCAGAAACCAAATGCAGATACATGTAAATCCATCATAAGATTACTTCGATTTTCAATTTTCATAATTCTGTTTTAACTTTATGGTAAGATAGCAACAAAAATGATAAATGCATGAATTAAAAACTAGCGTGGTCTTGTAGAAAATTTTATAACAAACAAATTATTTATAATGGATGGTTTTTTTCTAAAATTGCATTTTCCCAAAGTTATAAAGGGCAATTAGGCCTATTCGGCGCAATCTTTTTTCTTTTATTCTGTTATTCTTTTATCAATTTTCATACCTAGTGCTTTCAGCAAAGAAGCCTCTAGAACGCACCACCAGTTACCCTATTCAACTGATGAGAAGGATGGCCACCGAGCAGCGACAACCCGAGCCGAGGTTCCTAAGTACGAATAAAATCCTGGTCTAAAACATAATCACGGACAATGAGCAAGCCGTTTTGATCAACGCTGATACAGGGCCAGCATATCACCGCGGCGTAATACCAACCCACACCCCACTTAAACCGCAACTTGACAATCGGGACGGAACACCCGAACGAGATTAACAGTCTTAGATACAAAATTTTGACATGTTTTGACATCAAACAAGAAGAACTACATCACGCTTTGCGATATCGGGGGGGGTGTTTTCATTAACGTAGAAGGGGGGGGGGGGTCATAAATGGGGAGTGTTTATTTGTGAAAAGTGGTCGCTGCAGATCATTATCTCTAGGGCTCTGAACTGTTTGTGATTTAAGGGGGGTCATACAAGGGGGGGGGTCATAAATGGGGGGATCATGACTGAGAGAAGGGATCATGGATCACTCTTAATAGTAGGGCTGGCCACGAGACGTGAAAAGTCTCTGTCTCGATCTCGGTCTCGCATGACGAGACCGCAACGAGAAGAGACGAGACGAGACTGGCTTTTGATCAACTGAGACAAGACCGAGACGAGACTGTATATTTTGACTGAAATTTATAGAGTCTAATAAATTACAAAAATCCAATTTCAGTTAAATATTTATTTTCTTTTGCACGTATTCAAACTATAATCGAAAATATTTCGTTCCAATAATCAATAGTTTGTCTGGAAATCGTATTTTTCGGAGACGGGACCGAGACGAGACTTACAAAAGTTTCGCAGAGTCTCGTCTCGTGGCCAGCCCTACTTATTAGCTACTAGTGATAACTATATACATACATATAAAGAAAAAAGGAAAAATCGCATCGTAATAAAAATAACAACCATAAACAACATAGGTACCAATAAATCCGCTATTTTGAAACCCGTTTTTCGGGATGTTCCCATGGAGCGATTTTGGACATGTTGTTCAGTAGTGGTAACTAATCAAAAATCAATACAAAAAGCTTCTGTTGCAATTTTTATCTTAATTTGCCTTTACTAGATAGAATTTTCTATTGGTAGAAATTAACTGTCAAAATGATTATGGGAAAAATTTTCTACAAAATATAGAATTTTATCTCACACACTTGAAGCGAAAAGCGTAGAAAAAAACCCTTAGAAACTTTGTGACGTTTAATTTTACATTTGACTTAACTTATGGCCAGTTGCACCAAAATGCTCTAAAACCAGTTTTTGCTAAAAGGCTATTTAACAGCCTTATTCTGGCAACCTCACTGATTCGTCACAAGTCACAATCACCTCATAACTCGAGATGAACTTACGTCATAAGAACTTAAATATTATGATCTGCTCCTTGGCAGATCACAACTCACGTTGTTTTTGTGAGGTTTCTTATGAGGGATTCTACCGAGTACGAAATTGTGACCGCCTTATACAAAAACAAACTCAAACAAAATTGTGACCTGTGACCTGTCTCGATCTCGGTCTCGCATGACGAGACCGCAACGAGAAGAGACGAGACGAGACTGGCTTTTGATCAACTGAGACAAGACCGAGACGAGACTGTATATTTTGACTGAAATTTATAGAGTCTAATAAATTACAAAAATCCAATTTCAGTTAAATATTTATTTTCTTTTGCACGTATTCAAACTATAATCGAAAATATTTCGTTCCAATAATCAATAGTTTGTCTGGAAATCGTATTTTTCGGAGACGGGACCGAGACGAGACTTACAAAAGTTTCGCAGACTCTCGTCTCGTGGCCAGCCCTACTTATTAGCTACTAGTGATAACTATATACATACATATAAAGAAAAAAGGAAAAATCGCATCGTAATAAAAATAACAACCATAAACAACATAGGTACCAATAAATCCGCTATTTTGAAACCCGTTTTTCGGGATGTTCCCATGGAGCGATTTTGGACATGTTGTTCAGTAGTGGTAACTAATCAAAAATCAATACAAAAAGCTTCTGTTGCAATTTTTATCTTAATTTGCCTTTACTAGATAGAATTTTCTATTGGTAGAAATTAACTGTCAAAATGATTATGGGAAACATTTTCTACAAAATATAGAATTTTATCTCACACACTTGAAGCGAAAAGCGTAGAAAAAAACCCTTAGAAACTTTGTGACGTTTAATTTTACATTTGACTTAACTTATGGCCAGTTGCACCAAAATGCTCTAAAACCAGTTTTTGCTAAAAGGCTATTTAACAGCCTTATTCTGGCAACCTCACTGATTCGTCACAAGTCACAATCACCTCATAACTCGAGATGAACTTACGTCATAAGAACTTAAATATTATGATCTGCTCCTTGGCAGATCACAACTCACGTTGTTTTTGTGAGGTTTCTTATGAGGGATTCTACCGAGTACGAAATTGTGACCGCCTTATACAAAAACAAACTCAAACAAAATTGTGACCTGTGAGCCTCACAACGGCAGAATAGGGCTGTAAATTTATCGACACGATAAATTAATCTGAGTTGCACCAATCATCATCACAGATTTTTTAGCTAAAATTGAGTTCATTAACCATCTTTGCATTTTAGCATCGCTTTCAAAACTAAGCCTAGTTCGCTGCTGATGCGAAATGAAATTTTTCTTTGGTCTCCACCATGACAGCGATTAGTGGTAGAACACTTTAGTTGGTGTTGTTTCATTCAAAATTTTCAATGTTAATTATTGAACTTTAGTTCATACAAAAATCCTAATAAATTTCAAATTAAACCCTTGACCAGCGTCAAATCTTTCACTACTCTTCCCCCTTGTATGACCAACGAATTGTTGGCATACGAATCGGGTGCGGATTAAAAAGAAAGAAACCGAATGTGACAACAGCAAGCTTGTGTGCTCTAATAAAAATGCTAGTCGTTCAAATGCATTTGATAAACAACAAAACCTGCACTGAGAATGAGCTTGACATGTGGCTTCGGTAGCGCGATGGGTAGGCCATCGGCTTCCGAATTCCAGTCACAGTTGATGTCTTATGTTCAATCCCCATTACGGGCAAAGCTTTTAAAATAAAAATGAACATATTAAGACTCAGCACCACACAAAGAAGTCTGATGATCGGGGTGGCACTCGTGAAATAGCTATAACTTCAGCCAAAATAACTTGGTGGTAGAAAACATTAGTTGTTGTTGTTACATTCAAAATTTTCAAAATGTATATTTATTTTTGTTGATATACACTTATCTGTTGTTTTCACAAAATTCACCATCAGTCAAATATAAAAACAAAAATTAAAAAACGTCGACGAGAGCGTTTTTTTTTTTCAATTTTCCCAACTCCGGCGCGGCGTGACGTGACGACGAGAAACGTTTCATTGTGCATACCCTAGCGTTTCCTATACTATATTATACTAAACTATATTATACTATACTATACTAACATGATTTGAAATCGGCTTGACAACTACGGCGAGTTCTCGTCATGCTCACGTCGCGTTTTCACGTCGCATTGTGAATCGAGCATGACTTTAGGAATATTATAATGAGTCAGCCGTCATGACTGCCAGGCGAGCTGTCAAAATACACTCTCCATAATGAAATCACGCCCCCTATCACAAGCTCGAGAACTACAATGCATTAGGGATAGGAACGAGCACTCCATATTATAATACACTCAAAGGTTGGGGGCTAGCAGTCCATATTATACGTCCATGGTCGCGGTAATCTATGCGGTAATTCAATCTTAAATGAGAGGGTTTTAACAACAACACCATCATAGACCCCTTTCACACAAGGAAACTGAGTTGCCGGTGATTTTTAGATTGTTGGCGAGAAGGGCGTAAAAAGGAGACAAAAAATCTCCCCTCACACCCTTCTCGCCAACAAAGTAGCCAGTTTCTGGCAATTCAGTTTCCTTGTGTGAAAGCCGTCATAGCTGCCAGGTGTCACCCTCTCTATATTGAAATCACGTCTCCTATCACAGCCTCAAGTACTACAATGCATTAGGGATAGGAACGAGCACTCCATATTATATATACTCAAAGGTATCGCCCAATGGCTGATGGTGGATTTACATGTATCACCATTTGGTTTCTGCACAAAAAAGGGATGCCAAGTACAAAATGTATATTAGTTAGTTAGAGAGAAAAGCCTGATCCACATCTGTGTCGTGTGTTGTGTTGTGGAGTCGTGTGTCGCTGTCATTCCATATATTTTATGCGTCACACTGCAACACAACACATGAGACAAATATGGTTCTACGCAAATGAAATACATTGTAGCGATAGCGACACACGACTCGACAACACAACACACGACGCAGATGTGGATCAGGCTAAAGAGAAGTCCCATAATGAAGAAATGAAGACAAACATGTTCATCTTCTTGATGGTTCGCATTTCACTCGCTCGGATTTTTTGTATACATCTGTCCTGCTCTACTTTTTTGGATATTGCGGATGAAGATACATGTAAATCCACCATGAAGTTCGACCGAAAAACTCACATTAGAGTCAAAAAACTTGTTTGAAAACTAAAGGACAATACAATTTTTAAATTAAATTTTTTAATATGCATAGTGATCGGCAGTGTTAAAACAAATATGACCAACAGTGTGACGTGCGTCTCTCTTGTATATTCTGCACACCTCCGCACCTATGGCTTTTCAACCATATAAAATTTATCGAAATCGGTTGCATACATTTTCAGAAAATGGTACCACAAAATTTATTAACAGCCCTATTCTGCCGTTGTGAGGCTCACAGGTCGCAATTTTGTATGAGTTTGTTTTTGTAGTATGGCGTTTTCACTGGGGCAAATGTGGTAATTTCGTTGCAAAATTCCAAATGAGATCCAAATTACCTCATTTCCCATACAAAATCACGTTTCGAAATGAGGTAATTTCAACCTCATTTGCACGAAATTAGGTTGGAAATTAGGTGAGTGTATCCAGCGGGAATCAGTTTCAAAAGCTCTTAAAAACTTTTTTATGAAAATATCAATACAATATACTCAACAACATAAAACAAATTCAAAGTCAAATGAAATTAGCTTATTTGATAATGAAAACACTTTTTAGCCAAATTTCGAAATTACCTCATCTCGGCTCTAATGAAATCGTAGTTTAAAAGGTGGTCACAATTTCGTGTTCTGTGGTTGTGATCTGCCAAGGAGCAGATCATAATTTTTTTATGAGTTTTTATAAGGCGAGGTTACCACGAGTGGGGTTATTGTGACTTGCGACACACGACTCCACAACACAACACAACACACGACACAGATGTGGATCAGGCTTAATAGCCCTTCCACACTACCCCACTGTGTATTAATACATGTCAAATTGAAAGTGGGAAAGAGTTCCACGCGACTGCCAAATTTGTGGAAAAGAAATGACTTTTCATATTTTGCTTCCACACTTGCTTGTATTAATACATTACCTTAAGCTTAAAAAAAGTGTGATAGAATGTGGGATAGAATTAGAACCATTCTCAAAATTATCCATGTATTAACACATGTCAAATCGTGTGGGATAGAATGTCGGGTTGTGTAGGATGGGCTTTCATATTTTGTTTCCACACTATTTAAGGCTAAAAGGTGATTTATATAAAGATATTTATGTTTATAGATTAATGCCGGATTTACACGAATGACAAAATGTCATTATTTCTGTCATTTTCTTGTCATTTTTGTGTAAATGGTTTTCATATTTGTCATAATTTTTGTCATAAAAATAATGACATGCCAAACTAGTCATAAAAATAACATCGTGTAAGCGCATGACAAACCGGAAGAAAGA
Organism: Melangyna quadrimaculata; assembly: GCA_949320155.1. Lineage (NCBI taxonomy): Eukaryota > Metazoa > Arthropoda > Insecta > Diptera > Syrphidae > Melangyna > Melangyna quadrimaculata. The sequence goes on from OX439485.1 coordinate 90,168,994, forward strand.
ATGAACTTGCTCATTCTTTTATGATAAAATTGTCATTATCTAAAAAACCATTATTTTGTTATCGTGTAAATGCATGTCATAAATTAATTGATTTTATCATTAGGGGTATTCACGATCTGATGCAACTGGTATTGTATCATTGTAAAAGTGCAAAAGTGTAAAATGTTACAACACTACAACAACAAAATATACAAGGTGCAATCTTACAACAGTTTTGCACTTTAGCAATACCCGAAACCTATTGCAACAGAAAAATACAACATTGTAAAATTTGTAAATTGTGTTTTTGACAGCTCACTCATTCTTGACTACGTTAAACAGAAACAAAGGTATGTTCATTGGATACATCCAATTTGCTATCTTGATTTTATTGATGTGACGTCGTCATCATCTTTTACTATTATTTTCCATTTAAAATTCGGACGATAATTAAGATTTGGTAATATTTTCTTTTTCCGTTTTTTTGGCATTTTTTTATGAACAAAATTTAAATTAAATCAAATTGAAATTTTCAGATATGTTCGAAACAAAAACAAATAACAAATGTCAAACTTATTTTGACATTTGCTTTAGTGTTGCAAGAAGATAAGAAAAGTGCGTTCACGATCCACTTAAAAAAAATAAAACTTCGCACTTTTACTAGGCTCATTGCACCAGATCATGAATACCCCTATTATTTTGCATTATAATTGGCGTTTTTCTTTTTTGGCTTTAAATAAACCTCTGAGCAGAGGCTGAGCGATCAGAGCAGAGCTCTGAGCAGATTATGATCAGAGCCCTCAGACTTATTTATGGAACACATTTGAGCACTGAACTGTCATTTCATAGGTGTGTTACTAAAATACATTTTTGTTTACCTGATTTAGACAGGCGACTGTCCTGGGAATCCATTTTTAATTTTTTGTATTTCTTTCGTCTGTCAAATCACTGAAAAAAGTGAAGTTGGCTTCGCTCAGCGTTTCGCTCGATTTGCTCGGTCATTTTATTCTGAGCTAATCGATCAAGCTGTGATCTAGCTCATATGGAAAAAAGAAACGCACTTTTTGAGCTCTGATATGTCTGAGCTAAAAAAAAAATAGAATTTTTGTTTGACAGTTTCGTGATCTGCTCAGAGTTAAAAAAGAAAAACGCCAAATGACAGATTTTATGAGATTTTTGTCATTCGTGTAAATCCGGCATAATACGTTTGCTGGCCCTAAAAACATTTTGATTTGATTGGTCAATTACTTGATTCTAGAGTCATAAATTAATTAAATTATATATTGCTCTATTACTTCTTGTAGCTGTTAAGTCATTATACAAAAGGTCTGGTAACTGCTCTTTTGACTTCATGAAGCGAAAATGTGTAAAGTTTTGTTTTTTTGCTCAAGTTTACGAAGAAACAGATTTTATTGAACAATTTAATTTTTAAAACATTTACAAAATAATAGTTTTGGCAAAAGTTTCCTTTTACCAAACCGTTGCCTTTATGGGAGTAGTTCTTCTTATGCATGGTGTTCAAATTAGATTTTTTCGCGTTTCTCATATTGACGTTTCTTTACATTTTCATGGTGAGAACGAGATAGTGAGAAAGAGATAATGCAAAATGACAGCTTTTGGAAAAGCACCTAGATAACCGGAAGACACGCAGCCATTTGGTTGGTATTTGGCACTCGTACTCAAGTTGACCATCTACATCTATAAAACTTTTTGACTTGTGTGTCTGTTTTGTGGGGTGATGGTGGCTGGCCTGTCAAAATTCGAGCAGAAACCAGAAAACACATAAAGTCAAAAAGCACAAAAACGGGAAATTATGTTCATAAATTTCATCAATTTGTTAAAAGATTTGTAATTCTTAATCTGGTACAGAGTTTGCTTATCCACATGGAATATTTATGAGTTTTTGGTGCTACCGTAAGCTATTTGCGGGATTTTGTTTGCAAAAATAATGTCCAATGGTGATGATGTACTAGATAACTGGGAAGAAATCGACGAGGCTGGGGTAAGTCTATTGTGTTTCGTTGCAAACTCCATAATTTATTTTAAGTAACTTCATCTATTAGTGCAATTTTGGAATAAATCGTTCAATTGTTGTGATATATTTTTATATAAGTTTCAGAGCCTTCAAAAGAAAAGTTAAATTTCCATATTTAGAAAGTTCTGTAATCCCACAGTTTCCTTATTTTCTTGGAAAACATTTTCCCACCCACGTGCCACCCGCAGTACCATTTCATTGGCTGCTTATTGTCGTTCCTAACTGCTTAAATGTATTTAAGTTGTGGACCGATATTGCTTAAAAATTCAAAATGTGATTTCAAACGAAATAATTAGCTATACAACCTGCTTAAAAAAATCGATGTCTCGATCGTTTCTGGTAGGTATATTTTCATAAACGCAGGACTTGCAAACAAAGGCAGACCTATCGGATTTTTTGTTTCTTTTTCTTTTGTTAGTCTTTTTAAAGTTGACATATCTTGGGTCCTGAAGGATTTTTAACTTATACCGATTCTGTCCTTTATTCACAAAAAATGTCTTTAAACAGAATAACACATTAAAGGTATCATCGAGTTGTTATTTTGGTTCATTCTTGCGCATCTTTCAAAAAAGACCATACGAATGCAATTTACTTCGAAATACTTTTCTTGAGGAATGAGGATACAGATTCTTAATTGTCTTTAGCACCTTGCATTTTGTTCTTGTAAAGGGTCACTTAAATTCTATCAGCAATTTGGGGAGAGAGAGCTCTATTTTATTTTATTTGTTAATGTGAGTTAAATACTCCTATCTTCAATTTCTTCAGAAAAGAATTTCTGCCGCAGATTAGGCTTTAAGCCTAGTACACTGCTGATGGAAAATACAGTTTTTCGCTCATCTCCAACACGACGAAAGATTTAATATTCAATTCTACAAATTGCAAATAAATAAATCTAAAACAACATAAACGTACATCTTGAGATTTAATAGAATCACAAGGCATATATTTTATATAAACGTGTTTATAACACCAGATTGCCGCAGATTAGGCTTTAAGCCTAGTACACTGCTGATGGAAAATACAATTTTTCGCTCATCTCCAACACGACAACGAAAGATTTAATATTCAATTCTACAAATTGCAAATAAATAAATCTAAAACAACATAAACGTACATCTTGAGATTTAATAGAATCACAAGGCATATATTTTATATAAACGTGTTTATAACACCAGGATTTGAGAAGGAATGATTACTGAAAAATAAAATATAATAAAAGCTTTTATCAAAGCTAACATAATTTAAATATCTAAGGTGATAACAATAACAAGTATTCTTATTATTTTAACTCCTTCAGTCACGCTCTTATACGGCAGACATTTAAAATAATTTGTTTGTGTTTTTTTCTTAGTTATGACGTCAAATAAATAATGGCGTTAACAAAATTTTTGATTTCAATTTTTTAAGCAAACAAGGTGGTTAGCGTAGGTAACCACCGTGACTGTAGAACCTAAAATAAATGAAAAAAATAAATCTTTATTGTATAATGTATCCGAAAAAAAGGACCAAAAAGAAAGATTTTTTATTGGTATGACTTATTGCTTATTGAGAGTAATAAGTAAATGCCAAAATAATTTTGAAAAAACTTTTACTTAGTTTTTTACAATATTATGCAAAAATCTTACAAAATAATGACCACACCAAGTGGTTTGAATTCCAATCACGTGACAAATAGGTTTAAGTTTTTTGTACCGGTCTTTCTAGAGGTTTATTGGTAGGTTTGATACTTTCGCTCAAGGTTAAAATTGAATTGGTAAGTAGCGTGGTTAAAAATACATAAAATAATAAGGAGGTAGTTAGTAAAATAACCACCGTGGCTGAAAGAGTTAACACCCCCACTTAATTAAATATTTGAATAATTTTAATTAATTTAAAATATTAATACCCATTCCCTTTGTACAAAAAAAATGTTTGTTTTCTGGAACGGCTTTTGTCAAATTGTCTGCTACTATATTTTGTGTAGGTATGTAGTTGACTTTTATGGAACCATCATTGATTCGATCTCGTATAAAATGATGGCAATGATTTATTTGCGTCTGATTCTGCTAACTTAATAGCACTTTGATTGTCACATCTGATTGTAATAGAGTCTATTCTTTTTTCGAGTTTGTTGGAATTGTTTCAGCCAGATGGCTTCTTGGAGAGCTGAAGGCAAAATCATGTATTCGGCTTCAGTGCTGGATAGACTAACTGTTGGTTGTCGCTTACTGCACCAAGATATTGCACCATTACACAACTTGTACATATATCCTGTGCAAGAACGACGTTTGTCGACATCCGAAGGTCAGTCCGCATCACAGAAACCAGTTAAATTTTCAGTACCATTTAACATTATTTGGTAATTTATAGTACCTTTAAGATACCGGATAATTCGTTTAACAGCGGTCCAATGAGCTCTTCCATATTTATTATTGAACCGACTGTAAAGCAATGTCCGGTCGTGTTCCCTGTGCCAGATAGCGTAAGTTTCCCACTGCTTCTTGATAAGGAAAACTTTCCATATTTTCCTCATTTTCTTTAATCATATTGATTGATAGCTTCTGATTTGAATCGCTTGGTGTTGAAACAGGTTTGCAATTTTCCATACCAAATTTTCTAGAATCTCTTTGGTATATTTGGATTGATCAATACAGATAGTTTTATTTTCATCATGATATGTTATGTTGAATCCAATACAGCTTTAGGCCTTCATTTTGAAATCGTAGCTTAGAGATGTCTTCAATTGATCTCTCATTTCATTATTGTTCTAAAAAAATTAGTAAGTCATAAATACACATAAACACCAACGATGATTTCTTTATCTTGACTGTAGTAGACACATGGATCCACCCCTATTGCGATTATCAATTATTAATAGATAGTTGATAAATGTTGAAATTCGATATTAAACCACCCAACCGCCAAAAGTTTTGGACATTGAGAATGATGCATACAGTTGTTAATTGCAAGGAAATTGACAACAAATATCAATGAATAGTGGATACATTTTTTGATAAATTGTGTTTTAAAATGCAAAATTTTAATATTTGTCTCCTCAATCAGTAATTGACAATCGCTCGCAATAGGGGTAATCGACTTTTGATTGAATGAGCCCAAATTTCTTCAAAGCAGCATCTAGTTTCATATTCCATTGACGACTTCTTTGCTTGAGACCGTAATTCACCGTGAATATGTTTCATTGTAATCGATGCCATACTTTTGGGAAGAACCTTTTGCTATCAATCTTGCCATATATCGGATAACATTACCATCATTGTCAAGCTTCGTCACGAAAAAACATTTCGGCTTAATTGCCTTTCGTCCAGATGGCAAATCAACGAGCATCCAAGTTTTATTTTCGGCAAGTGAAATTAGTTAACCCTTTATAGCACTTTTCCATTCATCACAGTCTTCACTTTCCACTGCGTCTGCAATAGTTGAGGGGTCTTCATTCAAGTTGCTAGTAATTGAATATTTAATATAACCATCAAAGTTACGAGGTGCTGGACTTCTTTCTGTTCGCCTTGGTACTTGATGTTGTGATGTGAGTTCTTCTGAAATATAAAATTAATTATTTGCATCCACAAAACTATCATCGTTTATTTCTTCAGTCTCCTCTTCATTTTCAGTAGATTTAACGTCACTTATATTCTAAAAATTTAATGAGCTGTCCTCAAAATTAGGAAAACTTCAACTGAATCAATATCATCAACTAGAATGTAGTAGTATATTTTTGATTCACTTTCAATAAAGACTACTTCACGGCTAGTTGCCAATTTTCTTCGTTTGGGATCGAAACACCTGTACCCTTTTGTCTGTTCACTACTCGTATATCCAACGAATAGAATTTTAAGTGACTTAAAGTCCCACTTTTTTCTATTTTGTTTCGGAACATGTACCATGCAAGATGTTCCAAAAATACACATGTAATTTAAATCAACCTTTTTTCGGGTCCACATTTCATCCGGAATAACTATGAAGATCTTTTAGCTCTAGAATATTTTGAATACCGAATTTCCAAGTATTATATTTTTCTCTACCACGCAATTTTTCCATTCCGATTCCAAAATATTGTCGTTCGCAGCCGTTTTTACAACAAATGTAAATAATTCAACAATTCAAAATCGTGCAATTTATTGGGTAAAAACAACTAATGTTTTGATGCCAACACGTTTTATTTATTTTCTTGTTAAATCATGCCTGGGCCCATAACATCTTGAGATTTAATGGAAACGCAAGAAATATATTTTATATAAACGTGTTTATTACAGCGGGATTTGAGAAGGAATGATTATTGAAAAATAAAATATAATAAAAGCTTTTATCAAAGCTAAAATAATTTAAATATCTAATGCAATAACAATAACAAGTATTCTTATTATTTTAACAGTACAATTAATAGTCCGGTTCCGGGCAATTAATTCTACGAGGAGGGAGACAGTCTGGCATAATCGTCAATTTCGCTGGTCGCACAGCATACTACTAGAAGCAATTTAACAAAAACAAAAGTTTTAAAAATTAGCACAGTAATCGTGAAAATAATGCCATGCGTTGAACATGGTAGATTTTTGATTGATTGCCTGTTTTAATGATGTTGTCCTAATGATAAATCCAAGCTTTTAACTTCTAGGGCCTAGTGCAACATTACTAAAAATGTCAACAAAGTGCAAAAAACGGTTGAATTTTCGAGGTTGTTTTGAGCAGTTATACCTCTTCAATTGGGCTTTAACAAAACCATCAAATATTTTCTTGGTTGCAATTAGTTTATTTGTTATTATTTCCTAAAAAATAATGTCAGCCAATTTTCAATTGTCCTTGGCCACTAAGTTAAAAAAAATAACAAATTAACATTTTTTAATTAATATAAAGCACTTGATAAGTGTTTTCGATCACTCTAGTGCAGAATGGCGGATGCTCCCCCGAATAAATGATTGTCAAGGTTTTGCTAGGATATTTGTAATGCAGATGCCTGCACCAGATTCCACACCCCCTTTAAGAAGCTGCTTGGATTGCTGTATTCGATTTATTTAATGCACTTCTAATAAAAAAATTAATAAGGTGTTAGGTCTGGTGAACGTGTAGGCCATAAAATGATGGTCTCAGACGTCCTATCCATCTGCCTGGGTACCTAGTATTCAGATTATAGCCAGCTACAGTTAAAAATTGGCTGAAATTATTTTTTAATAAACTAATTGCAACCAGAGCTGTAAAGTAATTAAATATATTGTGACTTAAGTACAAATCCTTGGTACTTAAAATTTTTAAGTACAAGTGCAATTCCTCGGTACTTGTACTTGAAAATTTTAAGTACGAGTACCGGAATTGTACTTGTACTTAATTCCACAAAGGAATTTACAAAATTTGTATTCACTACTTCAGTAATTAAATACTGTACTTAAATACTTTTTCAAATACTTTTAATTCCTTTAGTACTTATAATTCCTTTTAAATTACTTTTTTAAAAAAAAAAAATATATAAGAAAAACAAAAGGAATTAAAAGAAATCAAAAGGAATTAAAAGTACTTAAGGAAATAAAAGTATTTGAAAAAGTATTTGAGTACAGTATTTAAATACTAAAGTAATTATTACAAATTTTTTAAATTCCTTCGTGGAATTTAAGTATAAGTACAATTCCTCGGTACTCGTATTTAAAATTTACAAGTACAAGTACCGAGGAAATGTACTTGTACTTAAAGATTTTAAGTACCAAGGAATTGTACTTGTACTTGTACTTAAGCTTAAATTATACAAGTCTGATTGCAATCAACAAAATATTTGATGGTTTCGTTAAAGCCCAATTGAGGAGGTATAACTTTGTTGACATTTTTAGTAATGTTGCACTCGGCCCTAGATGTTAAAAGCTTGGATTTATCATAAGGAGAACATCATAAAAACAGGCAATTAATCAAAAATCTACCATGTTCAACGCATGGCATTATTTTTTTTTGTTAAATTGCCTCTAGTATTGCAGGTATTCACCAATAACTTGCTTTTGACTCTAGATACAATAACAAGCGTTACCAATTTGAAATTCGCATTTAACGCGCATATTTTTAAAATGGTTGGCCACTTAGGTATTCATGCAGTTTTTTATACCGGAGATGATTTAACTTTTCCAAAAATTATTTTCTTTCACATTTTGCATTGAAAAAGAAGTTAAATAATTTTTTTCTCTAAGAAGTCCAACATTTATTATAATTTTTGTCTACTAATGTTCTGGCACAAATAATGTTAAATATTGCTATGAAAAAAAAACGTAAAATTCATTCACCATTCGTGGTATTCAAAAATGTAAAGTAAGGCAAAAAATAATGCACTGAACAAAAAAATGCATGTATCTTTTCTTGTTGTTGGGATAGAACTTTTTTTATCAGTTTTCAGGACGGCCATAAAGTCTATTATGAGGCATTTAAGGGTTGTCCATTCTTTACGGGGCACCCTGTATATATAGAGTTTCTGCATACCATCGCGGCTAAGGCCAAGAGTACCCATCTTCACGTCAAGATTGGGCTCTATAATATTCCTTAGTTATAGGTGAATTAAAGAAACAAGATTATCAGTTAAAAAAAAAACTTTTAAAGGTTCGATAACATAATAATATCACACAATTTTTATCTTAGAACATATTTTGACTACACGATGCTACTTTTAATGAAAGCACTGAGTTTTTTTTTTTGAATGTATTTATTCTGGGTTCACTTTTTAATTCACTAGGAAGGTTATTTAAATAAATAATGCCTTCATGTAAAATTGAGTGTTGGGTGCTAGTTAATCGAGATCGTTCCAGTCTTAAATGATTTTGTCATTTGAATTTTTCATAGTGTTTTTCGTTTTGCTTTATGTTTATATTTATGACAGGGAAGGTTTTTGTATGAATTTTAATTGATAAGCAAAGAAATAGTGTTCACAGTCAACGACAAGTTCATAAACGCGTATTGTAACAACACATATTATTAACATACATACGTAACTCGAAATTTTCACCAAGTTTTCCAAATCTATTTTTTTTTCTTTGGGGTTTGACAGCAAAATGTTAAACTTTACAAGAGAATTCTCGTTACATAACAGACATATTTTAAATTGGTGCACCTCCGCCTGATGTTATTCAAGGACGTGGTTTCCGGTCAAAGTCGTTTTGCTAGCGTTCTTATTCATCTAGCAACGACGCCGACGGTCTCACCTCCAACTTCATTTGTAAATACATTTTCAAAGAACGAACATTTTATTACATATTTAAACAATTAATTCCTTTATTTTCAGCATACTTTTTGTGGATTAAGCTGAAACTTTGACTTTCAGGGGGGCACTGCAGTGCCCGAACAACAAGAAAGCGAGTTCAAGGGAAGTTTTTCGATTACTTTCGGTTTGGGAGGGGAAGCGCGCATCTGAGCATAGCGATCAGGAAAACGAATCAGGAGAAACTTCCAAATAGATAGTTTTCATTTAATTTGAAACACAAATGCTACATAAAATATTCCAATAATTTGATTTCCAATTTCACTCACTCCACTGATAGAATTGCGGACGAACATATTTTTCGTGTTCATTTCAATTAGGAAAAATTGTCGCTAGGCTGGCCAACTGATATAATTTTTCCTGTTCGCTATAAACGACTATCAGGACAAAATATTTAATTTTACACTGTTTAAACTTTTCCTCGCACTCCACATTTTTGGTTTGGTGCGTGTAGTATTACTATTAAAGGTCCAACACACAGAATAAGACTCATTTCGACTGACCAGTGTTTGGACCAAATTTCAATAGTTTTTAAAATTTAAAATTTCCTAAAGAACGCTAGTTCACATCAAAACAATAGATTCACAACTCCAGGCCTAGGTAGGCAAAGTCCTTTACAACTTCAAAGTTATATCTGTCCATCGTGATATTTTGCCGAGTCGAAGATGTTGAGACGCGTTTCTCGGTGACAGCATATACTTCGTCTTGTCCTCATTATCTCATTTTAGCCGCCTCCGATTCAATACTCGCAATTGCGCCAGTCACAAATCGCTTCTTTCTGTCGAGAATGTCTACTGTGGTATTTCGGTGGTGTTTTGAGCAGCGAGATTTGTACATTGTCATTCTGCGGAGTGTGAACTTTTTATCGACGGTTGACTTGTCTGGCCTAAAAACTACACTGATAATGGCCGATCACATCGTTGACAAAAGGTTTTAAGCGGGCACACAGGATATCCGACCAGATTTTATTAGCGACATTTCCGAGACTAATTCCTATATAGCTGGTGCATTTCAAAGCATCTCCGTTTTTATGGATAGGACACACTATAACGAGGTTCCATTCATTGGGCATACTTTCATCCGACCAAATTTTGCAGATGAGTTGGTGTACGCTGCTTGCCAATACAACTTCCGCTGATCTGAATAGTTCGGCATGTAGGCCATCCGCACAAGTCCTGCTCTCTCAGCAGCTCTTTTTCGAGTCTGCCTGGGAGGCCTCGTTCTTAGCAGGGGTCATGGATATCCGCATTCGTAGCCTAGCTACCACCAGGTAGTGATTCGATTCTATGTTGGCCCCTTAAAACGTTTAAACATCCAAGGTAGTGGAAGCTTGTCTCGCGTCTATAGCAACGTGGTCGAGGTTGACGGTTCTTTGATTACGGGACCGCCAAGTCCCCTTCTGAGTTTTGAGGTGTGGGAAACAAGTGCTTGAAATGATGACATTTCGCCGCCAGCCTGTATACATTTCCTGATGTTTTGTCGTGCAGGATGTGTCCTCCGACTATCGAACAAAAGATGCCCTCCTTTCCGAGTCTTGCGTTGAAGTCACCAATAATGGTCTCCAAGAGATCGTAGAATCCTTCTTTGGTTGAATCATCTCTCTCTTCATGGTGGGCGTAAGCCAAGATCAGCGTAATGTTCTTTAATTTGCCTTTGATGCGGATTGTGACCAGGCGCTCGCTTACACTTCGGAAGCGCAAGACTTCTTGCCTAAACCTTCCCCTTATAACAAAACCACAACCAAAGAGCCGCTGACCCTGCTCCTTGAAGCACCCGCCATAGTAGATATCACACGATTTGAGTCTCCGTATGCCCTCTACATCCCATCGCACTTCCCGGATGGCTGTTACGTCAACAATTAGCCTGTGCAGGTTCTTAGGTTCGGCTGCAAGTCTACAAGAAATTCGTTGTCCTTGTTTCGATTGTTTGGTCAACATTAAAATCATCCATATCCGAGGCTTGTTGTTGTCTCGGTTTTTTTTATACATGGTGGGGTTGTTACAACTCTAATATAACTCAAAAATTGAAGAGACAGATAAACCGCTCCTTATAGGCCTGAGCTACAAATAATGTATGTCGTAGTAGCCCATATAAGGTGTTCACTGGAACTGCAGACGCCACCGTTAATTCCATCTATGGAATTTTTCCGCTCCCCTCTCATCGCTTGAGTGCCTTGATGGAAACACTTCCATATTTTTGGTGACACCGTTGATTCACTGTATTGAATTCCTTCGTCGTACGTCATCCTTCCGATTGGCTCGTTAACGCTTCTGCCAGCCATTTCATACAGGGTTTTATACTATTGCTATTTTCTTCTGCTCAACACTTGGGCTAATAAGTTTAGCAAGCAAAGTCCGGATGAACGAGATCAGTACCCGATGGCTACCACTTGGAGGTGAAATGAGCATAATTGGTGTGGTCACGCGTTGCGACACTGGGGCCTTGCTTTATAATTCGATTCGAAAATAAAAACTGTTCGAAAGTTGTTTCCGATTCTAATATCAAATGGCACTCTGCATAGCTTTCGAATCGAAAGGAAATGTTGCATGAAACGTTTGAAACTTTCGAATAAATGTTTCGAGGCTCGAGCTGTTTATTTTTCAAAAATGACATTCTAAATTCAAAAAAGTCAAATAGTTCTAATAATAAAATAATTAATAAATTAAATAATTTACATTTATTTGTTGACAAATTGAATTAATTAAATATTAATAAATAAATTCAATTGTTCAATTGAAATTGTTGCTGTTTATTTATTTATTTATTTATCATCATCATATATAATATTTCAGTAGTACGTGAATGTTTTTAAGCCAACATACTGAACCGATTTTAATGGTTGAGGTGTCAAAACAATCGAAATTTCCCAAGGACTTCGAGAGTTATAGTTTTATTTTATAAATATTTATAATTTAATTAAAAACTAGCTTTAAAACTATTATAATATTCCAATGAAAATGAACACTTCAAATTCCAATGAACTTTTAAAACAAACATTCCAATTCCCAATCGTGCAAATTAGGTCGGTTTAATATATTGTGGTGTGCATGGAATTAAAGGCAAGGAATCACTTGAAGTTGACGGAATAACAATAAGACCACGATTACACGATTCATTTTTTCGGTTGTTTCGTCATTCGTTTTTTTTTCACAGATTGGGTGAAGGGTGTAGAAATGTAGAGGAAAGGAAGTAACGAGAGCAGAGAAGAAAATTTCAAGACTTTTTCTGGTTGAACTTTGACGTTTCTGATTTGGCAACCATTGATTTAAACAAAAATGATTGCATTGATTTTTTTTCTTCGTAGTTTCATATAGGTACGTTGTGTACATATTTATATTTATTTGGGAAATAAGTGGTTAAACATTTTTAATTATTTTTACTGATTATTTTTTCACAAAACAACCCCCATGAATGTCAAAATAACGAAAAAACGAACCGTGTAATCATGAAGTAAGACATGGACGAAAGTGTTTATTTATGTAAATAGAATATACATTTGTATATATTACTACGTTTTCACCCAACAATGAACAGCGATTTATCAAGATTATCACTAATCTCCTTGAAATCTCGAAGATTTATCATACAAATTTTAATCTCCTCAAATGGAAATTCCAAATAAAACTCATTTAAATTTTCTTGGAAACATTAGTTTGTCAAATCAAAAGAAAATTTTTTTTTGGAGAATGATTGTGGATACGACCCATTTAAACACCATTTTCGTTTATTGACAGATGAAAATGTAAATAAACACTATAAATCTCTTCCACTTCATATCAAAAAAATGAAACACCATTTAAATGTTTGGTCGTTATCCCCTTTTTGTGGAGTGGAAACACCAAATAAATCTCTTTACCTAAAAAAAAAAAACGTAGTATATGTCATCTTTAATAACTTATCCGGTTCTGGTCGTTCACAAATATGTATATACGGATACTCGAGTATTCGAGATAGCATATCTCAGCGCAACGTGAACGTGGCCACTGAAAAAATCGTGCATTATAAAGCGTGGTACACACGCGGGTAACAGTTCTGACTGACAAATCATCAATCAGAGTGTACACACTATCATTCGTGAGCAAAACTGTAATGCTGTAATTTGCTGCGTCGTGCAGTTTCGCTTGGGAAGTTTCGTCGAAGTCAAGTGCGTTCTTACCTTTATTTCATCTCTCCATATATTAAACGGACCCATAAGAGAGTGTGGTCCAATACGATTGGAAAGTGGAAATTTTGACAATTCATTTCCATTGCAATTGGATGTGATTATTTTACGAATTCATTGGCAGCGATCAAAAACCTATGGCCGCGTTCGGGTATGCAACCAAAGGTATCTGTATTTGTTCGAGTTGGAAAAACCAGCCGACGAACCAAACAGCTGATGTCAAAAAGAAATATAATGCTATCCCAAAAATGTTCGGATCTGCTTGGATATACGAACAGCTGACATCTTATCATGATCATTTTCCTTTGTGCAGGTTCGTTTTCGTTTGGTTTGATAACGCATCCGGTTTTAGTCGTTCGAAAACATATCAGATACCTATCTCAAATACCATATCTACCTACCACCCGAATGTGGCCTATGAAGAGCTATCCGGATAGGTTCGTGTTATGTAAAAAAACAGCTGAGGACAAAACAGCTATTGCTGTTGGATAGCTATACAAGCTATCCGAAAAATGTTGGTATACGTTTGTATCCCAAGCGAAATGTCAAAAACAACCAATCTGTTCAAAAACCTACATGTATGGATACTAATCTATCTTAGATAGGCTATCGCATAGATTCTTGAGTGCAAATTTTTTTATCTTATGGGAAATTTGGTCTGTTCGATGTATTGTGTGGGTGGAAATAAAGATAACGCACTTGACGTTGACGGAACTAAACGGCGCAGCAAAAAGTAAAAATTATTATTGCACTAACTTGCAAGTGCTAGGTGTGAATAACAGTATAAAGGTTGTCCGTGCGTGACCGCTCGAGTGTTTAAAATAAAATCAAATATTTTAATACAATATTTGTTGAATGATATGAATAAAAATTATATTGCTATTAACAATCTTCCCTAAATTTGGCTTTCAATTATATGGAAATTAACGGGTTATTTAATAATTCCCACTAGCTTGGGAGATCTTTCTTCCAAATTAAAAAAGTCAGAAGGATAAAAAAGATCTTATATTTCACTATAATTAACTGTCAGACATAATACCAATGGAACGTGCATTAAGAAGAGAAAGATGCATTTACATAGAAAATTTTTTTTTAAAGAAATTAAAAATTAAAATATATTTAAAATTAAAAAATCATTTGTCGAATTTTGCTGCTGTAGGTATCCGAAGCCACTGGTGAAATTTCATTATCGGAATGTGATATTTGCACTTATGTTGGCAAAAGGTCTTCCTCATTTCGGAAGAGAGCGGACGCATCCGCTAATTCATTGCTGCATTGTTCAACTTTTTAACATTTTTTTTTTATTTTTTTACATAGTTCTATATTTACATCGGCCTTTCAGATATAATTTCTTATAAGGCTTTTCCAACACGATTGTAAAGTGGAAGTGTTTGTCCCGATCTACATTGAACGATTTTTCCAGTGCCTATTTTTTGTTTTGTTTCAAGACGATTGTACCTTTCAGTCTTACACGATTACAACAACAAAAAATCGGCACTGGAAAAATCGGTCAATGTAGATCGTGACTTTGGCGGATAACGGATTTCAATTTTCAGAATTTTGTGCGAGAGGTCTCTCACGGCTAGGCTAGTTTTTATTTATTTCAACTACAAACAGTAATGTTTAAGTTGTTTCAAATATTAACAGTTCATTTCATTTTACAAATTATAAGATAACAATAGTCTTTAACTAGATAAATGATTCTATAGTCTTGATTATAAAATGTGTTTCATACTAGATTCATATTTATTAAAATCAATTATGCTAAAATATTTATTAAAGTTTCTACTCATAACATTAAGTGGTTCATTTAGACCATAATTGACTCTAGAGAATGATGTGTAGAAAAATTCTGGATTTCTTGTTAGTCTTGGATGCGTATTGATGTTGAGGCGACTTAGTATATAAGATAAGTCGATAGATCCTGCCAAAAGTTTAAAAAAGAACATGACATTATTTACCTCTCTCCATTTCTCTAGCGTCGATAAGTGTTGAGTTGGGTTCCATGGAAGATGTCGAAAGGCATACAACAGAAAACGATTTTGAACACTTTCAATTTTCTTTATATGGATGACATAACTAGGGCACCAAACAATGCTACAATATTCTAACACTGGCCGAACAAGTGAACAATAGTGTTTTTAAAATGTACGGATCGCTAAACTCCTTAGAGAATCTCATTACTAATCCAAGTCGGCGTCTTGCTTTGCTAATTATTGTATCATTGTTTTATTGTATTTAGATATTACAGAAATTTCACTGTAAAAACTTTTGAGACTTCGAGTCATTATTATCGCGGTGCATAGTAGTTTTTTAAGGGAAGTTATAATCTTTTGAATGTTCCATTTAATTTGTGATATCTTCATCGTGGGAATAAGAGTGTTGTTGAAATAAGGTATACAAACTTATTAGAGTAACCCGGGGTTTAGACAAGCGAGTAGAACTAGTAGCATTTGTATCATAGTGTTAGTTTTATGGATGTATGTGGGACTAGTAGCTATTTGCGCGTTTTGTCAACAAGTATGATTTTTTAAAAATATTTCATACAGAGAAATATACAAATTATGGAAACTATGGAAACTGGCAGGCTACTCGCAGGCAAAAATATTATACTATTTGTGCTACTAGTTGACTCTCTCCTGTTCAGATACACTAACACACATAAACGTTACTAGTTCTACTCGCTTGTCTAAACCCCGGGTAAGGGAATGTTTGCTGAGAATCAAAAATAAGCAACTGAGGGTCTAAGAGCCGACAGCAAATTTCGGGGGTGGATTGATAACCGAAATATGATTATGAGGGTTTGTAGGTGCATATATCGTGGTATCGAAAACAAAAGTCGGGCTGTTTTTTTTTCAGTCTTTGACGGGGGTTTGAAAATAGCGATTTTCCAATTTTTTGTCAGAGTTATTACCGCTTAAATAAATTTAAAAAATATATATGCCATCATGCTCTGTCCGACAAATAGAAGTCAAGATATTAGCTTCTAAAGAGTACCTTACCGGCTTTTTCTCGGAGATTTATAAACTGTAAAAATCAACAAAACAAAGTCTCCAAAAAAATCGATTTAGGTTTGCTTAAAAATCTTGAGTTCTATTAGTCGTATTTGCCAAGATTATGACGTTTGGACTTTCACGATTGTTTCCTCTAAACCATAGATTTGTCAACAATTGACACTTCTCGTCTCAAGGAATCAAAGCCCGTATATTTCTAAGATAATAAAACATGAACAGAATGGGCGTTAGCACATCTGACTTATGTACAGAATGTGAGGGTGAATATACAGAGGAGGGCTTATATCACTTCCTAGTGCAAATTTAAAAAAATAGAGCCAAAATACAAATTGTTGGTCCTATCTTCCCAATTTCTCAAAAAATAGAAGACATTGAAGTATCTAGTGTTCGGTTTAAAATTAATAAGTAAAAGCAGCAAATACAAAACTTAAATATACTAAATTACATAAAATTAAAAAAAAAAAATAATTTAAAATATTTCTACAACTTTCGTCAAAAAAGAAATAATTAATTAAAATATTTATTCTCTAATTTGTGGAAGGTTTTTTGCACTGAATACTTATTTGTTTTTCTCGAGTACAGCAGATATTTTTATTATTAACCTTTAAACGGCCTCATTGCAAAATGTTTTTAATTTATATTTCTACAAATTTTTCCTTGGGAGCTCATTTTAACAGCTTAAAATTCCTTAATATTTTTTTATTGTTAGTTTTTAAATGTGGTCTTACAAACAACAAATAGTAAAAGCTGATTTGTTTTTAAATTTAATCAAAGTATTTGTTTGCTTTTTTTTAATATCATAACAAAAAAAAAACACTTTAAATAACAACTTTACCATTCAGCTTAACAGCAAATTAATCCAAATCAACAAAATTCGCAAGGAACCTAGTAATCAAAATCAAGAGAACAAACAAAACATGAGCGATTTGGCAATGTCTTTCCATAACAGTATTCCAATGATGATGGTTATGCAACAGACAGAGAGTGAATACAAATCATCTAACTATACGACCGAAGTGATGCCGACGGTAAAAATTCTTAGAAGACCCGTGCAAAACAATTCTGTCTCAAACAGAAGCAATGGCGTACGACCAAAACAACCTATTAAAACTCTTCAACAGCGAGAGCAGGAATATGCAGAAGCAAGACTGAGGATATTAGGTTCTGCCAAAAATCCAGAAGATGATGTGGAGTAAGATTTTTCTTAGTATAAGTTTATTTTTTATGTAATTTGTTGTATTTTCCGCAGAACATCTTCTCAGAGCGCCGTTGAGTTGTTAGACACCACCATATCGCTACCAAATTCAGGCCATACCTCTAATACCTCCACGAGTTTCACTATGCAAGCCGATGGTGGTAATGTAAGGGTCGAATCCAACTCCTTTGCCCCAACTTCTTCGATGATGGTTGGTGGTATAAATATGCGGTATAACGAAAATGTTTTGCGCATGCCTAAAGGTCCAGATGGGACGAGTGGATTCCAAATACCGCGGTAGTGCCTTCAACATCAATGTGCGAGTTTAATTTCTGTTTCTAATTCTTTATATTATATTAGTTATATTATATTTTAATTTAAATATGTTCTTATACAAAAAAAAACTTTACGCATTAAAACTTTCAAACAGAATACTCCATTTTCTGTAATATTAAACTTTTATTTTTTGCTTTTTACTCATTTAAATAATAATAATAATGCAATTAGAAATAAAAGACAATGATTGTCTGGATAACAAAACCAGAACATACATATATATTTATTTTTCAATTAAAAAAAATTAACTCGAAAATTTAATTTGTTGTTCTTTATCAAATAACTCATAAAATATAAATTTTATAAGTAGATCCCCGTTAATTAAAACAGATACCATCTGTGACTTATTCCTTTCACAGTAGAGTGTTCTTTTTCTCGACACACTTAACTATTGTATATTCAAATATGACGTCATTACGTTGTTCCAGAACTCAATCTTCAACCGTCAGAATGAAACATAAATTTAAAAAAAATATCGTTTGATATGTCAATAATTTATTACATTCAAAATATTAACGACAAACCAATCAAATTTCCAAAAAAAAATACAATAAAATTAAACATACAGTTTGTACACTAAAACAATGGATAACTTTTGTCAAAAAAAGAACGAACTACAAACTAAATCTATAATAGGTCAAGCTAATAAAATGAGCACCACCTCCAAGAGAACCCATTAAATACATAAATGTAACTTTTCTTTTACTTGCAAATTCAATTTATTTTATACAGTGTTATTTAGAAGAAATGGAACTTAATTATTAAAGTGATATAAATATGTATACAAAAAATATTTTTGATTTTTTATCTTCAAAAGTTAATAATTTAACAAATTCCATCGTAATCCGAACTACTAATGATAAAAAAATCCACCGAACCCGTTCGATGGCAATTTGTATGATATTTTTCACTACAATGTATTATTTGATAGTTTTTTTTTTCTAGATCCGCAATAATTCGTTTCCTATTATGAGGTGTTGTAATTCAGAATAGGACTCAAAAAGAAAATTGTCTTACTTTAACAGTTCCTTCAACTTTGTCCTAATCCTAGTTCCTATTCTTACTGGCTGAATACAGTTCCTTCTTAATTTCTTTTTTACTTGCGATATAAATTGGGCCCTATTATGACTAGCGAGTCGAACGTTCGACTCAAGTCGAACGTTTTTAAAATCACTTATATCATTGTTTTAAGAAAATTAAACTGCGGCGTTCGAATAGAGCAACATCTCAATCAACACATTTTTGACATTTTAGCTAAATATAGTTATGTGAGCCATAAACGGTAATGCCAAAAGTCAGATTCGCCAAATATTTCTTGCGACTCGCGATTCATAATCGGTGCGTATATGTTGAAACTACACGGCAAGTTTTGCGTTCGTAAAAAAATTCGAACTCGAGATTATTAATTTTACCTACGAGTCTCGCTGTACCTTGGCCTGCAGCACAGACCGCTGGTGCTGAAGCGATTTTATTCAAACTTGACTAATGGATTATGGAAAAGTCAAAGTTAAACGGCTCTAACGATTTTGATAAAAAATTTTTTAGATAACTCGGTCATTATTTTAGTTAACACTAAATTTACGAATAACGGTTATAATAGCATATTTTCTTCAATTGAGTATGACAGTAGCTGCCAAATAATTGACAAAAATATGCCATGAAAAGAAAAAAATTGACGCGCCCATGGCTTGCTCAAAAAGGCAAAAAAACGGGTTCAGGCTATTTGTGGTCAAAAATAAGTTTTCAGTACACCAGTACAATGCAAATAATTGCCGTAAATATGAGTCGAATTCATAAATGTAAAAGTTCGGTAACACTGCAAAGTTTACTTATCACTTCTGAAGACAAATATTGTCCGTTAGAAGATTTTTCTGCTTTTTTATAATTATTGTTGTTTACTTTTACCAATAACATCAACTTTTTTGAAAAGTATACAGAAATGGTACCATTTTTCAAAAAATTATACAGTATTTTTACATTTGTGAATTTGGGGATGCTGTGAAATAAAAATAAATTGCCGCGCCTTATGGTTTGCCCAAAAATGTTAAAATGGGTTTCAGTCTATTGGTGGTCAAAAATAACTTGAGTATGCCACTTGTTGCCAAACAATTGCCGTAAATATGCCGTGAAACGAAAAAAACTACCACACCCATGATCTACCCAAAAAGGGCAAAAAACCGGTTTCAGGTTATCTGTGGTCAAAAATAAGCTTTGAGTATGTCCGTAGTTGCCGTAAAAATGCCGTGAATAGAGAAAATTGCCGCATCCATGGTTTGCCCAAAAAGGACAAAAACAAGTTTCAGGCTATTTGTGGTCAAAAATGAGTTTTAAGTACGCCAGTATTATCCAAATAATTGCCGTTAACATGCTGTGAAAAGCAAAAAATTTGCCGCGCCCACGGTTTGCCCAAAAATGGCAAAATCGGGTTTTAGGCTATTTGTAGAAAAAACATCTTTGAATTATGCCAGTAGTTGCAAAATAACTGCCGAAAATATCCCGTGAAAAGAAAAAAATTGCTGCACCCATTGATTTCAGGCTATTTGTAGTCGAAAACAACTTGTAAGTATGCCAAATAATTGCCGAAAACATTTCGTAAAATGAAAAAATTGCATCGCCCATGGTTTGCCCAAAAAGGGCAAAAAACGGGTTTCAGGCTATATGGGGTCCAAATTAAGTTTTGAGTATGCCAGTAATTTCCAACTAATTTCCGTAAATATACCAAGAATAGACAAAATTGCTGTGCCCATGGTGCCCAAATAAAGAGTTTGAGGTTTAATGTGGTCAAAAATAAGTTTTGAGTATGCCAGTAGTTGCCGAAAATGTGCCGTGAAAAGAAAGAAATTGCGCGCCCATGGTTTGCCTAAAAACGGCAAAATCGGGTTTCAGGCTATTTGTGGTCAAAAACAAGTTTTGAGGATGCCAGTAGTTGCCAAACAATTTCCGTAAATATGATGTGAAAAGAAACACATTGCCGCGCCCATGGTTTTCCTAAAAGGGGAAAAATCTTTTTTTAAGCTATTTGTGGTCAAAAATAAGTTTTGAGTATGCCAGTGATGACAAAAAATCGCAGTAAATGTGCTGTGAAAAGCTAAAAATTGTCGCGCCCATAGTTTGCCAAAATAAGCCTTATAATTTCCGTGATTATGCCGCGAAAAGAAAAAAAATTGCCGCTCTCACGATTTGTCCAAAAAGGGCAAAAAACGTGTTTCAGGCTATTTGGGGTCAAGATTAACTTTTCAATATGCTAGTAGTTGCAAAATAATTGCCGTCAATCAGCCCTATCGAGGTATCCGTTCGGAGAAATTTTTTGTCCGATATATTCGGAATAGGAGAATTTTCTACCGAGGTATCCGTTCCGATTGACAGATCGGACAATCTTCCGATAAAATGTAACGACTATCATCGCATAGCAATGAATTGCGTTCAGTCCAGAATTTTTGACAGTTGTGCGTTAAATTTCTTCAGAAATTCTCCGACAGAAAATAGTTGCGGAAAATTTTCAGAAAAGTAAGCAAATAAATATAATTTTGTTTTGTTAGTGCAATAATCAACGAAGACGACTCAGCAAGAGAGGTTGGTTGAAATAACAAATAGATGATAAAGCAACACTATCCATTTTTGTGGACCAATTTATAAACTTTTAAACATCACAAAGATTTTTACTTATTGAACTAATCCGGACGAATGTGTCAAATGAATGCGATTGTATGCTTTATCTTTTTTCTTCCGAAGTGGATACCTCGAACGAAATCTAGGTTCCGATCGGAACAGACTATCGTTTCGGAACTTTTTCCCAACGGATATGCCGTGAAAAGATAGCATGAAACCCGTTTTTTTTGCAGTTTTTTGGGCAACCATGGGCGTGGCAAATTTTTTCTCTTCACAGCATAATATATGTGTGAATTATTTGGCAACTACTGGCATACTCATAACTTATTTTTGACCAAAAATAGTTTGAAACCCGTTTTTTTTTCTATTTTTAGGCAAACCATGGGCACGGCAATTTTTTTCTTTACACGGCATGATTACGGAGATAATTTGGCAGCTACTGGTATTCTCAAAATTTATTTTTGACCACAAATATCGTGAAACCCGTTTTTTGTCCTTTTTGGACAAACCATGGGCACGGATTTTTTTTCTTTCAGCATATTTACGGCAATTACCTATTTGGCAACTACTGGTTTACTCAAAACTTATTTTTTACTACAAATACCCTGAAACAGTTTTTTGTCCTTTTGGGCCAACCATGGGCACGGAAATTTGTTTCTTTTCACAGAATAATTTCGGCAATTATTTGGCAACTACTGGCATACACAAAACTTGTTTTTGACAACAAATAGCCTGAAAGCCGCTTTTTAGGTAAACCATGGACGCGGAAATTTTTCTCTTTTCACGGTATATTTTCGGCAATTATTTGGCATACTGAGAAGCTCTTTTTGACTACAAATAGCCCAGGCAAATTGTACTTTTTCTGACAAAAAAATACAAGTGAAGGTTTTTAAACACAATTGTCTTTATTTTGGCACAAGAAATACTGCCGCGAAAGTACATTGCCAAATCGTGTGCGCATAAGTAGTTATCTAAGGATTAATGTCGAAAATATCGCATAAAACTCGGAAACGGTAAATGCTATCGCAAAGTATTTCATGCAAAACTTGTAGATTATGTCATCCGCCAAAAAAAAAGTTATGAAATTTTTTTTCTTACGAATAACCGTTAAGAAGATATCGACATTTCAAAAAAGTAAAATGTCGAAAATTGTCGTTTTTCAGCTATAACTCGTAAACGGTTCAAATTTTTGACAAGATCTAAAGACAAAGTTTGTACATTATGTGAATCCCTACAAGAAAAAATTATCATTTTTTTCTCTTAAAAACAACCATTTTAAGATATATATTTTTTTTTTAAGTTTGACAATAAGTTCAAATTACAGTTTTTACTCTTAAAAGCACAAGTTGTCGAAAAAAAATCTAACACTCAGTTTAAATATCATAATATTCTCTTCAAAAAATATATAAAACTTTTTTTCCATGCGAGTCATAAGTCGCAAGATTTTCTTCAACTTCAAAAGTGTCAACTGTCAAAAATAAACGGATTTTCGCATATATCTTTTAAACCCTAAACTTAATCGAAAAATTATAATACCAAAATTATAAAAGCATGTATTTACAGTTTTTTTCAAGAAGCCATAATTTTTACGATAGCATTATTTAAATAAAAACACAAAGTCTAAAATATCGGTTTTTGCTCTTTACACATATTTTATACACATTTTGCAGATTTTAATATTCTCTAGAGAAAACATTATCACACTTTTTTGAGTATAACGCATCATTTGCAAGATATTACGACTTTAAAAATGGTCAAACTTCGAAAATATAGTTTATTATACATACATTTTATTACAAAATCCAGTTTATTCGAAGTTATCCATTTTGAAGTCGCAATATCTTGCAACTGATGCGTTATACGCAAAAAAGTGTGATTATGTTGTTTCCCCTAGGGAATATTAAAATCTTGTCAAAAAAAAAAACTACTACTACTTTTGGTGTTTTTTTTAAACAATGATACATCTTGTAAATATAATTGTCCGAATAAGCTTAGGGTTTAAAAGATATATGCGAAAAAACGGTATTTCTGACAGTTGACACCATTGAAGTAGCAATATCTTGCGACTTATGACTCGTATGGAAAAAAGTTTTATATTTTTTTTGAAGAGAATATTATGATATTTAAACTGAGCGTAAGATTTTTTTCGGCATTGTGCTCTTAAGAGTAAAAATTAAAAAAAAAAACAGTAATTTGAACTTTTTGTCAAACTTTTAAAAAAATTATATCTTGAAAAGGGTTGTTTTTAAGAAAAAAAAATAATGATTTTTTATTGTAGGGATTCACATAATGTACAAAATTTGTGTTTAGATGTTTTCAAAAATTTGAACCGTTTAGGAGTTATACGCCAAAAACGACCATTTACGATATTTTAAGTTTTTTGAAATGTCGATATCTTCTTAACTTTTTTTTGGCGGATGACATAATCTACAAGTTTTGAATGAAACACTTTTCGATAGGATTTATCGTTTCCGAGTTTTATGCGAAAACTGATATTTTTGACATTTAAGCTTGAATAACTATTGACGCGCACACGATTTGGAAATGGACTTTCGCAACAGTATTTCTTATGCCAAAATAAAGACAATTGCATTTAAAAACCCTCACATGGATTTTTTTTGGCAGATTGGCCATTTTTGTGTACATTTTGCCTGGGCTAAAATAGCCTAATGCCCGTCCTTTTTGGGCTAACCGTGGGGACAGCAACTTTTTTAATTCCACAGCATTTTTACGCCAATTACTGGCGATCCATTCTTGCATTTTATTAAATATCGAGATTGTTACGTTCTTAGAACTTGTCGCCGAATGTTGTTCGTGAGGAACGTACAAATTAATACTTTAAACAATTATTTAAAATATAAGTAAACTTTATTATTCGATAAAAAGAGGAAGCAAATTCTTGTAGACAAATAAAATACCAGCAGCTGACTTGAAGCACGTTTTGTTTAAGAGTCTGTGAGTATATGAATGATGAAAGACGGCTTTCACACAAGGAAACTGAATTGCCAGAAACTGGCTAGTTTGTTGGCGAGAAGGGTGTGAGGGGAAATTGTTTATCTTCCTTTTACGCCCTTCTCGCCTAGAAACTAAATATCACCGGCAACTCAGTTTCCTTGTGTAAAAGGGGTCAAACCAACCAACACAAGTACAGGGTTGGTTTCGGTAAAGCCATCTAGTTGTTGAATGATGTAGTCTCATTGCTCCAACACCTCCTGCACTTAAGATGTATCGTAATCCTTCATCCATGCAGGTGCATGTACAGAACGTCCTGATGAAGTCACTTGTCTTGGTTCAGGAGTGTGGGATCTTGAAGGAAAACCCAAAAATTCAGAGGTTTCTGAAGTTGATCCCTCGATAGCATCTTCAAAGTCGGCTGTGACATCTGGATCCGAATCCTCATGCATTATGTGTGGGACATCTTGTACAAAATTTGGTTGTTTATTTGTTCCCAATATGTCCAATAACTCGAGAAATAGGTTTGTTTAATTCTCTCCAATGCTTTGAGAATTTCGGTTCTTGATTTGATTAGTATGAGATCTAATGAGTTTAGTCTTATTTCTGTCATTTATAAGGACATTATAGTTAACTGTTCCTTTCCGTTCGATGATGGTTCATGGTAACGAATTATTCTTTATTATTGCGGTAGATTTTGGCGTAGACAATATCACCGGCAGCAAAATGTCTTTCCTTTGCACCATGGTGCCTATTGTATTGGAGATTCTGTTTGTCGTTACATGTTGTATGAATATTTTCTTTTCACTTGAGTAGATCCAACGAGATTGTTATTCTACGACCAAGAAATGCTTCTGCATCATCATGGTGGATGTAATATTAGTGACTTGAAAAACTTCCAACCACTTTGAATATGAATCCACGATGACCAAATAGTAAGTTCCGTCACAGGGATCTGCAATGTCGATGTGAATTCGATTCATTGGTGCTGTTGTAATTGGCGATGATTCAAGAGTTGTTTTAACAGGAGACTTCGCTGCGCTGGCACAGGCATGACATTGACGGACGAATGATGGTATGTCTTGGTCGATCCCCGGCCAATATACATAACATCTGGCTACGGTTTTCATTTTGTCAATACCCGGATCGCCTCGATGGAGTTTGTCTCAATATTCTCTTTTGAAAACACGCTGGTATGATTAAACATGATACATCCATCGACGACAGCTAAGCTTTCTCTCCTGGCGTAATATGATGACTGCTTGTAATGTCTTACAGTTTGATGTTTCTTGCTGTATCATTTTAAAATTAACTGGTAGCATGTTTATTGTGTCAAGCAGATTTACTGTAAAATCTTCTTCAAATCTGGTCGGAGCTATAACGTTATCCTCGTCCAAATTCGACTTGGTGTTTATCAAAATCGAGAGTACGTCGACGAATCCAAACTCTTTTGTCGAAATGTACTTGATATCGAAATCATACATCATCAACGTTAAAGCCCACCTCTGTAGCTTGTTGGCGGTGTAAATTGGTATGCCTTTCTTACTACCAAATATAGCTAGGAGGGGCTTATGGTCGGTGAGAAGCAAGAACTTACGCCAGTAAATCATGCGGTGAAATTTTTGAACGGCAAAGATTAGTGCGGCGGCTACTTTCTCTATTTGACTACAGTTAGTCTCAGCTGATGTCAAGGACCTAGCTGCATGTGAAATGACTTTCTCATCGCCATTTGGAAAAATGTGTAAAATGCATGCCCCCATTCCAACATTTGATGCATCTGCTACGACTTTTATAGGCAATGCTGGATTATAATGAGTGAGCATGAGATTGGATGCGAGAATTGATTTAAATTTAGAAAATGACTGTTGGCAATCCTCAGACCATTTGAATGCAACATTTTCTCGAAGTAAATTATCCAATGGTGCACGAAATTCCCTCACTTGTTTTATAAATTTACCATAGTAATTCACGGCTCCAAGAAATGATTTGAGCTCGGTGATATTTGTTGGTGCAAGCATCGTATTTATACGTGCAATCTTGCCTGGGTCTGGACGTAGTCCATTCACATCGACTATGTGACCCAAATACTTAATTTTAGATACAAAAAATGAACACTTACCGATTTTGATTCGGAAGTTATAATCTAAAAGCCGTTGAAGAACTCTATCCAAATTAAGCATGTGGTCATTCCAATGTTTTCCACTAACAACAATGTCGTCAAGATATGCTGCGACTCCATCGATACCAGAAAGCATTGCGTCCATCAACTGTTGAAAGGCTCCTGGTGCGGATTTGAGTCCAGGCGCAAGCCTATTGAAAGTGAATAACCACTTGTGGGTGTTGATGGTGAGAAGCTTTCTTTGATTCAGGTGTTACGAAAACCTGAAGATAGGCATCCGCCAAAGCGATATGTGTGTAGTATGGGCTGTTAGCTATTTTCGCAAATATATCTTCGGGAAGCGGAAGTGAGTACTGATGTGACTCCAATGATTGATTAAGACCCGATGAGTAGTCTCCGCAAATTCGAACCCCTCCAGATGCTTTTTTAACGATCACAATAGGTGCTGAATAATCAACTGGTGAGATGACATTACGGTCTTGAAGTCGCTGGAGTTCATCTTCAATAAGCGGTAGGACTGAGTACGCCACTGGTCGCTTTGCCCTAAAGATTAGTGTTGAATTTTGTTTGAGATGCAGTTGTACTTCTGTTTTGGTGCATACTGATGAATCTTCTTTAAACAACTCCGCATATCGCTTCTCAATAGTGTCAACTGCGGAACGTCGGTCATTGTCTGTCGGTTGAATGATTCGACTACAAAGTGCACTGATCGGCTGATCCCATAAATTAAAAATTTCGCATAGATCAGTACCTAAAATGTTTAAAGAATCAATGTTTGAAACGAAAAGTTTGCCTGATTTCACTTCTCCGTTGAGCTCAATATCGCATACAAATTCAGCTATCAACTTGATATCGTCCAGCGATGCAATCTTTGCTTGACGTCCTTCAAGTTTTGTTCCACGCTGACCCAACTTTTTCCAGGTTGAATTTGCAGCGGGTGTCAATTTGCAGCTTAAGCGTTTGCTGTACCATGTTGTTACTGAGACGAATATTGACTGACATATATTTTCGCCGTTTTGCATGGCTGACACATTTGACATTCAAACGAATTGACTTGTTTCTTGGGGAAAACTTTTTACGGTTGTGACATTGCTTGTTTTCTTCCACCTTATCATCTTTTTGACTGCGAGTTTTGGAAAAACAGTTGCAGTAACCCTCTCTATGTCCTATTTTGTTGCATTGTTGGCATTTATGCTCCCGAAATGGACAATCGCGAGAAAAATGCATCTCTCCGCAACTCCAGCAGGGAGATCTGGGTTGACTGCATGACTGACAACTGCTTTGTAGACTGCTACTGCTACTCTGTTGATGCTTTGACTTCGTTCCTGATGGGATGAACTTTTCTCTTTTAACAGCATTGACCGAGGTGCTTAGGTTAGGTTAGGTTGAAGTGGCTGCCAGCAAGGGACTGACACACTTAGACCATAAGTTGGTCCGTTGTGATACCACGTGAATCTAGAGAGATTTTCTCCCCACTCGTTAAAACCAGTTGGAGCTTCTAATGAAGCGTGCGAGACTACTTATGTCTATGTTTGTCAGATCACTAGGATCATTGAAGAAGAAGTCTCCGAGATGGAGCATACGTCTTTAAGATAGGGCAGGGCATGTGCAGAGAAGATGAGAAACAGATTCTTCCTCCTCTTCATCCATACAGCTCCTACAAAAATCGTTTGCGAAAACTCCAAGCCGCTTTGCGGGCTTGCCTATAAGATAGTGCCCGGTTATGACACGAATTACGGAGCTGATATGCAATCTGTTCAAAGATATCAAACACTTAGAGCGCCTCACATCTAGCGTAGGCCAGATCTGTTTTGTCGCCAGGCAGGTGGTTACGTTGTTCCACCTAAGGTTTGTTCTCCTTAAAGCTTCTTGCTTCAGCAAAAATTTGCATGTAGCTATAGGCATACCGGTGTCTACCTTTTCAGGTAAAATAGGTAGCCTTGTTCCAACTTTGGCGAGTTTATCAGCTTTACAATTACCCGGAATGTCCCTATGGCCCGGCACCCAACAAAGGAGAATATTGAACTGCTGCGCCATCTCTATAAGAGATGATCGACAGTTTAGGGCTGTTTTAGAGTTTGTAGAGACACAGTCGAGAGATTTTATGGCAGCTTGGCTGTCTGAGAAGATGCGGATATCAGAAGTCAATATCACGTTTTCCTTAAGCCAAGATAAAACTTCTTTTATCGCCAAAAGTTCCGCGAGACTTAATTTAATCTTTCTGAGTACACGCCTCCACCAACCCCATCATCGGTTTTTGAACCCTCCGTATAAAAGTGAATCGAGTCGTCTTCCAAAAATGTCACGTCCTCCCATGTGGATCGGGAGGGTATGGCAACTTGAAAATTTTTATCGAAACGGAATTGTGGGATGGTGTAGTCAATTATACTTGGAAGTGATCTGTATGAGTTCAGAATAGCTGAGTGGCCTATTTCATTATTGGTCCACTGTGGAGAGGCTTTAAGACGGATTTCCGAACTCGCTGCCGTTTGTTTACTAAATATATCGAGGGGTGTCAGATGAAGAAGAGTGTCCAGTGCCGCGGAGGGAGTAGAACGAAGTGCTCCACTTATACACATGCAAGCTGATCTTTGGACTTTACTAAGTTTATCGCGGTTAACCGCTTTATCTAGAACTGTCCACCATACTGCCACCCCATATGTTAGAATCGGTCTAATTACCGAGATGTATAGCCAGTGAGTAATACGGGGTTGGAGTCCCCATTTACTTCCAATGGCTTTCATACAAGAGTCTCGTATCAATACTGGTACGTAAGTGAATATCAATCAGTCGTTCAAAAGTTTTGAGAAGGAATGATGATAGACTTATAGGTCTGAGATCTTTCGGATTAACATGGGAGCATTTACCTGCTTTGGGTATAAAAACAACTTTTACTTCTCTCCATGAAC
Source organism: Melangyna quadrimaculata (assembly GCA_949320155.1). Classification (NCBI taxonomy): domain Eukaryota; kingdom Metazoa; phylum Arthropoda; class Insecta; order Diptera; family Syrphidae; genus Melangyna; species Melangyna quadrimaculata. The sequence goes on from OX439485.1 coordinate 90,198,520, forward strand.
TAGGAATACGAGCCATGTTCAAGCAACTATTAAAGATTATTTCTAAAATAGGCAGCATTATACATGAGCTCATTTGAAGTTCGGCTGGTATTATGCCGTCTGGTCCTGGAGACTTGTTAGGTTTGAAGCTGTTGATAGCCCACAACAATTTTTCCCTTGTTATCAAACCTTGTGGAAAAGTTAGATTATTGTTAGATCTAATGTTATCAGTACTGTTTAAAGTTTGGGAGCTACCTGGAAAATGAGTATCTAATAGCAGATTGAGTGATTCTTCGCAAGTATTTGTCCAAGAGCCGTCAGCATTTTTCAAACAGCTGGGCATTGCTGGACTGGTTGAGAGGATTTTTCTAAGTCTTGATGCTTCGGAGGTTTCTTCTACTCTACCACAGAAGGCTCTCCAAGAAGCGCGTTTAGATTTCCTCAATTCTTTTTTATATGATTTTAGGGCCTCTCTATAGGATTCCCAGTCTGAAACTGCTCTTGTGTTTTTTGCTCTATTGAAGAGCTTCCTACAGTTTTTTCTGAGCGGCTCAAGCCCTGAGGTCCACCAATGGGTTTTTTTTGTCCCTTTATTTGAATAAGTGGACAGGAGATGGCCATTGACTTATTTAAGGCTAACGTGAGGTCATTGACTTTGGTGTCAACTTCAGTCGTACTAGAGGGAGGACTTAGAAGTTCAGGTTTAATTAAACTATCAAGTGTTTTCCTGTATTTGGACCAATCAGTTTTCCTGAAATTTCGAAATTCTGGTCGGGTAGTGGGAACTTCTACATTCAGACTAAACTGAATGTATCTGTGATCGGAGAACGAATGTTCTTTGGAAACTTTCCAATTCATAATAGATTGATGAATAGTGTCTGAGACTAGAGTTATGTCTAGTACCTCTTGTCGGTTTTTAGTAACAAATGTGGGTTCGTTCCCAACGTTACTTACTATAAGGTTGGTACTTCAATATATAATCGAAAAGAGACTCACCTCTATCATTGATGTCAGTGCTGCCCCATACTGTATGATGGGCGTTAGCGTCACTTCCAATTATTAGGCGGATTTTCTGCCGTTCTGCTTCAGTGACTATACTTTCCAGTGTATTACTGGGAAGAGGGCCAAGGTGGTCATGGCCGAGATAAGCTGACACTAGCCAGTACATGCTCGGAGTTGATGTATTTTGGATTAAGGCTGTATCCTTTTTAAGGTTTATATACTTTTGGACACCCGACAACAGCTTTGGCAAATCCAAATTCGCATCATCCTCCAATGATGAAAGTAGTTTCGTGCGAATGTCTGTCTCGGACGATGACTGTAAGCACGTAACAAACACTAAGCACTTAAACTGGTTTGGTGTAAGCACACTCAGCTTTAAATCCTCGCACAATTTGTTTACTCGTGCTGCATAGCTTGTAAAATCTTCTTGTCCAATTTCGACGGTCTGAAGACAACGATAATTCATACTGAAAAGAGACTCTGGGGCACCGAACATACTTCGGAGGATGTCTGTGGTTTGTTTAAATTTGATATCTCGTGTATTCTTTGGAAGAATATATGATGCGTACTTCTCGTGTGCAATCGGATTAAGTTTCCGCATCAACAATCGCACTTTCGATGCATTATCGAATTCTTTTATATCTTCGTGTCGAGAAAACCACCCTTCGAATGTTATTCCATTTGCAGGATCATAAAAAAATTCTGATAGACTGTTTGCTAATGAGTCCATAAGCAGTTGGCCTTGATTTAGTTGTTTCTTTTGGTGTATTGGTTCCTTCTATGATTGCTTGAAGGAGCTTTGACTGAACGTCCAAAAGTTTCAGAATCTTTGCGTCGTTAGTCATTTTGATTGGTTGTTTTTTTTTTTTAGAGCAGACGCGACAAAATGAAAAAAAAAATGTAAATCGTTATTACCCGTGGTGTACTTAAAACCTCGTCGCCAATTGTTACGTTCTTAGAACTTGTCAGCGAATGTTGTTCGTGAGGAACGTACAAATAAATACTTTTAAACAATTATTTAAAATATAAGTTGTAGTATAAAATTATTAATACACGCAATAAGGTGTTATTCCCCTTATGTTTAGGTTTCAGAGTTTCGTAGCTAGGTGTCGCACACCGAGCGCGAAACACTGAAACTGAGACATAGAAGTGAGACAAAAAGTTGTTGGTCTCGCTCTTAGTTTTAAATTTGTTGGTGTTTTTCTTTTTTGGCTCTAAATAAACCTCTGAGCAGAGGCTGAGCGATCAGAGCAGAGCTCTGAGCAGATTATGATCAGAGCCCTCAGACTTATTTATGAAACACATTTGAGCACTGAACTGTCATTTCATAGGTGTGTTACTAAAATACATTTTTGTTTACCTGATTTAGACGGGCGACTGTCCTGGGAATCCATTTTTAATCTTTTGTATTTCTTTCGTCTGTCAAATCACTGAAAAAAAGTGAAGTTGGCTTCGCTCAGCGTTCCGCTCGATTTGCTCGGTCATTTTATTCTGAGCTAATCGATCAAGCTTTGAGCTAGCTCAGATGGAAAAAAGAAACGCACTTTTTGAGCTCTGATATGTCTGAGCTAAAAAAACATAGAATTTTTGTTTGACAGTTTCGTAATCTGCTCAGAGTTAAAAAAGAAAAACGCCATGTATTTTAACGTCCATTCTAGTTCTCAGATGTGTCTAAGCAAGATATATAAAAGTGCTTAAATGCTAAATAATTATATTTGTTAATAAAGACAGTAATTTTGTAAAAAATAAATATAACACAAAGTGAACTTTGTTATTCGATAAAAAGAGAAAGCAAATTCTTGTAGACAAATAAAATACCAGCAGCTGACTTGAAGCACGTTTTGTAGAGAGTCTGGGAGTGTGTGAATGATGAAACCAACCAACACAAGTACAGGGTTGGTTTCGGTAAAGCCATCTAGTTTTCGAATGATGTTGTCTCATTGCTCCAACAGAGATAATAAGTTGGTTTTTTGAGCACTGGTTTACAAAGCAGAACTTAATAACAGAATAATAATTATTTTAACTGTCAAAAGGAATGTTCAGTGAGGAAAAAGTCAGATCAGGGCCTAATTATGTAACTCGATTCTACAATAAAAATGTTCGTATTCGTAAAATCTCATTTGGCTAATTCCAAAGCATGCGCTTTAAAAGTTAAATAAAGCAGCACATGTTGGAGATTTTGTGGCAAAGAGTCGGAAGTACCAACATTTGATCCTTCTCCATGTATAATGTCACTTCAAATAAGCATTGAAAATAACTTTAAAATGGATTCGAAAGAAGAGTAAAGTTTCGTAGTAGGGCCCCAGAACAGAACAGCACAGGTTTGCGAGAAACGTCAGACAAGTTAGAACAGAAACACATTATATTATATTATCAAAATTTCATTTCTGAAAATGTCAAAGAACTAAAGTTCCTTGTTTTTACACCGTCTACAAATGTGGGTTCGTTCCCAACGTTACTTACTATAAGGTTGGTACTTCAAGATATAATCGAAAAGAGACTCACCTCTATCATTGATGTCAGTGCTGCCCCATACTGTATGATGGGCGTTAGCGTCACTTCCAATTATTAGGCGGATTTTCTGCCGTTCTGCTTCAGTGACTATACTTTCCAGTGTATTACTGGGAAGAGGGCCAAGGTGGTCATGGCCGAGATAAGCTGACACTAGCCAGTACATGCTTGGAGTTGATGTATTTTGGATTAAGGCTGTATCTTTTTTAAGGTTTATATACTTTTGGACACCCGACAACAGCTTTGGCAAATCCAAATTCGCATCATCCTCCAATGATGAAAGTAGTTTCGTGCGAATGTCTGTCTCGGACGATGACTGTAAGCACGTAACAAACACTAAGCACTTAAACTGGTTTGGTGTAAGCACACTCAGCTTTAAATCCTCGCACAATTTGTTTACTCGTGCTGCATAGCTTGTAAAATCTTCTTGTCCAATTTCGACGGTCTGAAGACAACGATAATTCATACTGAAAAGAGACTCTGGGGCACCGAACATACTTCGGAGGATGTCTGTGGTTTGTTTAAATTTGATATCTCGTGTATTCTTTGGAAGAATATATGATGCGTACTTCTCGTGTGCAATCGGATTAAGTTTCCGCATCAACAATCGCACTTTCGATGCATTATCGAATTCTTTTATATCTTCGTGTCGAGAAAACCACCCTTCGAATGTTATTCCATTTGCAGGATCATAAAAAAATTCTGATAGACTGTTTGCTAATGAGTCCATAAGAAGTTCTGGCCTTGATTTAGTTGTTTCTTTTGGTGTATTGGTTCCTTCTATGATTGCTTGAAGGAGCTTTGACTGAACGTCCAAAAGTTTCAGAATCTTTGCGTCGTTAGTCATTTTGATTGGTTGTTTTTTTTTTTTTAGAGCAGACGCGACAAAATGAAAAAAAAATGTAAATCGTTATTACCCGTGGTGTACTTAAAACCTCGTCGCCAATTGTTACGTTCTTAGAACTTGTCAGCGAATGTTGTTCGTGAGGAACGTACAAATAAATACTTTTAAACAATTATTTAAAATATAAGTTGTAGTATAAAATTATTAATACACGCAATAAGGTGTTATTCCCCTTATGTTTAGGTTTCAGAGTTTCGTAGCTAGGTGTCGCACACCGAGCGCGAAACACTGAAACTGAGACATAGAAGTGAGACAAAAAGTTGTTGGTCTCGCTCTTAGTTTTAAATTTGTTGGTGTTTTTCTTTTTTGGCTCTAAATAAACCTCTGAGCAGAGGCTGAGCGATCAGAGCAGAGCTCTGAGCAGATTATGATCAGAGCCCTCAGACTTATTTATGAAACACATTTGAGCACTGAACTGTCATTTCATAGGTGTGTTACTAAAATACATTTTTGTTTACCTGATTTAGACGGGCGACTGTCCTGGGAATCCATTTTTAATCTTTTGTATTTCTTTCGTCTGTCAAATCACTGAAAAAAAGTGAAGTTGGCTTCGCTCAGCGTTCCGCTCGATTTGCTCGGTCATTTTATTCTGAGCTAATCGATCAAGCTTTGAGCTAGCTCAGATGGAAAAAAGAAACGCACTTTTTGAGCTCTGATATGTCTGAGCTAAAAAAAACATAGAATTTTTGTTTGACAGTTTCGTAATCTGCTCAGAGTTAAAAAAGAAAAACGCCATGTATTTTAACGTCCATTCTAGTTCTCAGATGTGTCTAAGCAAGATATATAAAAGTGCTTAAATGCTAAATAATTATATTTGTTAATAAAGACATCTAGTTGTCGAATGATGTTGTCTCATTGCTCCAACAGAGATAATAAGTTGGTTTTTTGAGCACTGGTTTACAAAGCAGAACTTAATAACAGAATAATAATTATTTTAACTGTCAAAAGGAATGTTCAGTGAGGAAAAAGTCAGATCAGGGCCTAATTATGTAACTCGATTCTACAATAAAAATGTTCGTATTCGTAAAATCTCATTTGGCTAATTCCAAAGCATGCGCTTTAAAAGTTAAATAAAGCAGCACATGTTGGAGATTTTGTGGCAAAGAGTCGGAAGTACCAACATTTGATCCTTCTCCATGTATAATGTCACTTCAAATAAGCATTGAAAATAACTTTAAAATGGATTCGAAAGAAGAGTAAAGTTTCGTAGTAGGGCCCCAGAACAGAACAGCACAGGTTTGCGAGAAACGTCAGACAAGTTAGAACAGAAACACATTATATTATATTATCAAAATTTCATTTCTGAAAATGTCAAAGAACTAAAGTTCCTTGTTTTTACACCGTCTACAAGAACCACCATACCCATCATAAATATCTGACAACAAAATTTAACGGAAACCCTTAATAGTTAATTTGTCTTAAACATAACATAATAAATTAGGTCCGATCCTTTATTTTGTGCACCCACAACCACTCACTTTGTGAAACCCCCAATCTGTCAAGTTTTAGAGAGCATGGATGAAAAATTCTTAATACGAAACTGTGCAAAAGTACGGGAACGCAAATTCAAACAGCTTCCGTGTTACCCAATGTGCCAGACAAGTACGGAATAATGTTAGGCTTTCATTATTTTACTCTCAAAATGACATTAAACCGAACTGTGATTTTCAGACCAAAGAATTTTCTCGGACAGAAAATTATTACTCTCTCGTGAGCGTTCTCAGATATCAAAAATTTTGAAATTTGTAAATACGAGAACTGCTTTGGACAGAAAATCACAGGAAACTAAAGTAAAGGAACGTACCTTATAATTTCTATCAATCGAAAGGTTATCAATCAATTTATATTTGACAATCTAAATAGGGGTTTTACTTTTACAAACCTAATATTAAAAGAGCTGGGACTTAACAAACAGCCCTATTCTGCCTTTAATCTGGGGGAATTTTGCTTGAATTTTCACTTGTTACTATTCTGCTATTTATTCAAGTGAATGTGAATTTACTTCGGCAATGTCGGTAATACGATGTGCTATTCTCTTATTCACGTGGACGCACGCATTCTATACAATTTAGATCCGCATATAAAATGTTGCGGGTTTCCATTTGTTGGTTGTGTGTCTTCTTAGTGCTTGGGAAAATGTGAGTAAAAACAAATGTTTTGCTTAATTTAGAATATTTGTTTTATTTGGAAGTGGGAAAGAAGTCCAAAACTGTGCATATTTGTTTTTATTTCTTTTTCAAAAAAATAATCAACCAAAACAATTTATTGAAATTTCTTAAGATTTTCACATGCACAGGGAACAGCTGTTTGATTGAATGTCAAATTGGCTTGGGATAATTTAGCTCACCCGAAGGATAGCAGAATGGAAAAACAGGGCGAAAGGGAATCGAATTGGTGAATCGGATTTACGGTTTACGGGAAAAGCAGAATAGGGCTGAAAATTAATTTGATAACATATATAGATTATTTGATGAATAACTATTTTGTATTCAATTATCGTCTACAAAATTAGGTGGGTTAAACTAGCACTGTTTATAAGAGAATTTGATCAGATCTGCTAGATGTTTTGTGTCACCCTTGTGTTAGCTTACAAATATTGCCACAAAAAAAAAAAACGTCATTATAGTTAACCCTATGTATAACAGTTATAATAGTCGAAATTCAGTTATAAAATCTGCTTAGTTCATAAGCGGAGATGTTTATCACCGCGAACTTAGCGGAATTGTGGTTATATTTAAATGCAATATTTTTAAACTAATATAAAGTGCATACAAACACACACCTGCAATTGCGCATCATTTTCAAGTTCCATAATTTTTAGAAATATGTAGAAAGTTTTCTTAAATTTATATTAATTTATGTTTTTCAATGATAGTTGAAATTTTTTAAATAAAAATTCAAATTTGATTTGATGATTGATTAACGAACTTAAGTTCACCTCAAATTTCGAAAAACGACGTCCATTATTATTTTCTATGTTTTTTGCATAGAAAGATATAATTTTATTAGATTCAATTAGGGCTTTAATAAATCAGTTGGTATAGAACATTTATTTAAAATATAATAATAATTGAATTTAATCTTGAACAAAAATAAAAATGAATATGTAAATATGAGAAATGCAAAATAAATGTAACAAATTGCACGGCTAGTTTGTTGAGTTGCAGCGTGAGAATATGCACGGCTCTTTATATCAGAACTCCGCAAAAACTTTGCAAATTCTATAATAGAACATAATTTATCTCTTGCATTCGATTTAAAGTGTTTATATTTTAAGAATTTGCCATCTCTATGGTTTCTTTTTTTAAAATTTTGTTATTGATATAGAGACAGCGTTTCATATACATATAATATATCGCAGTAAAAAAGCATATTTCTTTCTAGTTGACATTCGGAACGTCACCAGGATAAATAATTTCGTAGTCCTTGCCGGGTACCTCTGAGCCGTCACTCTCTTCTGATGATGTTCGCATACTGAAAAAAAAATTAATTAGTTTAAATGCGTTGTTGTGTAATTAATGAATGTTTCTTATTAAAGCTATATATACATATGCTTATAAGTTCATAAATATTGTTGTAAACTAGAATCGCAAAGCCGCGCCGTAATTCGACCACCAATGACAACTACACTTATGAAACTACACTCTTTAGATTCTAGAGACACAAGAGATATAAAAAATAAAAAGATAATCAAAATCAATGTTTGCAAATTTGGTTTTAGTCCGTTTTTGTATGCATCCGTTTAGAAATTTAAGTCTTGGGAAGCAAATCTTGGTAGAAAACTAGTATGTGAATTTATAGCAAAGAAGCTATGGCACAATAACATTAATAGCTACTCTGATTTCTCTTAAAAGTATGTTTCAACAAGGCATACCAAACTTCCAGTTGGTTGCTTTTTTTCGAAAAAACTGCATATACCACATTACCGACATTTACCACATTACCTCAATTTACAGCCTAATTCTGGCAACCTCACTGATGCCTCACAAGTCACAATACTTCATAACTCGTGGTGAACACGCCTCATAAGAACTTAAAAATTATGATCTGCTCCTTGGCAGATCATAACGCACGTTGTTCTTGTGAGCTTTATTATGAGGGCTTCAAAACTCACACAAAATTGTGACCTGTGACAATAGGGCAGAATAGGGTTGTTAATCTATTCAATGCATGAGCCAATGACTTCCATGAGTCAAAACTGCCTATACCACATTACCGACCTGAACCACATTATCTCAATTTACTCTATTCAATGTAGGAACATTGGCTTCCATGAGTCAAAATTTCTTATACTACATTACCGACATGTACGCCATTACCTGGATTTACCCTATTCAATGCACGAACCATTGGCTTCCATGTGTCAAATATGTTCGGTAAGCAATACACAATAAGTATTTAATACATTTATATACAATGGTGCGGACCGGATATGTAAAACCTAAACAATAGCAGCCGAATCTATAAAGACATTTTAAATGCTTCTTAACTTTAAACTTCGTCTATATACCACTTAAGGGTGAAATAGATATCTATAATCAATTTTCACATTTAAGCAACGTAACTTAAACCCCTCGTAACTTAAACGCCAACCATCGCGTTTAAAGGCTACGCAAAGCCAACTTAAATATATTTTTTTTGTTTTATTAAAACAAATTGTGCGTAGGTTCAGTAAGGAAATATTTATATGTCCACTGTGATTGTGATGACCGGATGTTTAAACATCCAAATGATATTAGTTAAAACACGTTTTTCAAAATGGCGGCTGAAGCACAACACTTAGGCTTGTTTTACACACATTCGGTTTTATTCGGTTCGGTCTCTATTCGGTTTGTATTCGGCTGTGGCTGATATGTGTGAAACGATAAAACGGCAAAAATAAAAACCTAATAGAAATCGTAGAGCACCGTTTTATCGTTTCACACATATCAGGCACAGAGGAATCCAAACCGAATAGAGACCGAACCGAATGTGTGTGAAACAAGCCTTACAGTCGCGCCGATTTGTTTTTATACTCAGAGTCAACCCATTTACCAATTTCAATCATAAAATTTAAACAGTATGTTTTTGTAAAAAAAAAATCTGCCGAGTGGCCTAAAAAAGATCTGTAACGCATAGTTCGTCTGAAGTTCAATTTCTATTCGAGGTGTCCGTCTTCGAAAAAATTAAATTAAATTTTTAATTTCACTAACAAAATAATATCTGCGGTGTTTGGTTTGTACATGATAGCTCCATAAACAAATTCCCTTTTGGCGCCATCGAGCTTGAGTCTAAACGAATTGACCGATTTGCTTAAATGATTCAATTATTTTTGAAAAAAGATTTTCAAACATTTTAATAGAAATTTAAATGCCTTTACCTTAAAAATACGTTTATAAAGTTATTGGGGCATATTCATAGTCGCAGATAGACCCAGGTTTAAAACTAAACTACAGCTTAAGACAATTTTGGCTCAATGAATACAGACCGATTTTAATTGCAAATTGTTGGTTTTATATTTTTATAAGATAATTAACTTGGTATACTACACAAAAAGCTTGAAATATATTAAAATTATAAACATACAAAATAGAATCAACGTCCGAAAATTCAACCAAAGCTATGTTTAACTTAGACACAGCTCTAAAATGACTATGAATACACCCCATTGGGGCATATTCATAGTCGCAGATAGACCCAGGTTTAACTAAACTACAGTTTAAGACAATTTTTGCTCAATGAATACAGACCGATTTTAATCACAAATTGTTTGTTTTATATTTTTATAAGATAACTAACTAGGTATTCTACACAAATACCTTCAAATATTTTGAAATGATTAACTTAAAGAAATAGAATCAACGTCCGAAAATTCAACTAAACCTATGTTTAACTAAGACCCAGCTCTAAAATAACTATGAATACGCCCATTGTGCAATACGAATTAGAAAAGAATCATGTCGATGCAAAACTAGATCCGCAGTGCAGTGCTCTTTTACCTATCTACTCATATATCGTGAAAAGAAAAGAGTAGACTGCTTTGGTGAGTCACTGCGTGTCAAGTTTTGCGGATTCTGTAATCGATATGAATGTTTACCGTATTCATTAGGGTGTATCATTTTTCCAGATTTTATTTTCATATGATTTTCCTTAAGGCCCGATTCTCAGTGACGTAATGGATTTCAATACCGAATTTCAAGAAATGTGGGTAGTATTTAGGCGTTGCACGCTTTGATTACTTTTATCTCAAATTAGTGAATTATTAATGTTGAATTTCTTTGTACTAATGAGTTTCTCATGTTCAATAGAAGTAAAATGACAAAGAAAATCGAAGACCCCTTTTTAAAATCATTCTCATTTGGTCTTGTGCTCTTTAAAAATTGGCAATCAAAATAAGCGGAAATTCAGTGAAGTTGTAGGTGAAATAGTAATGCATTTTGAAATGGTAACCGGAAGATAAAAACACTTCCAAATCTTCGTTCTAATACTAAAACCTGTAGAGCCTTTGGAGTGTTAAAAATTAATTAAGGAAAATGAGAAAATGAAAGTACCATTTTGGCATTAATTTCATATAATATTTGATCGTATTATGATCAAAGGATATGTCGTCGTGTTGATACTGCTGTAATAACTTATTATATACGTCACCCTATACAAATCAAACGATATGGATATACTGCTTTCTTTCTTCCTTATATTTCTTTATATGGTAAGTATTTGTTGTCGTTTTTCTGAACACTCATAAAATTTGGCAAACATCAGTAAGAAACTCGATGCAGATTGAAAGCAGGATCCAAAGTTCTTTTGTATTACGTGTTAAAAATAAAACCAGGCCCCGACCCGTAGATAATAAAACGCGCGAAATTTTTGACACACGACTTTTTGCAGTATCAAAGGAAAATATTTATCTTACCCTTTCGAGTTGGAGACATCCTGTTGACAATCACTGCTTTCACCCCCACTGTTTTCAGCAGCACTATTTCCATTAGGTTTCCTTTGTCTAAGTAACATCTCAGCATCGTTTTCTTTAATTTGTTCAATTATCTTAGGCTCTAGCGGGGGAACATCTCCAACAGTATCTTCACCATCGTCGCTATCTCTTTCCTTTTTCTTCTTCTTTAGTTTTTTATCATTTTTGGCCTTGGTTTCCTCCGAAACATACTTGCTCTAAAAATAATATTTTAGTTGGTATTAATATTCAGCTTTTAATATCAACTTACTTCATATAGAGGCCAGAAAGAAGCAAAGAACCCAACATCTTCTGTGAGATTAGGAAAAATCCAGAAATGCCATTTTGCAGCTGTAACCACCCACACCAAAGTGAATATGACAAGCCTTATAACAGTTAATGCCAAAATGAAAACGAGGAAGCCTGCGGCCGCTACACTCAAATAATATACACCTTTGCGCAAAACTAGCGGCCACAATGGAAACAGACATATCACAATAGCTCCAAGCAATAATATTAAGCCGTATATCCAATAATGAATTGGGATTGGATCATATATCCAAACATATGCTTCGGATCCATCCACAAATACCTGTTCTGGATGCATATCGAGACGAATTTTTCGCTTACGTTTTTCCTTTCCTTGGACATCGTCAGGTTGTGTTCCGCCTTCTACGAAGCCGTTCTCAGTATCAGTTACTTTCTCTACGTTGGAGCCTTTGTCTACCTTCTCATGCTTGGCTTTTTCATCTGTTGATTCTTTTACGTCCTTATTTGACGTATCCTTTGGTTTTGAAGTTTTACCCGATCGAAGTTCTTCAATGCAAACTGGAACTTTTTTTGCACGATGGAAAAATTTGTGCTCCAACATAGTATCGAGCAAAGTTATTGCATGTTCACGTGTTGAAAACAGTGACTCCTCCCCAGTGGCGAACTTTGATTTCATCAAAGCATCAATAGCTTTATTTGCTGTAAAATACTCAACATTGTGACTAAGAAACTTGGTTTTTTTAGTCTTTACATTGCTGCGAAGCCATTTAGCGATTTTATATTCTTGCTTCGTTGGTTGATCAGTATCTTGTTCACCAGGCCCAATATATTCCTAAAAAATAAATAAATAAAAAATAATAATTTAAATTTAAGGTTTAAATTTCTTTTATTGACTTTAGAAATGTAAATTGCTCGCTCATGGTAAACGGCTTGTAAGTGCATTTGCGGGATAAATGAATAAGCTAAGATTTATTTTCATTACGGGTTTATGGTATTTTCGACATGATAATGGTGTTTCTAAGGCCCGTAGTTCGAATGGCGATTACAAATTATTTTTTTTTTACGAGCCAGTTATAGTTATCATTGAAAACCATCATTGAAAACCATCATTGAAAAAATTAGCTGTTGATTTTGGGATTCTTCGAAAGTTTAATCATTGAATATTTTAATGCAGAAATATAGCTAACGACTTCAAAATTATTTCTCCTTCAAAAAATAATCATTTTGACCCATATCTTCCCCATAACGTAACTTTTAATTTTTTCAATGATTATTGGTAAAGTAGTTCATCATTGAAAAAATAAAAGTCATTGTATGAGAGAAGTTGTGCCAAATTGAATTTTGCTTTACCTAGAAATAATTATTATATCAATTAGCTTTACTTTGGCATCAAAATAATCATTTATTTTTTCTTCAAAATCTCACCCATGGCCAACTTAGGAACTTAGGAAGAAATTAAGCGGTCAGTACTTTTGATAGGGAAACCAATTGTGGGACGAAGTTAAAAAAGATTAGAAAATGCCAAACATTGGTAAGCTCAATGCCATGTAAACTGCAAAAAGTTTTGTATAATAATGGGGGAAACTCAGGTTATTAGAGTAGTTAAAACGATAGAAAACCAAAATATTTATTGAAACCAGTTATTTAAACCTTTGAGGAACAAACAACTAACTTAAGAACATAATACAAACAATCTGTTAAAATAAATCCAAAATACTCATACCTATTCTTTTGACCAGCCGTGACACAATCGTTTTAAAAGACTAACATAGCATGGCTTCATAAGCCGTTTGTCAAACTATTAAAGGAATTAAAAATACTTAATTATCTTATTCAATATCAATTAAATTTAAGCGGGTCATTTACGTTCAAACAGTCCGACGCATGTTTCTCGTTCTACCATGAATCTCCTTGTCTGACTTCGTGACTATCGACTATCTACGAACCTTACTACACGACCGAAACGGTCGTATAGTGAATGGACATTTTTGAGACAGTCCGTACGATCGAACTACTCAGTCTACGAATAATATTTTATTATTTATGTATATATTTAGTTATTTGTAAATAGCTAAAATATTGCTAAATAAACGAAATGAAATAATCATCAAATTGAATGTACGTTTCTAGGAAACAAAATATTTTATAACGAAACTTTAGGGGCACCGTGGATTTGAAGTTAAAATTTCTTGTAAAATATATATAAGTTCTTAAAATTTTCACAATTTAAATTCATACGTCAAAACTAAAAGTAATTTCAAATTTGAAGTCAATTATAAATCCAGTCAAAAATAAAAGCACACTGATTCAGCAAGTTTTGAAAACGAAAAGTATTTCCAAACATCTAGAGCTTGAAAACGAAAGGATTTTGTGAATGATCGGAAAACAGAACAGGGGTGATTAAATAAAAATATGTTTCGTATCAGCAAACGGACCTGAGTCAATTTCACTGGTCACGGTATTATCGATAGCGAGATTGCACATTCGCTTCATAAATCAATACTGCCAACGCCAACAGTTTTCATATCAATATTACACATGGTAAACGTCAAATGAATAAACTTTTAATTCTGTTTGTGAATTCTAATGATTTTTTTTAAACCAAATACTATGCAAATGGAGTATTAATTGAAAATAATTGAATAAATAAAGTTCCTTAAGCTCAATAGAAACAACTTATTTCGTATAAGTTCTAAACAGAATAATATATTATGTGAAACTTAAAACATAAACATACTAAAAAAAATATTGAACAGAGTGCTAGATAAAATAACAAGTGCTTGAGAACAGATTCTTCTTAAGGTTTCAACAGTATTTTATCTGTTTTTTATTTAATGGTTTTGATTAAACTTTCTTATATTAACCATGTTTTTCAGAGAATAATTAGCAACTCAGAAAAAGTTTTACACGAAAAACACAAACAAAGTTGTCTAAGAGCTGACAGCAAATTTTTGGTTTGGAGGTATAACCAAAATTTGCGAACATAAATGTTGAGGTACTAGGGCCACGATTTCAAATTCAACCGTCTGGCAGGATTATTTTGCCGCCGGGGCTGGAGTAGGGAGGTTGAAAACCACGATTTTTCAGATTTTGGTAAAGAGTATATAACCACTTTAATATATATGTAAACTTAAGAGAACTACGCTCACATCAATAATTTCGGGGTCCAAGACGATTTGAGTGTCGCCCGACCCAGACAGACGCCTCCCAAAAGAGGCGAAAAAACAGATTTTGGTTTGGAGTATATAACCACTTAAAAATGTATGTACATTAAAGAGAATCACGCACTGATTAAGCATTTCGGGGTCCAAGACGATTTGAGTTCGCCCGACCCAGACAGACGCCCTCCAAGGCCCATAGAGGCGAAAACAAACTTTCTATTTTGAAGGTTTAACCATAAATATTGTTTGTCGAAAAATCAGGAAAAATCTCCTCATTACAAATATGTATGTATGCTTTAAGTGTCGCCACACCCTTCCAGACGCCGTCTTAGGCCCATAGGGGCGAAACACAACTTTTGATTTCAAAGGTGTAACCATGTAAACTATATATCAAAAAATCAGGAAAAATCTCCTCATTACAAATACATATGTATGTCCCAGACGGTTAAAGTGTCGCCAGACCCAGACAGACGCCCTCCAAGGCCCACAGGGGCGAAAACAAACTTTCTTTTTCCAAGGTATAACCATATAAATTATATATCAAAAAATCAGAATAAATGTCCTTATTACAAATATGTATCTCCCAGACGGTTAAAGTGTCGCCAGACCCAGACAGACGCCCTCCAAGGCCCAAAGGGGCGAAAACAAACTTTCTATTTAGAAGGTATAACCCAGAGTTGTAAAGTACTTAAGTACATATGTACATAAGTACTTTTCAAGTACCAAGTACCGTGTACTTGTACTTGTACTTGAAAAAACAAGTACAAGGTGCTTGGTACTTGAAAATCACCAAGTACAAGTACTTTATCAAGTATTTTCATCTAAGTACATTTACTGGGTACTGTAGGACTGCCCAGTAGTTAGTTTAGTTAGTTTTTATTGACCAAATTAATATTCATGTATGTTCATTCAATAAATAAATTAGCTTAAAGTCTAATTGGCTTGGCATTATGCCGTCTACCAGATTGACATATTTTGTTTCTTGCATAATAAAAGTTAACTTTAATTACAATATAAAAAGATAGTTCGATGATCAAAAGTTGCCTTCAATAATACGTGTTCTGTAGTGTAGCGCATTAACAGTATACTTGTATAGTAAGTCCCATCCGCGGTCTCCATTCAAAATGCACAGCACATCCACCATCTCCAGAAGATTGGCTCCAAAGTATATCTTTCGTAATTCACACAAAATAGGGCATTTTCCAATAAAATGGTAAACATCTTCTCTCTCTTTCAGATTGCAGAGGTTACATTCAAGTAGAAGATCGGGTCGATGTGGTATGTAATTAAGGCCTAACATTTAACCTCTTGTTTTAAATATAATATTTATTTTTTCTGCAGAGTTTGTGTTCAAAAAATATGTTCCTTCTTAAGTTAAGTAAGTGGTAGTTGAGTTTACTGTAGTACATTCTATACTGAGATGACTGAGCTTCATTGACATATGAGTCATACAGAAAGTTACCTGTTTTTTCTATTATTTTATAAAGTTCGTCGTGTTGGATGTTCTCAAAATTTGTACTTAAGCCACCATTATGTGCTAGTGTTTCCCATTCTTTCACACAGTTACTTTTATTTATTAGCAGGTAGGAGAGTATTATTTTTGGCAGTCTACGCTCATCCATGCTCATAACTTTCTGCACATAATTAAAGTGTAATTTGAGTGTCTCCAGACTGCCCAGTACATTTTCAAGTACTTTTCAAGTACAACTACATTTTCAAGTTCAAGTACATTTTCAAGTACAAGTCCATTTTCAAGTATTTCTAAAGTACAAGTCTATTTTAAACACTGTTCGAGTTGCGTATGAAATGAAAAATGAACATATTTTATAATTTATGAAGCAAATTTTGTTATTTATGTATAACATGTTTACCTAATAGAGGCCAAGGGAATTTAATTTTCTTTCACTTTGTCATATTGAATTTGCTTCTATTATGCTTAGTTTCCGAAATATGGAAGAAAAACTACAACAGGGGACCTTTACCCCCCCTCCTGTCTAAGGCTTGCGGCCCTGGGCTGGGGACTTTGATTATGTTATACCTTAGGGTCCCCTCTACCACTATCACAGTACCTTTGGTGAAAGAAATTATTCATTCATTAACCTCAAGTTCAAAGAAACAGTACTATCACATACTACAAGGAATTATAATAACAAACATTACAAAAAAAAATCAAAAAAATTGTCGTCGTAACTTTCAATTTTCTCAGAAACTAAGAGACATAGAACCATTAACTTTTCATTTTTTAATTAAGAATTAATAGGGGTTGTGAACAATAAAAGCCAATTCTGCATTTTATTTTACAATTTAAATGAAAAAATCAAAAACGAAATTTTCAACTTTTTTTTTTTTTAATTTTGAGTTTGAAAGTAATTTTTACAAAAACTATGGACATCAATAACTTGATTTGAAAATAAAATAAAAGAACGGAGTTCTGGCTTTAGAAAAAGTTAAACTTTTTTGTTTAAGTGTTGCCGTTGTTTTTTAATGTTATATACAAAAAATGCCCCTCCTATCTAAAGGGGGGAGAAGGCACCCCCCTCTATGGCAAATAAATTTTGTTTTGTGTTCCTTTAAAAAAAACGTTATCATTTTTTGGCGCCATATGAAATCAACTCTTGCTATTTAAATTTTGCCTATTTTAGTATACATAAACTTTTTCGTATAGTTTCGGATATATAGAAAAAAAGAGAAATTTTAACTTCTTTCTTAGCTTCACGACATGATGAAACAACAGTGAATGAATGTGTAAACGTCCAATATATAAGACAATAACAGGTTTTTCAGATTTGTTGACTTTTCTACCGCCCGCACCTCCTTTATTTTTGACCCTAGAAAAAATGTGAATATATACTTTTATAGATAATTTAATTGTCTCTAATTAAGTAGTATAGACTTTTTCGCTAACATGCTAGGTTGTGGAAATATTCACGAAAATCTAAAAAGGGGTACCTTTAACCCCCACTCCTGAGTTAAGCTCGCGGGCCTGGGCTGGGGGGGACTTTGGGTATGTTATACCTGGCGGTAACCCCTACCATATAAAAAAATAATCCAGAGAGCACTGCGTCTGTCTGGCGACACTTTAACCGTCTGGGACATACATATTTGTAATGAGGAGATTTTTCCTGATTTTCTGATATGTAATAATTTATATGGTTAACCGTCTGAAACATATATATTTTTGTAATGGGGAGATTTTTCCCGATTTTTCGATATATAATTTACATGGTTATACCTTTGAAATCAAAAGTTGTTTTTAGCCCCTTTGGGCCTTAGAGGCCGTGTGGAAGGGTGTGGCGACACCTTAAGCGTCTGGGACATACATATTTGTAATGAGGATATTTTTCCTGATTTTTCGATAAACAATTTATATGGTTAAACCTTCAAAATAGAAAGTTTGTTTTCGCCTCTATGGGCCTTGGAGGGCGTCTGTCTGGGTCGGGCGATACTCAAATCGTCTGGGACCCTGAAATTCTTAATCAGTGCGTAATTCTCTTTAATTTACATATATTTTTAAGTGGTTATATACTCCAAACCAAAATCTGTTTTTTCGCCCCTTTTGGGGGGCGTCTGTCTGGGTCGGGCGACACTTAAATCGTCTGGGACCCCGAAATTCTTAATCAGTGCGTAATTCTCTTCAACTTACATATATTTTTAAGTGGTTATATACTCCAAACCTAAATCTGGTTTTTTGCCTCTTTTTGGGGGCGTCTGTCTGGGTCGGGCGAGACTCAAATCGTGTGGGACACCGAAATTCTTAATGAGAGTGTAGTTCTCTTTAATTTACATATATATTTAAGTGGTTATATACTCTAAACCAAAATCTGAAAAATTGCGGTTTTCAACCTCCCGCCTCCAGCCTCGGCGACAAAACAATCCTGCCAGACGGTTGAATTTGAAATCGTGGCTCTAATAACACAAAATACATGTTCGCAAATTTTGGTTATACCTCCAAAGCAAAAATTTGCTGTCAGCTCTCGGTCTGTTATGTATAATAATTTTGTTTGTTATTGTTTTGCATGTACAAATTTTTTTGAGTTGCTAATCACTCCCAAAAAACACGGCTATTATCAAAAATAATTTAACTGTTCGGTACTTGTGTAATGTGTTTGTACATTGGAGAATTCAAAATAACATTCCTTGTCCTGAAATATTTCAAGAATGATGTGTTTAATTAGATACGATCTTCAGGTTAAGAAGACAATCTAAAGCCAGTTTTTCTAATTCGTTTCAACTCACAGATTGTTTGAATTTGAAAAGAACGTAGCTGGGTTATGTCTGCTACCAGTTGTGAATGCGTTAAAACAAACATTTAAATATATCCTAGTAGGGAATCATATTAGACAGCTATTCAAAAGATATCCCAATTAAGATAAATCTTATTATTTATGATCAAATATGAGTCTTGCATTACGGGGCATGCACTGTAGGAACTTCAAAATTATATTTAACAAAAGAGCTGAGTTGTGGCTATGGGGTTCAAGATGTTTTCCGTAAAACCAAATAGTTGCAAAACGCACTGACATTTGGTCTCACAGAAAAGGTCTTGAACCCTATATTCATATCTAGGGCGGTCAGAACTTAAATTAAATAGGTATAAGGCCCCAACACCGACTTGCAAGACTTTCATATTTACATATAAATAGTATAGACCTATCTTAAATAGCAGGAATTTTTGGTATATTATCTAAAAGTAGCTGTAGTATTCTTAAGTAAACATTTGTAAGAAAATAGGAATCTAGGTATGTATTTATCTTTAGTATGTGTTTGACAAAACCACATTTTGAAATTCTTTATAGGTAAAAAAGAGGTTAATTTTGTCAAAACCATCGAAATGTTTTTTTTCTTAAACTGCCAAATTAAAACTTACTTGCCTTATAGTAGAGCAAGTAAAATAAGTCTACATACATTTTAAGAAACTTTATGTAGATATTTCTACTATAGTAAAAGATGATATGCAGATTTTTTGCAATCGATAGGTTTATTTCAAACAATGTGATAAATTTGTCCACATGCTTGCAAAAACTAGCTTTTTCAGAAATCGAATTAAGTCTGTTAGATGTCTGGTCTGTTAGATGTTTGGTGTATTAAAAGTTCTTAAATCAAAGAATATTTGATTGTTATTCATTTGGAATTTGTAAGTAAATTTTGCATTTCCCAAGTAGCTTGAATAGATAAAACTCTAATTACACATGATTCATTATCAATAATAACTTTATTGGGTCATTGGGTTTATTTGGTTTTTCTCAACTTTTATTACTGAATAAATAACAATTTTTTTAATGACCATAATATGGTATTATTACACATAAACTTAAGTTCTAAACATGCTTAACAAAATTATTTTTTGTTTAATTGAAATTGCAACGTCAAATCAAAAAATAATGTATAGGTCTGCTGATTGATCTTTGTGACATGGCAGATTGGGTGTCAACTTGCCTTATCAACCAGTAAAAACTCGTAAGGTTGATAAGCTTCTGTTTTGCTAACGTAATGATCTTAAACTGAGTACACAAAAATAATTCTAGTCGCCAAATGTTCAAAAAACACATCATCATAGAGAATCAAGAACCAACACTGTACAATTGAATCAAATACAATCGTTTTTCCCACAATTTTGTTTAATGTTTTCACCAAATATATTACTTTCATAATTTAAGAAAATATAAACGTCACAACGAAAAGACCTTTATTTAATAGCTTAAATTTGTAGCTATTGAATTCACTATTCAGGTAATTATTTATGGATGCAACTTACATCCTTGCGACGTCTTGATTTCTTTTTCTCGGACATTTTTCACCAAAGTTAAATAAAATAGAAAATTAAAAAGGTTACAGCTTGAGTTGTTTTTTTATTCTGTGGAAAAGAAATCGAGGTGGCAAAATCTAATACAAGACGGTCGCAATCAAAGAAAACAAATCAATAGAGAGTTTAGTGAACTCAGCACCTACACCACAGATAAGCAATACCTAGATGGGAATCTACGGCTGTCAATTCGGTTTGCCTACAAGCTCAAACGTCAAATGGCCGTGGTGAACATCGGATTTTTGCACTAGTGTACGTGCAGACGACCGTGGTGAAAATCGGATTTTTGCACTAGGGTACGTGAAAAAAAAATCCGAGTTTCACCTCGGTTCGTTAACAAAATGGCGGATAATTTAAAAATCCAAGGGTTTGTTTAAATGTGCTAGGTTCTTGTATGCCGATTTCCTTTCGACGATTGCAGATTAATTTTTTTTGTTGTAAGGAAGTCGCAAAAAAAATCGTGTAGCCGGTGTAAATTTTTATTTTTGATCTTTTTTTCTAAACAAATCAAATTTTTCTATCACAGACTTGATTTTTTTGTTGAAATGAAAGTTACATTTAGGTTTAACTACATATACCTACCTACTTTTGCAAAAAAGTACAAAAGTGAGAATTTAAAATGTTCGCTAAAGAAACCTTCTTGCAAGAAAACATACAAAAATTGTTTTGACAGAAAACGTAGTATAACTTCTTATTGGCTGTAGAGCTACTAGCGATGTTGTATTTGTAATGCCTGTAAAATCGTACTGTACTATGGATGGCTTTTGTGATAAAACACGCCTATTGTGTTTTTTCCTCAATCAGAATTGACTTTATTGCAGTTTTTGCAATTAAGAACAGATGAGATTCACACCATTGTGGGTGCTTTCTTTTATCCCCATACAAATTAATTCTGGCAGATGAAGGTTTTGTTGGTATTCCAAATGTTTCGCATCGGCTTAGGAGACCATTTTTGTTGCAACACAATTTAAATTGTGTAAAGGATCTTTCAAATCAACGTTAAAGGCTCTTCCAAACCAATGCGAAACATTCGTTGCGGCGAAGAAACATTCGCATGTCAAAATTTATTTACATGGTGATAAATGAGAGTGCCCACACCAACGCGGCGGAGAAACATATGAATTAATTTTGACTGACGAATGTTTCTTCGCCGCAACGAATGTTTCGCATTGGTTTGGGTGAGCCTTTAATCGGAGCGAAACACTCACGACAACAAAACATTCACTTTTTAAAATTAAGTTACATGAAAATAATTGAGAGTAGGTACCCACAATGAAAGCGGTGCGATTTTCCATATGAACCCGATGAATGACAAAAATGTTGTCCACGCATCGGTTTGGGGGACCTTAAATTAATTTCTAAAAATTTACGTCGGAATTTGACCATGATGCAATCCAACCCCTTACGTATAAATTAAAATAATTTCATATATTAAGTGTGTCTGTACCCTAAAACTAAGAATATAGTAGCTGTCAAATTTGCCATGGTGAATTTAATTTTTGTTGATTTCTCGAACCTTATTATTGGTTGGCGAGATTTTTTTTATAATTATTGTGCTGTAGAGCTGAAAAAAAATTGAAATTATGTTTTTAAATTTCATAAGCATAACTAGGTCTTTTGCCCTTTGCTATACTCTGCTCAAACAGGGCCCCTTCGGAGGCGACAGAGTTCTACAAAAAGTTCTCATCGCGCATCGTCTGCCCAAGTAGCTTTTTGGCGAATTGGAAGAAAGAAACATGAAAGCACCAAAAGATTTTTCATTGAAATTGAAGGACTCGTTCAAGTTCCGCTTGCCATGCGGGCATTGTGCTTGGTGAAACAATTATTTTTTTGTTAATTTATTTTTTAATGAAAATCACAAACACCGGAATAAAAATCTTCGCACAGCACATTTATGAAAAAAAAAAATGAACTGTCAAACAAATCAAATTCACCGCGTTAAATTGTTGTTGCAGTTCACATCTATTCATCGACACGAAATGAAATTACAAAAACAACAATGTAAACAAATGGGTTTTGGGGGGTGATACGAACGAAAGATTCCTATCTAGGTATTGCTTATCTGTGACCTACACCACCCTATATATTGAACTGTCAAGCTATTTCAGAATAAATAAAAAGCAAGATACTTTTTCTCACTCTTTCAATAAACGGAAATGTGATTTTTTCCGATTCAATAGAGCTTTTTGCCAATCTGTCAATCACCAAAAAGTGACAGCTAGCACTTATAGCCCTTCCACATTACCCCACTTTGTATTAATACATGTCAAATTGAAAGTGGGAAAGAATTCCACACGACTGCCAAATTTGTGGAAAAGAAATGGCTTTTCATATTTTGCTTCCACACTTGCTTGTATTAATACATTACCTTAACCTAAAAAAAAGTGTGATAATATTTGGGATAGAATTAGAACCATTCTTAAAATTCTTCATGTATTAACACATGTCAAATCGTGTGGGATAGAATGTCGGGTTGTGTAGGCTGTACCCACGTTCTGTAACTTCTCACATCGAAAAATCGGTCGAGAAATGATCAAAAATGGAGCAAAACCCATGCATTTTGTTTCAATTTTCATAGTTTCTCGACCGATTTTCTCGATGTGAGAAGTTACAGAACGTAGGCACGTAGGAATTATCTTTATTCAGTTAGTTAAGTGCAAAAATGTATTCATAAAACAAAATCGAAGTTAATTAACGTTGATTGACGTTTAATTAACTAAGTCACCAAAGTAGGTGTATTAACAAGAAATTAAGTTGACATCAGTGTTGAAAATAATTGAAAATTGATATATTTGTTGATATAAATTTAAAATCGAATTGCAATGTTGGATATGTTGGAGTCTACATCAACGCGTAAAAAAAAATTAATTTAGGAGCAAATATAGATTCCCCAAGAATAACATGGGAAAACTGATTGCTATTGTTAGAAAAGACCTAGGGGACAGACGAGGTGGACACATTCCCGTAAGCTTAAGTGACGTCATTTTAATTTCAGCTATGTACTATACCTACATGAAATTCACGATTTAATGAGAAAGTATGTGTGTAAAATCTCAGAATATGTGAGCAAGCATTTGAGCAAAATAGCTTATACTCTTTGGTGATATCTGGGATTTTGTTGATTGTAGTAGATTTTCATTCGTGTTGATTACTTAATATCAATTAACTATTGCACGCAGTTAATTTTTTTATTATTAGGAAAGTCTAATTCATGAATTATCTTTTAATCAACGTATTAGTCAATTTTTGAGTAAGAATACAATTAACAATTTTGTATTACTAGGGGTGTACATGATTTGTTTCCCACTTTTTTGACATGTATTAATACACAGTGGGTTAGTGTGGAAGGCCTTTTAGTGCGGACTGTCAATTGCATAGGAATATTTTGGAATATTCTTCACTTCGAAAAAACTTTTAGAACAAAAGGGTTGTTTTATTTCTAGTGTCTGCAGAATTCCAAGTTTTTAATTAAAAATTATGGCCCAGTACCCCATTAAAATATTAAATATGGAAAAGTTTATAGGGATTGAAAAATTTACTGGTAGAGATAACTTTCGCAGGTAGAGGTTTGGAGTGGAACATGTCATGAAGCTGCAGGGCTACTGGCAGCACTAATAGAGATCAGTGACTGGATGGCTAATTTCGAATTCCTTACAACCAAAAAAAATTCGAATTTTTCTGAACAAATCTAATTTTTTCTAAACAAAATCGATTTTAATGCTATCAAACAAATCTTGCGTTTTAAGCTAGATTTCACATCAAATCGCAAACACACTATCAAGATTTGACATTTCTCATGCATCAAGATGGAATTAAATGTTCTCATTACGATTTTTTGACGATGTTAAAAAAGAAAACAAATGTTAAAGTGTTCTAAATTGTTTAATATTTCAGTGAATGATCAAAAAACTAAAGATAGTTCTGCGGATCTTCAAGAAACAAAAATCCCATTAAAATAACATACAATTCGCGAGGAAAACACGTTGTAAAATTATTTTTCTGCTGTGTGTGGATGAATTTTTGATTGTAATTTTTTTACTTGAATACGCGCACAATTGTTTTTGTTGTTTTTCAATTATCAGAAGAGCTGGCATGTGGACAGCTATTTCTCAATGCAAGGTGATTGGTAAAGCAAAGGAACTACTGCTTACCAACAACACAACCACGTGGGAAAAAGCCAAGCAGATATTGAAACTGTCAGAGAAGTTACACGCCGGATTATTAACCTAAGAGTGAGTTCGGTATTAGACTTAATAAATAAAATTGAATACTTATTAACGGATATTCATACAATTATTATGTATGAAAATAACAAAGAAAACTTAAAAGTAATGTTATATTCGATAGTTTTAAATAAAATAAGAGAACTAGCTACAGGGAATTTAGCTGAAGAAATTAGGGATGAATATGACTTACTTAAGGTTAGAACGCACACAACCGCAGCGGAACTACACTTCACGACTCGGCAAAACATTATTTGTATGAAATTGTATGAGCTATATCGCACTAAGCGGCAACTGAACTTCATACAATTTCATACAAATTATTTTGAATCGTAGTTCCGCTGCAGTGCAGTTCCGCCTAGTGCGGTCTAACCTTTAAAGTCAAAAGCATATTGTATTCGTATGTAGGGTTCGATATAGGTACGTCATAACAAACGGAAATAATAATAGACCAAACCCTGACTTTAGGCCGAAAGATAGGTCATACCGACAGAACAACAAACAGTCTCAAAACAATACTCATTACAATAACTCATGACAGACGAATCAGCGACGACAAAATACTGATTTTAATCAAAATAATACCGTACAAAACAGCAACCAAGTACGTAATAACTGGAATAACAATTATTCCAGACAAACTCGTAATATACAGAATCTTGAACCTATGGACATTTCGTCGCCCGAGAATTGGTTTGTTCCATACGCCATTGCCACTTTTTCGAGAAAACGCATTTAAAGGTTTGCGTACTTGGTACTCCGAAACTGTGTGATAGTTTTTTTTTTTTAATTTTTTTAACTTAAAGTTAGTCTTATGAGGATTTCACCTACCAATTTTCAAAGTGTTTTGCCAAGCTATTAACAAGATACGTTAATTGTCGTAAAAGTCCACTTTTTTTGATTTGTGTCCCGCCTCCTACATTTAAAAAGATTTTTTTTTCTATACACCTGGAACACAAAAAAATTGGATATGGCACAAAGCAATTCTCATCAAATGTATATTTGAAAGGCAAGAAAAGCATGGAGTTGGATGATAAAATTTGAAAAGAAAATCGATAACATCTCTTTTTTCAATAGTTTTTATTTAACAAATCCAATGAACAATAAACACTTAACATTCCACTTAAAAAACAAAGACAAACAAAACAACTAAAATTAAAGCAGTTTTACTGCTTTGTTGACTGCATTGCTTACTCCTTTTTGGGATTTTGCTATCACAATTACTGTCAGCTGAATAATTTAGATCAGCTCCATCGGAAAAATATCAGTTAGCATAGAATGTGTTACCTTGAAATAACTGAGTAAGTTTTAATTACTTGAAAAATATCCCGACGACGAAGAGGAATAACTAAGATCCTTGGGCAATAATTCGTCAACAAACATGCTTTATTTGAAAATCAAAAAATATATATATTTTAAATACTGCATTTATTTAAATAAATTTGAAAAATAAGCAGGTACTTACTTGATACTGCTGGCCACAGAACGAGGTTCAGATGAAACAGTGTCCTTTACAAAAAAAGAGCGCATGTAACTCAGTACTCGTGGCAGAAGTGAACCTTCTTTAGCTATCTAAAAATCTCGATATGTATATTGATATTAAGGTTATATGCGTAAGACGCAGCTATGTGTTCTATATCAAAATGATCTATGTGTTCGGGTTGTAAACTTGAAAATTAAATAATAATGGTGAAATTTTAAAGTAAAAAAAGGTGAAAATTTAAAAGATATAAATCAGTTTATTTGAGAAGGTTTTCCGACTATTTCCAAAATTTTTTTTTCAAATAATTTATATCTCCATACCAGTAGGAGATAGATAAAAATCTTAAACTAATAAGATTCTTATGGCCGATTTCATGAAGGCCTTTTAAATATTTAAAAGGTCATTTAGTGTTAAGAAAAGTGCAACGGAGTAGGTTATAAATTAGAATAAGTTTATTTGACAGAATTCATAAGATGAAGTGTGACAATGTTTACATAGTTTGATGAACGTATTCAGTGATAGTTTTTCATTCTCAACACCTTCCCTGAAGAACTATTCATTATTTTTAAGTAATTCATTTATATTTTATAAAAAAAGTTAGCAATTTAATCTAAATTGAACAATGTAAATATTTTCTGAAAGCTATTAAACTATAATTCATTCAAACAAAATATTATGAGTATTTAAAATTATATGTGTTATAAAGTATGTACTATGTATGTAAATATATAAAATTCATTTCAAAAAATACGAAGTACTTTACAAAAATACATATTATTTTAAACTTGCTATCAGATTCTACGAATATGACATCACGACTCGTTAATATTTTCTTCGCCAAAGGATTAAACAATCGATAAGTTTTTGACTCTGTACTGTACCCAAGAAGGATACACTCCACTGATTTCGCTTCTAATTTGGTCCGTTTTTCTTTTGAAACATGCGCCATGGCTTTGCAACCAAAGATACGAAGGTGTCCCAAATCTGGCTTTCGCCCTGACCAAATTTCTTCTGGTGAACAATCGTTGCTCCTACAAGGTACTCGATTCACTAAGAATGCTGCAGTTTGTGGCCGCTTCTGCCCAGAACTTGTTGTCCAAACCGGAATCCAACAGCATACAACGCACTCTTTCAATTATAGTGCGGTTGATACGTTCCGCAACGCCATTCTGTTCGGGCATATAGACAGCAGTTTAACTTTGAAACACAGTTCCAGTGTACTCAGTGCCATTGTCGGTACGGAGCACTTTGATTTTCTTTGAGCACTGATTTTCAACTAGGTTCTTGAACCTCACAAACTCGGCAAACACATCGGATTTGCGCTTAACGGGCACCACAAACACTTTGCGACTAAAATCGTCGACGAATGTGACCAAAAATCTTGCGCCAGAGAATGATCTTGACTTCAACGGGCCCATGACATCAGAATGCACTAGGTCAAGCAGACTATTTGCACGAGTTCCAATGTCTTTAAAAGGTGCACGGGTTTGTTTTCCTTTAATGCAAACAATGCATTTTTCAACACTCCCCGCAGAGAATTTGACACCCGATTAAGAATTCATAACTTTTGTTAGGTTCTGAGCACAAATATGACCTAATCTACGATGCCACAAATCGTATGTACTCACCACTGACAATGCTTGTTCGTTATGTGCCGGCACTTTCGTTGGTTCACAATTCAGACGATACAAATCATTTATAGCACTTGCTGTTGCAATTAAATTTCTTTCATCGTCATAGATTTTGCAAATGTCATTCTCAAACACCACTTTGTTGCCATTTTTTGTCATCTGACGAACTGAAAGGAGGTTAGCACATAGTTCAGGTAAGTACTCTACATTTTTTAAAACTGCATTGAACTTTTTATCATTCAAGGATAATTTCACGTCATCAGAACACTTCACAAACATTTTGTGTTTATTTGCAACGATGACTTCTTTGTTTGTGACCGGCTGTTTTTTATTAAACAACAATTGTTCCTCATTCGTCATATGAGTCGTAGTTCCCGAATCGACAAACCAGTCTGAAGAACTTTTGTTGTTGGCAAAGAGAGAGGCAAATAACACTTTATCTCCCCTGCGTTTGTCGCTGTTTGATTTCTTGCTTCTATTTGGACATGATTTGGCAAAGTGACCAACCTGCTTACACGTATGACATCGATATCTGGCTGTACTCGCTTTCTTTTTTGTGTAAAGTGCACTATCAGCACTTTTGCTATCGAACTTTACGTCTTGGAGCAGCAAATTCTTCACGACGTCCACGGTAAGCTCCTTTGGAATTTTTCACTGCCAAAACCAGTGCCCGAAAGTCATCAGGCAGCCCGGCAAGCATCAGAGATGCTGTTAATTCGTCATCAATATTCAAGCCGGCGTTTTGGACTTTCAGTGAAGTTAAAACCGTCGTATTAATATACTCTTGCATTGATTCGCAGTCAGCTTACTTGAGTTGTACCAATTGCTGCAGCAATTCAACTTTTCTCGTTAACCCACTGTCATCATACGCTGAAACAAGAGACTGCCATGCATCTTTTGCCACAGTAGATGTTGCGATACGTGCAAAGTTACTTGGCTCAACCATCAAGGTTATTTCAGCTAATGCAACAAAAATCCGTTTAAAAAATATATAATTCGCGAGAAAAACACGTCCCAAAGTGTAATATTCATATTTGATCCTCGCCGATGTGCCGCTTGGATTTTGAGGTGTAATTTTTGTTACTTAAATACGCGCATAATTGTTTTTGTTTTTGTTTACAATTATTGTAGGAAATATATTTGTTTTTAAATAGGATAAACAACGCAAACAGTTCAATACACTTTAATATTTGTTGTGCGCGCAAGTATTCTTTTACTTTCTGTGGCAACAAAATTGCTATCAAATAGGACACACACAATTTTTTTTCATTTCATGACATTTTGTGTTTATGAAAAATGTTGTTTCACTCTTCCTCGGTGTACTTCATTATGTAAGAGGAGCATAACCTATCTTTTGTATACAGGGATGTGAGCAAACTCAAACTTTTAACTAAAATATCCCGAAAATTTCGCTTTTCTACATTGGTGAAACTGAACAAATTTAGTGATCTGTTATAATTTATAAGGATTTTAGTCAATGTTTATGAAATTGGGCATTAGAATTTCATTATCTATCCACCAAAAAATTTTCTAAAGTCTAGCATTCTAATTAACGAAATTAGAAAAAAGATATAAAAGGACATTTTTCCTTTTATCTGCTACAATAATATAGATTATCAAAAAATCCAAACTTATTGCACTATAATATAAGCCTATCAATAAAAATTTTTACTTTAACTCCACCTCCCACCACTTAGCTATAATCAATGATCTTAGCATGTGGCGTTACATTTGTTCGTTTCACAAAAATTTAACCTTAAAATTTCACTCTCAACGCGCCCAACTCCAAATTCAAGCCAGAAATAGCTGATTTCATACAATCCTCTCAGAATTCTACACAACTGTAATGGAGGTGGCATTTCTTTAACAAAAGTGCACGTAGGACAAACCAATTCTAAACTTTCGATCGACTTTTTTCGATTATCGATTGTCGATTCCTCTATTTCATATTGTGAGTTTCGATTTTGATCGAAACTTTTCGATTGGACGGTCGTCTCTTTTCGATTGTTATTTTCTAATCGACGCGAACGAAAGCTGACGCCCAGAAGTTTTTTCTAGTGAACAAATATAATTTTTTCCAATAAATTAATTATTTTACGGAATATAAAGTTCAAATATTAACTTTATGCAGGTCAAACGCAATAAGAAATAAAAAGCAGATGGAAATTTTGGGCCCGATGGGGGTTGTCGGTTTGTTGATCGATGAACGATTTGTTTTTTTAATTAACGGTGGTCAATTTCTGGTTTTAATATATTGTGATTGAGATTTTTGATCGAATTTTGTCGAATTTACTTCGATTATACTGATCGATGCGTTAGGATGGACCCGATTGATTCGGGTTCGAATCCTGTTGGTACCCAACTTTTTTTTTTTTTAACTATTTTTTTTGGTTTAGTTTAAAATTTTAAGAATATTAACTTCGAATACCTTCATATTAACAACACATGTTGGGTTTTCATCAAAAAAAAAAAAAAAAAAAAATAAATTTACAACACAAAAAAACAATAATTGTGTTCATAAAATTCAAACCCTACAAATATTTTGGTTATTCATTCGATTATGTTTCAAAATACGAAACATGATATCCAATCGAAGTAATCGAAAATTTTCGATTCGATTGGCAATCGAAACTCACAATCGGGGCCAGTGTATTTGTTGATATTTTGATTGAATTATTGCATTCACTCACAACGTGGCATTTTTGTTGAGAAAAATATAAGAATGGCTCTTTTTTGGCAATGCTTACATTTTATTTGTATTTCTCCGTAAAGTGACGAACGTGATTTTGTGTAAAATTTGATTGAAATTGCTTATTTTTGTATTGATTTTTCACAAACAGCTGTGTCTCGTTGTCAGTTTTGGAAGCAAAACGAAATAGATTTCTAATTTTAGGTTCTTTATTTGACACAAAGCCTGTATAACTATACTGGGTAGAGAAATGTTTTATAAATCACTGTTTATGCAACGTTGTATAGAGGCTATATAAATCCTTATACACTGCATAACTATTCACCCGTTTAGAGCTGTTTAGCGAATTCTATTAAATACGGCTGGTAGTCTCTTGTTAGGAATGGATGTCCTAAGTAACATGGTCGAAAGTATTAATATTGTTAAAATGGAAGTGGTTTTACAAAATAAAACTATACTTCCAATGGTCTTACAAACAGAACCATGTTGTGGTGAATATGCCCATTTATGCAAGCAACGACATCTTGAATTCTTCTATAACAGAATAAATTAGTAGCGCCATCTTTGGACAAAAGATTAACTAATGGTATCCAATACCTAAACCACTGAAACTGCTATAATTAATTGAACGAAAGCCTTACCACTGAAACTGCTAGAAAGAAAGTCTACAACAACTCCAATCAGACATTGAACGGTTGGCGCATCTATCATACCCGACTGCAGGAGATGGAATTACCAACCAGCTAGCAACAGAGGCTTTTGTCCGTGCAGTTTCCGATATCAATCTCCAGCGAGCAATTCGAACTGTTGGAAAACGCACGCTTTCTGAAGCATTAGCCTTCGCGCTCACTATGGAAGCATCGGAACAGGTTTCTTTAGGAATTCATCGTGTAAGAGAACTGGAAGTTGGGGAATGTTCTTGCCAGAGAGCGATGCTGAGATTGCAACAAAACCGGTCATCTCCAGCGCCAGTGCAAATTTCCACCAAGAAGAGTCACCTGTCAACATTGTGGAAGCAAAAATAATACCCGCGAACAGGTAAGCAATAACATTAACGCTTGTTCTCGCCCCGTTTCCCAGCCGGCAAACGAGTAAGAACTAACTTGGAGGGGCAGAAGCTGGTTTCTGGTATCGATGGCCCCAGAACCACCATCCAAGTCTCACAGAGTAAACGAAACAATAAAAGTCTGACAGTGAACGCAACATTAAATGGCAAGAAACACGTGGCTACAATTGACACCGGTGCCACAGCCTCCATTGTACGAAGAGACTTGGTCAAGATGACATGGCTACATAACACCAATAGCTACCGTCTGAAAACTGCGATAGGTGAGGCAGCAAGAGTGTATGGAGAAGTTCGTCTTAAGATCCGTTTGGCAGAACTAGAATTTTCGCATCTATTTTTGGTAGCAGATATATGTGACGAGTGCATAACTGGAATCGACTTTATGAAAGAGCACGGATTGATTCTGGATCTCGGTAAGCAAGTGCTGAAGTACCAAAATGTAGATATTCCTATCGTTTATGGCAACGAAAACTCATCAACTCAAAGAACTGTCATCAAAGAAGACACTCCCTCTTCGGAAGTGTTTGTTTGGACAAAAATAGAGGGCGATTTAGGTAGCCATCGATACCTCATGGTGGAACCAGCGTCTGAGCAATCTTCCCAAAACATCATCTTAGGGAGGACTCTTGTGGAACCAAAGAACAATATGGTACTGAACATCAAACCGTACGAAATCAAGCTCAGGAAAGGAGAAATGATTGGAAAATGCGAATCTGTGTCTGCTATAACCAAGATCACAGAAATGAACACAGACAAATCTATTTACCCGGAAAATTCAGCTCCATGAAAGTCAAAGTTCTGAAGCCGTCAAATCTAAGTCAACATCAGCTAAATATTGCTGGAAGCCTTCTTCATGAGTACGCTGATATATTTTCTTCACCGAGTGGGCAGTATGGTCGAACACAATTGGTGCAGCATCGAATTGACACAGGAGACGCAAGACCAATTCGAATACCGGCAAGACGTCTCCCATTAGCCAAACAAGCCGAAGTTGAAGAGATGATATCGACAATGAAGGAAGATGGGCTAATCGAAAACTCCAAAATCCCCTGGGCATCACCAGTAGTTCTTGTCAAAAAAAAGGATGGAAGTACCCGATTATGTATGGACTACCGTAGGCCAAAGATGGACGAAAATAATAACAAAATGGAACCTAAATGATGAAAAGAGACCAAGAGGGCGACCAAAAAAGAGATGGGCTGACGATCTAAAGCTATTTAATCAAAACTGGTATAATGATGCAAGAAATAGATTCTTATGGACAGCAATGGGGCAGGCTTACGCCAGATAAAGCAAAATCGAATTTTGAACAAACTTAAAGAAATAAACTGTAATTGTAAATTAATATTAATTGTTAAATAATCTTATAAGTAGTATTTATTTTTATGTAGTTTCTTATAATAAGAAATGCTTGTACATATATATTAACACAACAATATTGGCAAATAAAGCTTTATATAATAATAATATATAAAATGTGACAAAGACCGACAGCTACCCTTTGCCCAGAATCAGCGATACTTTGGATGCAATGGAAGGAGCTCAATGGTTCTCGACGCTGGACTTGAAGAGTGGCTACTAAATCCAGGTAAAAATCCATCCAGAAGATCGCGAGAAGACAGCTTTCTCCACAGGAAATGGTCTGGTAGCAGTTTAAAGTTATGCCATTCGGACTATGCAACGCTCCGGCAACATTTGAGTATCTGATGGAGTGTGTTCTACAAGGACATACCTGGAAATCATGCCTTGTATATTTGGACGATGTCATCTTTTATGGGAAAACTTTTGACGAACATTGGAAAACCTTAAGGCTGCATTCCAAAGGCTGCAAGAAGCACACTTAAAATTAAATCCAGAGAAATGTGCGCTTTTCAAGACCGAAGTTAAATACCTGGGACATATCATCTCATCCAAGGAGTAAAGACTGATCCTGAGCAAGTTGACACTGTAAAGAATTGAACAACACCACAAGATAAACATCAACTCCGTAGCTTTCTTGGTCTAGCCACATATTATCGGCGCTTTGTGAAGGACTTTGCTGGAATCGCTAAGAGCTTGCATCAACTTACTGAAAAGGGGAAGCCGTTCAAATGGTCAGGTGAGTGCGAGAAAAGTTTTCAGGAACTCAAGCTACGCTTGTGTTATGCTCCTGTGCTGACCTATCCGACACCTGGAAAACCTTTCATCATCGACGCAGATGCCAGTAACGTGGGAATCGGAGCTGTTCTGTCGCAAGTCCATGAAGGAGAAGAAAAAGTCGTCGCCTACTACAGTAAGGTACTCTCGAGGCCAGAGCGCAATTATTGCGTGACCAGAAGGCAACTTCTAGCTTTGATTTTGGCAACAAAGCACTTCCATAAGTATATCTACGAACAGAAGTTCCTCCTTCGAGGCGTCTGAACTTCAAAAATCCCGGAGGTCAAGTAGCTAGGTGGATCGAGAGACTTCAGACATACGACTACCAAATTCAACATCGGAAAGGAAAGTTGCACTCTAACGCAGATGCATTGTGTCGGCGACCGTGTAAACAGGACTGTAAGCATTGCAAACGTCAAGAAGAAAAGGAAAGAGTTGCTATTCAGCGAATAAGACCCGATCCTATTAACGGTTGGATCAATGAAGAACTGAGAACTGCCCGACAAGAAAACACAGATATAGAGCTTATTCTTGCATGGAAGGAACACAAAGAAAAACCAGATGCTCTCAAAGCATATTGGGCACAGTGGGACTCACTCTATGTGCAAGTGAGAGAACTAAGATGCAAATAGGAGTCTGCAGATGGCAAATCTTATGTGATGCAGTTGATGGTACCTAGGTCAAAGGTTAATGACGTTCTTCGAGAGATGCATGATGGAGCATCTGGAGGTCATTTGGGAGTCAATAAAACGCTGGAAAAGATACGATAACGGTTCTACTGGCTACATGCAAGAGAGGATGTCGAAAAGTGGTGCAGAAAATGTGATACTTGTGCTGCTACCAAGGGACCAGGTAGAAAGCTTCAAATTAAAATGCAGCAGTACAATGTCGGCACACCTTTCGAGAGAATAGCAGTAGATGTTGCAAGTCCGTCTCCGGAGACCAACAGTGGAAACCGATACATCCTTGTAGTCATGGATTACTTCAGCAAGTGGCCTGTCCAACTAACAATTTTTCCTCTATAAGTTTAATTTTTTAAATTTCTGTAAATTATTATTTCTACAAGGCTTGTATTTAGTTTGGACATCGAAGTTGCAAATTTTCGAAGCAATATTTTTGAAAACAGCTTCCTACAAACCAATTACAAGCTGAATCCTTAATTTTCTGCAAGCCTGAATATTTACAATTTAATTATAGTTTTCGTTAGGCTTCACAGAAATTAGTTTTGGGAGCCATGCGAAATAAAAGCAAAGAAAAAGCTTTCATTAGGAAGCACTGCCACGAGCTCTGCAAGGGCCTGCTTAGAAAGGCCTGAAACAACTATTATGTGTTCAAAAGTCTAATGGAAGCATAATTGTTAGTGGAATTATGTCAATTAAATATGTTTGTGTAAGCCCTCTTAGGAAAAGCCCGATACAAGCATTATCTTGTGTACTGTTCGGCGCATGTATGTTTCTACTGCCGAGAGAAGGTTACCACACCAAAAATTGAAAGAATTCATTGAGTAGGTAGTTTTTGCAAAACAAAAAAGGAGCAAACAATTATTTTCTGCATTGAGATATATATGGTAAAAGAAGACAATTTGAATTCAATTGTTAAAAATAGAACGAAAAAAAATATATATTTTTTTACATGGTACTATAATTACCTATGTATTTATATTCAGAATTGCACTGCAAACAAATTATTTAGTCATTTTTTATTAGAAATGATTTAACAAAAACAGATAAATTTTTGTCTTTTTTTGTAATTTCTATAAAAAAAATAATACCCCGGATCCCACCAATAAAAGTTATTCCCTCAGAATTAAATTTGATCGCAGTGGTAACTCTGATTAAGCATGACATCCAATTTTGGTTCTATAACCCAGTAAGCAGAAGCCCGACACAAGCATAATAATTGTGTGAACTCTGTCAGACGCATGGGCGAGAAGCATTTATTTCGATGAATTTGCCTCAGCGAAGTGATGTCAGCCTAATTTGTTTCTATAAGACCTGTGAAGAGTTAATCATTCTCTCAGGCGCATGCTCGGGAAGTAATAATTCCGATTATTTGTTCCTATCGAAGTGGTGCAAACTCAACATGAAAGCAT
This sequence comes from Melangyna quadrimaculata, assembly GCA_949320155.1. Lineage (NCBI taxonomy): Eukaryota > Metazoa > Arthropoda > Insecta > Diptera > Syrphidae > Melangyna > Melangyna quadrimaculata. The sequence goes on from OX439485.1 coordinate 90,234,398, forward strand.
TAAAAGCTGGTACTTCGCATGGAAAGTAGTGTTGATGTGAAAATAAGCTACTGCTGGCTGAATTATTCACAAACGAGGTGACCATAGTATCGTATTCTGTTTCATCGTTAAAAAATATTGTCACGTTAAGAAATTCGAATTGTTTTCAAAAATTATCTTAGTATGAAGCTTTCATTTCTCAGTAGTTTTTTAATTACATTTTAAACGTTTTTTTAATATCTATACTACATAGCTACTCTCAGTTGAAAAAACTTAACGATGGAAGTTATTGTTTATGTTTTTTTATTTTGGCAAATTAGTGTTTAAAAAAAAATACAAATTAAAATTGTTAGTAAATGGTTTGTGTACGAAATGAAAAGTACATATAATATGGAGCATAAAAGAGTTTTTATAGTTTTTCTCAAATCAAAGCCTTTCGTTCATTAAAACAATCGATTTCAATGAAAAAGGAACTAACATATATTTTAATTGTTGTCTCACAAATGTATGTTTGTGTGACTACTTCCATGTTTTCACTGATGAGTAATCATGGAAACATTAAAAACTAAAAAAAAAATAACATTAAGTAAAAAAAACTCCCTTGCAAGCAACAGACAAATGGTCACCTGTATTTTTTAAATTAGTTCAATTCATCAGGAAGTTTTTAGGAAGCTAAGTTCGGTTTCAAGTGGTTCCGATTTGGCACTAATTTTTCATATGCCAGGCTAGCTCAAAACCTAAGGTGCCCGACTCTCAACCCAACCATCCTGGGTTCAAATCCCGCAAAATCCATCAAGTAAGTAATGTGTTTTTTCAGATATAAATAATTATTGTGCATTAAGTTCCGGAAGAAAATCATTACTTGCATGAAAATAAAGGAGAAAATATAGAAATAAAAATAAAGAATTAATTTTTATTTTGTTTTGCATTGTGCTTGGAAAAGGCTTCTCCTAGGCCTCGACAAGCCTTTTATAAGGATTTTTAGATGTGCCTATCGAAACACTTGAACAAAACTACATTCGAAATGTTTGAGTGTAGTTTTGTTCTATTAGGCCTTAGCGAAATAAATTGAGTACTTCCAACAATCCTGTAAATGATTGCTTAAAAGCTTTCCGAGCTTCTCAATTTGGGCCAAATGCGCTTCTCTTAGGCCTTATAGAGTCACATTTGCTGATTAGGAAATAACTTCGATAGACCCTTACAGAAGTTAAATTGTTAGTTGGGTGAAGCATTTGCCTCCCAAACCAAGAGGCCAAAACAGTGGTTGATCAGATTGTATTCGATTGGGTGAGCAGGTTCGGTGTTCCTTTGGAATTGCATTCTGACCAAGGAACGAACTTTGAATCTAACATCTTCCAGGAGGTTTGCTCTCTCCTTGGCATCAAGAAGACGAGGACAACACCGCTTCATCCACAGTCTGCCGAAATGGTTAAACGATTCAACAGGACGCTTAAGGAACATCAGTGCAAGGTTGTAGGTGACTACCAACGAGTTTGGGACCGCCATATTCCATTGTTTTTGATGGCCTATCGAAGTGCGGTTCATAGTTCAACGGGACATACACTATCGGAGATCCTGTTTGGCACAACAAAACGGCTGCCTAGTGTAGTAAAATTTGGATGCCGTACTATGGAACCGGAAAAGCCAGATGAATATGTGGATAACCTCAAAGAAAAACTCATTGACATCCATCAATGGACAAGGAATACCATAAAAATAGCTAGTGATAGGATGAAAACACGGTACGACGCTCGTGCAACAACGATTGGATTCCAAGAAGGAGACCTGGTGCGGTTTTACAATCCCCATCAAAAAAAGGACTGTCACCAAAACATCAACAAAACTGGGAAGGCCCATACACCGTTGTGAAGCGAATCAATGATGTGGTTTACCGCATTCAGAGAGGGTGAAGAGGCAAGCTCAAGGTAGTTCACTGTGACCGTTTAGATCGCTATAACGGTGGTGACGGGAGTAATGGATTTAATCGGGACGATCAAACCTAAGAGAGGGGCAATGTGGTGAATATGCCCATTTATGCAAGCAACGACATCTTTTATTCTTCTATAACAGAATAAATAAGTAGCGCCATCTTTGGACACAAGATTAACTAATGTTATCCAATACCTAAACCACTCTCATGTTATCCAATACCTAAACTACTGAAACTGCTTGAATTAATTGAACGAAAGCTTCTGAGAGCTTTTGAGCTACTTCTGGAGACAGTATATTCCAGAAGCCCTAGAAGATTCTAGTAGCTTTCTCTCGGATATAAATATACTGCCACCAGTCCGAAGACCTCAGTTTAATTTTGGAAGTGAACGAATAAACGTGGGTGTAAAATAGTGAATTAAGAGTTGTGCTTGTTATAGTAAAAGCATTGGAATTAAAGTATTTGAAGTGAAATAAAGGTGTTTAGGTGTTGTTCAGTTTGAATAAAAGAAATAAGTTTTATTTGCGAACCCTTGTCTAAAATATGAAAATATATAGAATGTTATGAGTTAGGGGGTAGTGCATAGAGTAAGTATACTACTTGTTATATATTCGTTAGTAGTGAGGAAGTAAATTTAGACGATTTAAAGATATTATGAGAAACAGAAAATACAAGATTTGCTACAAAAATACAAAAACCTCTTATATAAGGATGGAGATCAGCTTACTAATTGCGGAAGTATAGTTCACGAAATAAAATTATCTACAGACCAACAAATAAATGCGAGACTGTACCGTCTGCCTCAAAAACATGAAGAAGAGGTAAGAATCCAAATTAATGACATGGAAAGGCAGGGTATAATCCGTAAGTTCAATAGTCGATATGCTTCACTAATTGTAGTGGTCGCAAAAAAACACGATAGCGAGGGAAAAACTAAGTTTAGAGTATGTGTCGATTATAGAGTACTCACTGATATTACTGTTGATGATAAATATCCATTACCAAATATAGATAGTATTCTTGACAAACTAGGAAGGTCTCAGTATTTCTCTACCCTTGATTTAGCCAGAGATATCATCAAATAAAGGTGCATCCCGATGATATGCATAATACTGCATTTGTCACACCAAACGGTCTATATGAATATACCAGAATGCCCTTTGGGCTGAAAACTGCCCCAGCGACATTCCAATTCTAAATGAATAAGATTCTTAGAGAGTACATATAGGAAAAATGTGCATAGTATATCTTGATGATATTGTTGTATTTTACTAAGGGTTCGCAAATAAAACTTATTTCCTTTATTCAAACTGAAACTGCAATTAATTCACAAAATTAAACGCTTTTTATTTCAAATACTTTTTCTTTCTTCTTTTATTATAACCAAGCACAAGTATGCAACTCTTTATTCACACTGACATTTATTCATTCACTTTCAAAATCAAACTGCCCTTTACGGACTGGTTACCCTGTATTTATATCCGAAATAAGGGGTTCCAGAATTTTCTAGAGTTCTGGATTTTGCTAGATGATTCTTTTTCGTTTCGTCCTTGTATATGAAATCCATAGTACTATCATGGTGAATGTCGAATGGACTGACATCTTCATTCAGTGGGCAAAAGAATTTCATTAAATTCCACAACCCTATCTCACGGAGACATTTGAATTTTGTGGAGAATTATTTGCAAGAATAGGAAAGGAATAGCCTAAATTATAACAGTTAGAGTGAAATAGATAGAAGGGATGTTTTTTGTTGGTTTACATTTTTTTGTCGGTTACTTTTCTATGCAAAGGTGCAGAGAATTAAAAAGTGTGAAATAAAATTTTGGGTATTCTCCTTGGTTTGTTGGGTTGGGTTTACAGCTTTTTGTCTTGTGTGCAAGAAGACAACGGTGACGGCGGCGCGGCGCGTGAAAGTCAAGGCATAATAGGTAGGTAGATTGTTTTTTTTTTGCTTTCTAGATATTTAGGTCTGTTGGTAAGAATATGAGTGATGCAATAATTTATAAGTTTGATGGCGATGACGTTTTTTGATGAGTATGGCTCGTCGTAGGTAGTTAGCTATGTATTTCGCTTTTTTTATTTTAACCTAGAAAAGTAGGTATGGTTGTTTATAATTTGTATTAATATCTAGGTAGAAACTTGTAGGTAGGTTGGTACCTAGACCTATCCAAATTTTAATTGAATGTTTATGACTATTTTTCGCTGATTTTTGTCTTTTTAAGGTGTTAGTTTTTTTTTTTTTTTTTTTAAATTTGCGCGCACAAAAGGGATTATTATTACCCTTAAAATATTTACACACAGTGCGAGCGTTCAAGAAATTGGAAAGGGTTAAGAAGGAGATACCGATGAACATTTGTTTTGAATGTCTGAATACTGTAATAATAGGGAAACACAGAGCCAGGTAAAGTATTCCACATTCTTGTGGTTCGACTAAAGAAAGAATCTCTATACTTAACAGTACGTCCGAAGATGGGCTCGAGGGTAAACTGATGGGCATTCCTAGAAGCGCGAGTATTACGGTTGAATTGTTTAAGGGGAGGAATGCAACTGGCTATTTCACTAGAACACTGTTTATAAAAATAACGGTAAAATAGGGAAGGACATGAAACATTACGGCGGTGTTCGAGAGATGTAATTGTTTCCGTTATAGATCCTTCACCTATCATTTTTAAAGCTCTCTTTTGTATTCTGTCCAACAAACTTAAGTGCGTTTTTGGAGCTCCTGCCCAGACATGAGAATTGTACTCAAGTTTGGGACGAATAAAGGCTTTGTAGATCATAGCCAGATCAGAAGGGGAACAAAATTTCTTGCATCTGCGGAGAAAACCTAAACACTTAGCAGCGTTTTTGGCGACATCAAATATGTGGTCATTCCACAAAAGGTGGTCTGTGACACACATACCCTGAACTGAGAGCTGTTTGGTTTCCTCGATGCAAGTGCCGTTCATTGATAGTGGCATTGGGAGTGGGTTTCGCTTTAACGACAGGAGACAGCATTGAGTTTTAGAAGCATTAAATTCTACTCGGTTTTCGATTCCCCATTGAACGATGCTGTTTAGATCAGAATTTAATGAGCTTATCATACGCTGCCGTTCAAGTTCCACATCCGAAGGACATGGATGTGAATCTGTAAACGAATATGAAAAGCTGAGCGTACTGTCGTCAGCGAAACAGTTTAATGGATTAGAAGTTTCAGACAAAAGATCATTTATAAAATAAATAAGAGTCGGAGACAAAACGGAGCCCTGGGGCACACCAGCATTTATTTTGTGGATTTCAGACTTGAAACCGTCCAATACAACTTGTATTGAACGGTCCGAAAGGTAATTTCTAATCCAATGAAGAAGAGATTCATCAAAACGAAGTCCGCGCATTTTCGATAAAAGAGCTTGATGCCAAACTCTATCAAACGCTTTTGAAATATCAAGTGCAATAATCTTACTTTCTCCAAAACGATGTAAAGATTTGTTCCACTGTTCGGTGAGATATACCATCAAATCACCAGTGGACCTATTGCTACGAAAGCCGTACTGCCGGTCATTAAGAAGCTTTCGTTCCTCGAGATATTTCTTGAGCTGAAAATTAATCAGCATTTCCATGACCTTGGAAAGAAGGGACGTAAGTGCAATTGGTCGATAATTTGAGGGTGAAGAAGATACGCCTTTTTAGGGACAGGCTGGACAAATGCTGTTTTCCATCCACTCGGAAAGAGACCAGTAGAGTAGGACAGATGGAAAAGCTTACGCAGTGGTTTTGCCAGCGTTGAAGAACACCTCTTCAGAACGATGGGAGGGATACTATCCGGGCCAGCGGATTTGTGTACGTCGAGATCTTTTAGAACTCTAGCAACTGCACGAGTGCGAAAGAAGATTTGTCCCATAAAATCATTTACGCTCTCAAGTTCAGGAGGAGCCATAACACTTTCTGGCAGCGTCGAATTAACAGCAAAGTGTGCCGCAAGCAAATTGGCTTTATTTAACGAGCTGACAAAATGGGTGTTATTGAAGACGAGCGTTGGAACAGAGGACGAGGTGCTGTTTCGTATGTTTTTTACAAATGACCAAAAATTTTTACTACCTTTGGGACATTGTAGAATTTTTTGCCGTAATTTTTGATCATGTAAAAATTTGGTTCGTCGAATATGAACGTTACAGGTCTTTCTAGCTTGTTAAAACTTTTTCCGGTTTTCCTGAGTAGGGTTGGCTTTATAACTTCGGAAGCTTACTTCTCTAACCCTAATAACCTCCTTACAGCTCGAATCAAACCATGAGTTTTCTTTGGGTTTGATAGATTTCACCCTATTCGGGATAAAATTTCTCATTCCACAAAGAATTAAGTTTGTCATCATATCTGCACTGGAATCTACGTCACTATCGAGGAAGCATAGTGACCAGTTAAAGTTCCTGAAGAAAACATTGAGACCGTCCCAGTTGGCTTTCTCGTACTGCCAAACGGTTCTCTTGGGAGTTTTTTCTTTAACTGTGTTTTGGTGGCACGAGAAATTCGCAGATATGACACAATGGTCTGATGTGCCTAGAGGTGATAATACACTAATGGTGTATTTACCAGGGTCGGAGGTAAGAAACAAATCTAGAGTGTTGGCGGATTGACCTGTAACGTCAGGGATCCGAGTAGGCTCGTCAACAAGCTGAGTCAGGTGGTTTAACTCAGCAAAAATCTCGACATACCTTCCGTCGGGTGTTGTCTGGCCTGAATAGCGCAACCACGTAGAATTGTGTACATTGAAATCGCCCGTAACAACGATTTCACTGTGCGGATAATGGGAAACAATTCTCTGGATAGAGTCAGATAGCGCATCGAATTCGTTGGAAGTCGAATTGCCGTCCAAACTTGGGCTGCGGTAAATAAAACATGTATGAATAATGCGCTTATGGATGTTGAACTTGAACCACATGAAGTTAAAATTTGTATTTATATATTGGCCATATTGTGGTTGGAGCTGATAAGCAACATCATTACGTACATAGACGGCAAGACCATGATGTGGAAAAAATAGCGGCACTAAATTATAACCTTGGAGTTTAGAAATTTGAAATTAATAGGAATGATGGCTACCATTATTTAGGATTTTCAGTGAGAAATTTGAACTTATAACTTACCACTATGTGACCATGTTGTTAAGTCTTAAGGGCATCTAGGTATTACCTAAATCGTTACTCTTGGTAATTAAAAATTGGTGAAATTTCTTTCAAATTCTCTGTTTGGTTCATGGTCGACAATTGCCTACCAATTTTCTAATTGGAGGTTTAAAAGAATCCTAACTTCATTTTTGCTGGAAAGAATTTTCAAATTAAGATTTTTTTTTTTTAAGTGAAGCGTGAGGTAGTCAACTAATTTATATACATATATAGGTATTTACGTTCAGCCCTGACTCACATTAAATAACATAGCGCCTTCGGCGACGTGCGCCTTTGGCGACCTGCTACCTGCTAGTAAGTATGTAAATAATTTTCTATTTGTAAATCTATCGGGAACAAAGTGGGGGCGTTTGAACAAAAAAATCAAAATTTGATTTTTATTGCTTTAAAAAAATTAAAAAAAAAAACTAGTGATACACAATTATATACCTATACATAAAATACTCGTAAATGGCCATAACTTGTAATAAAATAAAAAAATTATATACAGGGTTTTTGTTTTTGAATCAGCTTTTTTATAGTGTTATGAATTTTTGAGTAGAAGTCCCAATCGATCCTAGCTCCGCGTCTATTAAAAAGAGGGGGTCAAAGGTCACGAAGCATGGTATTTCACTGATTTTGATCAAACAAAAATCGTCGACTAATGAAACATGTTGTAAATATTTCAATTTATCATTGAAATATAGGATCAAAAGCGTGCTTACAAATATCTGGGGTAAAAGGTGTTTTTATAGTAGGGGGAGGGGTTGTAGATTGAAGAATAGGGTGTGGACTTATTATGAAAAAGTATATAAAATAGCGTCAGTGGAATTGTGCAAAAAAGTGGACAAACGATGTGCTATATGCGTACGTTACCTCAAAATATTTTTTTGTGATTTGAATACACCCTGAACCCTCCTCAAAAACCACCCGTCTACCCTCTTCATGACTTCGTTATCATGACAAATATCACAATTTCATTGACACTATTTTATAAACTTTTTTCAATATAAATCCACATCCCATTCTTCATTCTGCAACCCCCCCCCCCTACCTTTAAAACACCCTTTCACCCCATATATTTGTAGGCACGCTTTTGATCCTAATTTTCAATGATAAATTGAAATATTAACGTCATATTTCATTGGTCGACGATTTTTGTTTGATCAAAATCAGCGAAATACGATGCTTCGTGACCTTTTACCCCCTCTTTTTAATAGACGCGGAGCTAGGATCGATGGGGATTTTTACTCAAAAATTCATAACACCATAAAAAAGCTGATTCAAAAACAAAAACCCTGTAGGTATATAATTTTTCCGAACTTTGTAGGAATTTATGTCTAATTTTCCTGGATTATAATGTTTGAATGATCTTCTAGTTTTATTTTTTCTTTAGTATTTAATAAAGTAAAATTTTGAAAAAAAAAACTAATACATTTTTTTCCAATTTTTGTTCTCTAGTTTAAAGTAATTGTTAAAAAAAAAAGTATTTTAAAAATTGATTCAATATAGCTTTTAACGGCCTTTAGTTCATAAAAATTGGCATTTCGTCCCAGCGTTCTCACTTGGACTCTTCAGTTGACAGTGAGGGCCTTGTCAAGACGCAATTTTTATTAAGTTCAGTCCAGCTTACATCAACTTTACAGCGAAAATCAATTGTGAACTATATCCAACACAATTAGAATTTCTAATTAAGAATTGTTTGAAATTTTGTTACCCGTGGCCTAGCATTGCTTACATATGAGTTTTTTTTTATAATACAAATTCTATATACTATTGAAATACATCAAGAAGAGAAGAGAAGACTTAGCATTATTTAATTGGACTTGTTGAATTATTGATTCAATATAGCTTTTAACGGCCTTTAGTCCATAAAAATTGGCGTTTCATCGCGGCGTTCTCACTTTTTAAAATTGTTTTCAGACAAATTCTTTTAAGATTTTTAGATTTTAAAAGTACAGATAAACCTAAGGTCCTGTAGCAAAACGACCGGTACAGTACCGAAAATTAACGCTGTGTACCGCGTACCAAAGAAAAGCCTCGGTAAACACAAATATACCGAAATCAGATTCGTGTAGCAAAATTTAAAAATAAATCGAGATCAAGTCTGCTCTGTATATGTACCTACCTACATATACAGAGTGTCCCATTAAAAATGGTCCAAACCAAGAACTCGTGAAAGGTCAGGGCATACCCTATGAGAAATTTGGTAACTTTTCCATACCGAATCATAGCAGGGTTATTTTTTGAAATTTGAAAAAAAAAAAATCTTACTTTGAACCAGTTTTTTGCCCTGTCCACAATTGATTTTTGTTTTTTACAAATTTTGCATTAAAACATTGACTTATAGTTCCACTAACTTTACTGAGTAAAATATTTTTCATTGGTATCACCATTTGCCTAAAATTCATTAGTTAATATTGAACTTTGCCAAAATAAATTTTGACCTTAATCTTCTGAAGAGCTCCCTGAACAAAATTCATATGGCTCAATACAGGTTTTATATTTCAAAAATTGCCTATTTTTCTGTAGTTTTTAAAAAGGTATAAAACTTGCCAAAGCTATGTTTAAATAGACAGTTATAACCGTTTGAACCCAATCAAACAGGTGCTGCAATAAAAGTATGTAAAAAACCCAAAATTCGATTTCTTACCTGGTTTAGATTTTCCCAAGTATCGTAAAATGTATGGGTTTTAATAATGAGTTTTGTATTATTGTTTTGTTCATCAGGTAAAAATAATAAAACTTTATGTTATTAGGCAGTTTTTGAATAAAAAATTGACCTCAAAGTCAAAATTTTGCTCGGGCAAGAAAAATTGAACACCATTTAAAATTAAATATCTAGCAACCCTAAACATATATCGGCTTAACTTAAACGCAGTTTTAAAGGCTAGTTATTTCTAACTAAAAAAAGTCCAAATTGAGGTCCCTACCATTAGCACTGACAGAGAAATTAACCTTAACAGGGGTCGGGGTACACCAAAGTTTAAATTTTTTTAAATCCTCAAAAAATGATGTTAAAGTTGAAAATCAGACTTTACTATAAAACAATTTTTTTCTTAGAATATGACCAAAAATCACATGCCAAAGTATGGGTTATGAATTACCGGACACCCTGTATACATATAAGTATATGCATAACTACCTATAGCTGTGTATAATTCAATTTTCAGTGCACTATCCATCTTGCAATTTACATTCATTTTCGCCTTCTGGTTGATTTGAAAAATAAAAATGTTAGGTACATACCTATGTAGTATACATACCTATAGGTAGTTTTAATTAAACGAACAATGTTGTAGGTACATGGCGTAGATAGGTATATATTTCAAAAACTGGTAGGTAGGTAGGTACCAACCTAACCTACACTCAAATAAAAAAAAATTATCTGACAACTAAAACTTATAAAACCTACCTACCCACTATGATTTCGCCCACTGGCTGAAATTCAACCACCACATTGACAGACTCTAGTGTCAAACAATTAAAAGTTACCTAGGTAGGTACCTTCATACCTACCTACATTCCTACTCGTATGATAAATTGTGAATGCAAAGTCAAACCAAATAAACCTACCTACCTACCCTGAAAATCAAACAAACAAATTTCAAGCCAAAAACAGGAAATTTTGATTTTATTTTCTGTACCTAGGTATACAATCTACCTACCACCAAGAACCTACCTACCTCAACTTGCATACAAATTCTCACTTTTGTCATTAACTTATATAGGTATTCCTTCGCATAATAAATTGTAAATTTCTTGTAAAAAATTTCAGGTCAAACTCAAAATCATCCAACAATTTAGATATTAATAAAACCTACTATTCATTATTTATATGAATATATATATACCTATTTAGTTATATTTTCTTGCACTTGCCACAAATTTCACGGCAAATAAGAAATCTTTGCCAGACAATTTAATATAAAAACTACCCTCAATAATACCTATACGATGGCATATACAAATATATAAATATACTTACACAACATGACCATATTTTTCTTACCCGCATTAAAATCAACCTATCCTTGATAATATACCCACAAAAAAAAACTATATTCCTTGCTTCAAGGTTGATGACGACGACGACAACGACGACGCAAACGACTAACATAATGTATGTCTACTCGCTACTTCTCTTGTTCTTCTCGCATATATCATATCAGTAAATTAAGAAAAAAAAAAATACTTTGCACATTCAATCAAAGAGGATACGAACATTTTTTTGTCATTTTCTTCACCTTTTTCTCATCATAGACGTTTAAAAAAAACCTTCAATTGGTAATCTGGCTTACTCCATTTGATTCTTATTAGAATCGAAAAAAATACACTTCTCTTGCTCTAACTACATAAGTCTCGATTCTCTGATAAGTGCAAGTCTCCCAAAAATGGAAGTCTCCGCCGAAAATTGTCTCCCAAAAATGGATTTCTCCGCGAGCTAAAGTGGCGCCACCACAAGCAGTGGGTCGCCCTAAAAAAATTTGTCCATGATAGTACTATGGATTTTATATACAAGGCTTTCGTTCAATTATTCCAGTAGCCTGGACACCAACCGTGATGGATTTAATTATTTATTTCACTCAAAGATGGCGCGGAAAGTGTGGTTGTTTACATAACTGGGCATATTCACCACATTGCCCCCCTCTTAGGATTACTCGTCCCGATTTAATCCATTATTCCCACCGTTATAACGATGTAAACGGTCGCAGTGTACTACTTTAAGCTTACCCCTTACTCTTCTCTGAATGCGGTAAACCACATCATTGATTCGCTTCACAACGGTATATGGGTCTCCCCAGTTTTGTTGAAGTTTCGGTGACAGTCCCTTTTGGATTGGAGGATTGTAAAACCACACCAGGTATCCTTCTTGGAATCCCATCGTTGTTGCACGGGCGTCGTACCGTGTTTTCATCCTATCACTAGCGGTTTTTATGTTTTTCCTTGTCCGTTGATGAATGTCAATGAGTCTTTCTTTGGGGTTATCCACATATTCATCTGACCTTTCCGGTTCCATGGTATGGCATCCAAATTTGACTCTACTGGGTAGCCGTATTGTTGTGCCAAACAGGATCTCTGATGGTGTATGTCCTGTTGAACTATGAACCGCACTTCGATAGGCCATCAAGAACAATCGCCCAAGTCTCGTTGGTAGTCACCTACAACCATGGACAGATGTTCTTTAAGAGTTCTGTTGAATCGTTCTACCATCCCATCAGATTTTAGATGAAGCGGTGTTGTCCTCGTCTTCTTGTTGCCAAGGAAAGAGCAAACCTCCTGAAAGATGTTAGATTCGAAGTTCTTTCCTTGGTCAGAATGCAGTTCCAAAGGTACGCCGAACCTGCTCACCCAATTGAAGATAATCTGATCAACAACTGTTTTAGTTTCTTGATTTGGAATGGCAAATGCCTCAGGCCACTTGCTGAAGTAATCCATGACTACAAGGATGTATCGGTTTCCGCTGTTGGTCTCCGGAAACGGACCTGTGACATCTACTGCTATTCTTTCGAAAGGTGTGCCCACATTGTACTGTTGCATTTTATTTTGAAGCTTTCTACCTGGTCCCTTGGTAGCAGCACAAGTATCACATTTTCGGCACCACTTTTCGACATCATCTCTTGCGTGTAGCCAGTAGAACCATTGTCGAATCTTCTCCAGCGTTTTATTGACTCCCAAATGACCTCCAGATGCTCCATCATGCATCTCTCGAAGAAGGTCATTAGCCTTTGACCTAGGCACTATCAACTGCATCAGATAAGACTTGCCATCTGCAGATTCCCATTTGCGCCTTACTACTCCTTCTTGCACATGAAGTGAGTCCGACTGTGCCCAACATGCTTTGAGAGCTGGACTTCTATCGCAGATGTCACCCCATTCTGGTTTTTCTCCGTGTTCCTTCCATTCAAGAATGGGTTCTGTATCCGAGTCTTCTTGTTGAACAGTCCTCAGTTCTTCATTGCTCCAACCGTAAATGGGATCGGCTGTTATTCGTTGGATGGCAACCGCTTCCTTTTCTTCTTGACGCGTGCAATGCTAACAGTCCTGTTTACACGGTCGTCGAGACAATGCATCTGCGTTTGAGTGCAGCTTTCCTCTTCGATGTTGAATTTCGTAGTCGTATGTTTGCAGTCTCTCGATCCATCTTGCTACTTGACCTTCTGGATTTTTGAAGTTTAGAAGCCAATTAAGCGCACCATGATCTGTTCGAAGGAGGAACTTCTGTCCATAGATGTACTTATGGAAGTGTTTTGTTGCCAAAATCAAAGCTAGAAGTTCCCTTCTGGTCAATCAATAATTGCGCTCTGGCCTCGAGAGTACCTTACTGTAGTAGGCAACGACTTTTTCTTCTCCTTCATGGACTTGCGACAGTACAGCTCCAATTCCGATGTTACTGGCATCGGCATCGATGATGAAAGGTTTTCCAGGAGTCGGATAGGTCAGCACAGGAGCATTACACAAACGTAGCTTGAGTTCCTGAAAACTTTTCACGCACTCACTTGACCATTTGAACGGCTTCCCCTTTGCAGTAGGTTGATGCAAGCTCTTAGCAAATCCAGCAATTCCCTTACAAAGCGCCGATAATATGTGGCTAGACCAAGAAAGCTATGGAGCTGATGTTTATCCTGCTGTGTTGGCCAATTCTTCACAGTATCAACTTTCTCAGGATCAGTCTTTACTCCTTGGGATGAGATGATATGTCCCAGGTATTTAACTTCGATCTTGAAAAGCGCACATTTATCTGGTTTATAAGGTTTTCACAATGCTCGTCAAAAGTGTTTCCATAAACGATGACATCGTCCAAATATACAAGGCATGATTTCCAAGTGAGGCTTTGAAGAACACACTCCATCAGACGCTCAAATGTTGCCGGAGCGTTGCACAGTCCGAATGGCATCACTTTAAACTGCCACAGACCATTTCCGGTTGAGAAAGCTGTCTTCTCTCGATCTTCTGGATGGATTTCTACCTGCCAGTAGCCACTCTTCAAGTCTAACGTCGAGAACCATTGAGCTCCTTCCATTGCGTCCAATGTATCGCTGATTCTGGGCAGAGGGTAGCTGTCTTTCTTTGTCACATCGTTCAGCCTACGGTAGTCCACACAAAATCGGGTGCTGCCATCTTTCTTTTTGACAAGAACAACTGGTCACGCCCAAGGGCTTTTGGAATTTTCGATTAGACCATCTTTCTTCATTGTCGCTATTATTTCTTCAACTTCGGCTTGTTTGGCTAATGGGAGACGTCTTGCTGGTTGTCGAATCAGTCTTGCATCACCAGTGTCGATTCGATGCTGTACCAGTTGTGTTCGACCATACTGCCCACTCGGTGAAGAAAATATATCAGCGTACTCATGAAGAAGGCTTCCAGCAACACTTAGCTGATGTTGACTTAGATTGGATGGCTTGAGAATTTTGGCTTTCATGGAGCTGAATTTTCCGGGGTCCATTGGTTCTTCTGTGTTAATTTCTGTGATTTTAGTTATTGCGGTCACAGATTCGCATTTTCCAATTACTTCTCCTTTCTTGAGCTTGACCTCGTACGGTTTGATGTTCAGGATCCGTACGGGTACCATGTTGTTCTTTGGTTCCACAAGAGTCTTCCCTAAGATGATGTTTTGGGAAGATTGCTCAGACTCTGGTTCCACCATGAGGTATCGATGGCTATCTAGATCGCCCTCTATTTTCGTCCAAGCGATGATGTTATTGCTTACCTGTTCGCGGGTATTATTCCTGTTTCCACAATGTTGACAGGCGACTCTTCTTGTTGCAGACTTTAACCTCTTTTCTAGACTCTGGTATTGAGATGGACGCGGAAGACTTCTTGGATATGGCTATTGCTGAAGCGTTTTTCAATAGCCTGAACAAGAGCACTGAAGTTGCCGTTCTGGTCTGCTGGTATGGCTTGCAAAAGTTCAGCAGCAGAACCTCTAAGGGCAAGCGTCAGGGCAATAAACTTGTCTTCGTCATCCCAGCCATTTGTTGTTGTGGCTGCCTCAAACTGCTTCTTGTAGATTGACCAAGAAGACTGTCCATCAAAGGTTGGTGGATACATTGCTTTTTTCTTAGGAAAATCGCAACTGCCCTCTCTTACCTTCATTTTCCTAACCTTATCTAATTCATTGGCAAAGTTCTGCATTTTGTCTTCAAATTTCTCGAACTGTTTTTCGACGTTTTCAACACGTTTATCAAGAGCCATGAATTTATTTGCAAATGAATTTAGCTTACTTTCGATTAGATTTTTCTGGTCGTCTAGAAGGTTCCTAAAACTAAAAATGCCTAAGCTTGTACTTACTTGCTCTTCCGGCATTTCAATTTCAAATAAAAACGTGTCTGGATTTTCATCGTGTTGCCTTAAATATTCCTGCAGACGGATAATGAGGTCGGTTTTTGTTCCAGCAGTAGGAAGGCCTCGTCTGTTTAGTTCTGCTTTAAGTTCAACACAATTCAATGCATTCACAATTTTACCCATTTTTTTTTTTATTTTGTTCTTATATTTTTGTGTGTCACTTTTCACAAACACCTTTCTTATTTGTTCACTAATCTACACACTTTATCAATTTTTTTTTTCTTCAGCATCAATTATCTGAATTCACAGATTAAATAAGTTTTATTCCACTTTTTCTGACACCAATGTTGTATTTTACTAAGGGTTCGCAAATAAAACTTATTTCCTTTATTCAAACTGAAACTGCAATTAATTCACAAAATAAAACGCTTTTTATTTCAAATACTTTTTCTTTCTTCTTTTATTATAACCAAGCACAAGTATGCAACTCCTCATTCACACTAACATTTATTCATTCACTTTCAAAATCAAACTGCCCTTTTCAGACTGGTGACCTTGTATTTATATCCAAAATAAAGGGTTCTAGAATTTTCTAGGGTTCTGGATTTTGCTAGATGATTCTTTTTCGTTCCGTTCAATTATTCCAGTAGCCTGGACACCAACCGCGATGGATTTATTTATTTATTTCACTCAAAGATGGCGCGAAAAGTTGTACTAATGTGTGGTTGTTTACATAACTGGGCATATTCACCACAATATACTAATTTTTTCCACATTATAAGAAGAACACATTACATCCTTAGACAAAATTTTTTGAGCATTAGCAGACCATAAACTTAAAATACAATTGAGTAAATACTCTTTCCTTAAGAAAAATACAGAATACTTAGGGCACATACTTACCTCAGAAGGAATGAAACCCGACCCAGCGAAAATAGATGTAATACAGAAATATTGCCCCAGACAATTAAGCAATTACAAGGATTTTTAGGTGGTACTGGGTATTATAGGAAATTTATTGCAGACTATGCCAAAATAGCTTACCCGATGGTTAAGTATCTTAAAAAGAATATGAAAATGAACAGCAATGACTCCGAATATATTCAAGCATTTGAACGATTAAAAGAAACTCTTATCAAACATCCCATACTTACATTTCCAGATTATAATAGACAATTCTCTCTATTCACTGATGCAAGTAATTTTGCGTAAGGAGCTGTCTTAACTCAAGAAGGTCTGCCAGTCTGTTATGCTTTTCGAACTTTAAACGACCATGAGAACCAACAGACAAGAAATTTTAAGCTATAGTATGGGCCACCGCATATTTTACACCATATTGTAATATTTTATTAGGGGTTCGCAAATAAAACTTATTTCCTTTATTCAAACTGAAACAACAATTACTTCACAAAACAAAACACTTTTATTTCAAATACTTTTATTATAACCAAGCACAAGTATGCAACTCTTTATTCACACTGACATTTATTCGTTCACTTTCAAAATCAAACTGCTCTTTTCGGACTGTTGGCCCTGTATTTATATCCGAAATAAAGGGTTCTTGAATGTCTGCTAGATGGTGCTTTTCCAAAATGGTTTCGTTCAATTATTCCAGACTGACGAAAAACGAACGAGCCTGGACACCAACCGTGATGGATTTAATTTTTTATTTCATTCAAAGATGGCGCGCAAAGTTGTACTAATGTTTCGTTGTTTACATAACTGGGCATATTCACCACATTGCCCCCCTCTTAGGATTGATCGTCCCGATTTAATCCATTATTCCCACCGTTATAATTTTTCCGCCCGGCCGACTATACTTTCAGCACCGGGTATGAACACATTTTTCACAGCACACCAATGATTTTCGATGGATGTGGTTTCCGTGCTGCTGATTGCGTTAAATCCTTGTTAAAGGTGGTCCCCTAGTTGTTGGCGCACTGCGGGATCCTTTAGTCTATCTGTATTAAACTTGAGTGTTTCCTTGGGATCTCCGAACTGCAGCTGTACGCAATTTTACGGTAGCAACCATCAGATGGTGGTCCCGGGCCATTCCCATGTCAGCACCTCTTCTGTTACGGACGTCCTGGAGACTGCTTCTAAAACGCCGGCTGATCCCGAAGTGGTTAATTTGGTTGAAAGTTGCTTGTCTGTCAGTCGACACGCAACTGACTTTGTGGCACGTCTTATGCTCGAACTTGGTCCCTCCAATAACAAGGCCGTTGGCGTTGCAGTAATTGACAAATCGTTCACCATTGTCGTTTCGGTTATCAACACCATGTTTTCCCATGACATGCCTTAGCCCAGTGTTGTTATTGCCAACCTTGGCACTTAAGTCTCCCATCACCATAATTATATCACCTCGTGGAACGCTATCATAAGCAGCACTCAGTCGGTCATAAAAGGCCTCCTTCTCCTCGTCAGAAGAGAGCAAAGTATTCATTTTGGTTTTGATTTTTTTTTTTTTAAAGTTCTGACCTTTATATTTTGAATTTGATTTTAAAATTTATAAAACACAAACAAAAATTATTTTCCTTGTCAAAATTGTAGTTCACGTACTCATCACTTTTGGAGAAACGCGCTAGTATCGGTAAAAGGCAACGTATACTACGGTAAAAACCCAAGTTTTTTTACCATGCTGATACTAGTTTGCTCTCGTGGTATAAGGATAGTATAACATGACACACTAGTGGTATAAGCGAATACCATAGTATCTGTACCACCAGTGTGTCACGGGTATAAGAGTCCTGTTGAATCGTTCTACCATCCCATCAGATTGTGGATGAAGTGGTGTTGTCCTCGTCTTCTTCATGCCAAGGAAAGAGCAAACCTCCTGAAAGATGTTAAATTCGAAGTTCCTTCCTTGGGCAGAATGCAGTTCCAAAGGTTCGTCGAACCTGCTCACCCAATTGAAGATAATCTGAACAACAACTGTTTTAGCTTCTTGATTTGAGATGGCAAATACCTCAGGCCACTTGCTAAAGTAATCCATGACTACAAGAATGTATCGGTTTCCGCTGTTGGTCTCCGAAAACGGACCTGCGATATCTACTGCTATTCTTTCAAAAGGTCTGACCTGGTCCCTTGGAAGCAGCACAAGTATCACATTTTCGGCACCATTTTTCGACATCATCTCTTGCATGTAGCCAGTAGAACCGTTGTCGTATCTTCTCCAGCGTTTTATTGACTCCCAAATGACCTCCAGATGCTTCATCATGCATCTCTCGAAGAACGTCATAAACCTTTGACCTAGGCACTATCAACTGCATCAGATAAGACTTGCCATCTGCAGATTCCCATTTGCGCCTTACTACTCCTTCTTGCACATGAAGTGAGTCCCACTGTGCCCAATATGCTTTGAGAGCTGGACTTCTATCGCAGATGTCACCCCATTCTGGTTTTTCTTTGTGTTCCTTCCATGCAAGAAGGGGGTCTATATCCGGGTCTTCTTGTTGGGCAGTCCTCAGTTCTTCATTGCTCCAACCGTAAATGGGATCGGCTCTTATTCGTTGGATGGCAATGGTTTCCTTTTCTTCTTGACGCGTGCAATGACAGTCCTGTTTACACGGTCGTCGAGACAAAGCATCTGCGTTTGAGTGCAGCTTTCCTCTTCGATGTTGCATTTCGTAGTCGTATGTCTGCAGTCTCTCGATCCATCTTGCTACTTGACCTTCTGGATTTTTGAAGTTCAGAAGTCAATTAAGCGCACCATGATCTGTTCGAAGGAGGAACTTCTGCCCATAAATGTACTTATGGAAGTGCTTTGTTGCCAAAATGAAAGCTAGAAGTTGCCTTCTGGTCACGCAATAATTGCGCTCTGGCCTCGAGAGTACCTTACTGTAGTAGGCGACGACTTTTTCTTCTCCTTCATGGACTTGCGACAGTACAGCTCCAATTCCGACGTTACTGGCATCGGCGTCGATGATGAAAGGTTTTCCAGGAGTCAGATAGGTCAGCGCAGAAGCATTACACAAACGTAGCTTTAATTTTCTCGCACTCACCTGACCATTTCAACTGCTTCCCCTTTTCAGTAAGTTGATGCAAGCTCTTAGCGATTCCAGCAAAGTCCTTCACAAAGCGCCGATAATATGTGGGTAGACCAAGAAAGCTACGGAGCTGATGTTTATCCTGTGGTATTGGCCAATTCTTCACAGTGTCAACTTTCTCAGGATCAGTCTTTATTCCTTGGGATGAGATGATATGTCCCAGCCCAACTAACAAACTCTCCAGAGCTAAACTCTTGAAATTTGAAAAAAAAACTCCCATAAGACTCTGTTTTGTCCCATATTTATACTTAAGAATTAAGATCTTGTTAGGAAATTAAATTGGTCTCAAAAGATCTTGTTAGGAAATTAAATTGGTCTCAAAACCTCTTTATTTTAAGAGTTGAACACTTTTGCAGCGGAGAAATACTTAAATCTTTTAGCTGAACCAATTTTTCTTCTTGGAATAAAATTATATAAACTTGTAGTCTTATAAGAATCCTTTGGTGAAAATTCAACTCTAAACGTAGTTTTGTAGTCTTTCTTATCTTATAACAACACATATTTAAGAGTTATAATCATTTTATACTTCTATAAAAACTCTAAGTTCAATACCTCCTATACCAAGAAACAGGATTTCAAATAACAAAAGTTTTGCAATAGGATTATTATAAGATCCTTTATGTTTGAAATCATGTTAGAGGACTTGTTCTTTATTATGGTCCAAAATTACTTTCTTCGTTGCAAAAATCATATTTTTTTAACGTGTTTACGTAATTTAAGAATAAGTAAAATAATGATTTACAATAATTTAAGTAATTCGAAGAAACTCAGTTACACCAAACCTCAAAAAACCTTCAGTTTAAGAGGACTTTATTCAAAATGGGTCGTTCAAGTGGGCGGATCACAAAAATTGAAAGTTCAATATAATAATCAATAGTTTGTTTACAATTTTTTATAATTTTTTTTTTTGTAAAAATTGGCATTTTTATAAAAAGTGGCGTGGAAGTCGGCGGATTTTTTGAAGAATCAAGATAATAACAGAACAATTTTTAATTGATATAAGAAGAAAATTTCACGCGTTCAACTATTGCAATTAATAAAATAATTTAAATATTCCATAAGGAAATTTGCTTTTAACACCAAAATTTCAGCACTGGGATAACGACTTTTGTTTAAACAAATTACAATCTCTCCGAACATTCAAACCAAAAAAAGCTGCTAAAACCAACTTTGAAAAGCACTGAAGCTGTGTTTATATTCCTATTATAAATAAAAAACAAAACTTTAAAATAAAACATCGAAATTAGTATTTTTGCCACGAAATTTGCCTTTTTGGACCACTGCACCGTTTATGGTTTGCTTACAATTCTGTCAAA
Organism: Melangyna quadrimaculata; assembly: GCA_949320155.1. Classification (NCBI taxonomy): domain Eukaryota; kingdom Metazoa; phylum Arthropoda; class Insecta; order Diptera; family Syrphidae; genus Melangyna; species Melangyna quadrimaculata. Next base: position 90,255,096 of record OX439485.1, read on the forward strand.
TCTAAGTCCTAAAAAAACATTTGAGATCTCATAAGAAGTTTTTTAGTTTCATAAATAAACTTTAATTCTTCGCTTCTAAAATCTATTCTTTTAGCAATCTTATTCAAAGGGTTAATATTAATTCTCATAAAGATGTTAATAGAAGAGTTAGTGTCTTATCAGCAGCAGCCATATTTAAATATACAAACAGAGTGTTCTGAATGTTTTGGGGGTTACCATAATTTAAAAAATTATAATTTCAAAACTGATCAAAACTCAAATTTTCAAGGCGCAAAATAGAAATCTATTTTTCAAACATCAAAATAGCGTTTCCATTTCTCAACTAAATGAGAATTTAGGCAATAGATGGCTACGATGTCAATGGAAATTTACATTTTAGATTATAAATGAATTCCAAATACATTTTTTCAAACTCCCGGTTTCAGATTAAATTCCACTTTAATTTTAAAAAAATAAATTAAGATCGCGATTTATAAACAATGGCTCATCGCCTGAATTTGGATTTTATTTTGTTCCAAAATATGTCCATGGTAACCCTTCTCCTTATTAAAATTATAAATTAAATTATTTAAATATGGATTATTTTGAAGGCGCTTCATTTTTTTTCGAGGTAAAATGTTCAAATTAGTAGATAAAATTTCAACCGCATATATTTTTTGGTTCCCATACCTGTGAAAAACAATATAATGTATCGCCTTTATGAGTATAAATGACTTACGAAATAAACACAACACAAGCCCATTATTTTTTTTGGCATAATACACAAAAACTAAAAACATTTTGTTTATTCTTCTTTAAAAATGCTTAATGAGAAAGACGAGATAAGAGCACCTCCCATTGAAAGAGACGCATTCTCAAAGCAAGATTTAGGCGAGCTTTACAAGATTTTTTTCGCGAGGCAATCGATTATACAAATGTCATCTCATAAGAAGAATGCAACTCGGATAATTAGATCACAAGTATTGCAAAGAAACATATGTTATTGTTATGAGAAGGCAAGAGCCTCCCATAACTAGGACATATAACGCTTCTAACTGTCTTATAGAAATCTAGAAGTATTCTTCAAGATTACTTTTAGATCCCTTAAATTAGTCTAGTTAAGCTCTTGGAGCATCTTATAAGAGGCAAAATGTTGCTTGGGAGGTATTTAACTTCGGTTTTGAAAAGCGCACATTTATCTGGATTTAATTTTAAGTGTGCTTCTCGAAGCCTCTGAAATACAGCCTTAAGGTTTTCACAATGCTCGTCAAAAGTTTTTCCATAAACGATGACATCGTCCAAAAATACAAGGCATGATTACCAAATAAGGCCTTGAAGAACACACTCCATCAGACGCTCAAATGTTGCTGGAGCGTTGCACAGTCCGAATGGCATAACTTTAAACTGCCACAGACCATTCCCGGTAGAAATAGCTGTCTTCTCACGATCTTCTGGATTAATTTCTACCTGCCAGTAGCCACTCTTTAAATCCAGCGTCGGGAACCATTTAGCTCCTTCCATTGCATCCAAAGTATTGCTGATTCTGGGCAAAGGGTAGCTGTTTTTCTTTGTCACATCGTACAGCCTACGGTAGTCCACACAAAATCGGGTACTCCCATCCTTTTTTTTGACAAGAACTACAAGGGCTTTTGGAATTTTCGATTAGCCCATCCTTCTTCATTTTCGATATCATGTCTTCTACTTCGGCTTGTTTGGCTAATGGGAGACGTCTTGCTGGTTGTTGAATCGGTCTTGCGTCTCCTGTGTCGATACGATGCTGCACCAATTGTGTTCGACCATACTGCCCACTCGGTGAAGAAAATATATCAGCGTACTCATGAGAAAGGCTTCCAGCAACACTAAGTTGATGTTGACTTAGATTGGATGGCTTGAGGAATATTCACCTGAATTTTCCGGGGTCCATTGGTTGTTCTGCGTTCATTTCTGTGATTTTAGTTATTGCGGTCACAGATTCGCATTTTCCAATTATTTCTCCTTTCTTGAGCTTGACCTCGCACGGTTTGATGTTCAGAATCCGTACGGGTACCATGTTGTTCTTTGGTTCCACAAGAGTCTTCCATAAGATGATGTTTTGGGAAGATTGCTCAGACTATGGTTCCACCATGAGGTATCGATGGCTACCTAGATCACCCTCTATTTTCGTCCAAACAAACACTTCTGAAGAGGGAGGCAAGCACATGTCTTCCATGATGACGGTTCTTAGAATTGATGAGTTATCGTTGCCATAAACCATAGGAATCTCTACATTTTGCTATTTCAGCACTTGCTTACCGATATCCAGAATTAATCCGTTCTCCATAATAAAGTCGATTCCAATTATGCACTCATCACATATGTCTGCTACCAAAAACAGGTGCGAAAACTCTAGTTCTGCCAAACAGATCTTCAGACGAACTTCTCCATATACTCTTGCCGCGACACCTGTCGCAGTTTTCAGACGGTAGCTATTAGTGTTATGTAGCCATGTCATTTTGACCAAGTCTTTTCTTACAATGGAGGCTGTGGCACAGGTGTCAATTGTAGCGAACTGTTTCTTGCCATTTAATGTTGTATCTACTGTCAGAATTTTATTGTTTCGTTTAGTCTGCGAGACTTGGATAGTGGTTCTGGGGCCATCAATACCAGAAACCAGCTTCTGCCCCTCAAAGCTGGTTCTTAGTCGTTTCCCGACTGGGAAACAGGGCGAGCAGGAGGGTTGATGTTATTGCTCGCCTGCTCGTGGGTATAACTCCTGTTTCCACAATGTTGACAGGCGACTCTTCTTGGTGGCAATCTGCACTGGCGCTGGAGATGTCCGGTTTTGTTGCAATTCCAGCACCGGGCAGGTCCTTCTCGCTGACTTCTATGGAATTCAGCTCTCTGGCAAGAACACTGCTCAGCTTCAAGTTGTTTTACCTGATGAACTCCTAAAGAAGCCTGTTCTGATGCTTCCATAGTTAGAGCGAACGCTAAAGGTTAGACCGCACTAGGCGGAACTGCACTGCAGCGGAACTGCGATTCACAATAATTTGTATGAATTTTTATGAAGTTCAGTTGCCGCTTAGTGCGATATAGCTCATACAATTTCATACAAATATTGTTTTTCCGCGTCGTGAAGTGTAGTTCCGCTGCAGTTGTGTGCGGTCTAACCTTAATGCTTCAGAAAGCGTACGTTTTCCAGCAGTTCGAATTGCTCGTTGAAGGTTGATATCGGAAACTGCACGAACAAGAGCCTCCGTTGCTAGCTGGTTGGTAATTTCATCTCCTGCAGTCGGGTATGCTAGGTGCGCCAACCGTTCAATGTCTGCTTGGAGTTGTTGCAGACTTTCTCCTCTTTTCTGGACTCTGGTATTGAGTTGGACGCGAAAGACTTCTTGCATATGGCCATCACCAAAGCGTTTGTCAATGGCCTGAAAAGGAGCACTGAAGTTGCCATTCTGGTCTGCTGGTATGGTTTGCAAAAGTTCAGCAGCAGAACCTCTAAGAGCAAGTGTCAGGGCAATAAACTTGTGTTCGTCATCCCAGCCATTTGTTGTTGCGGCTGCCTCAAACTGCTTCTTGTAGATTGACCAAGAAGATTGTCCATCAAAGGTTGGTGGATGCATTTCTTTCTTCTTAGGAAAATCGCAACTACCCTCTCTTATCTTTATTTTCCTAACCTTATCTAATTTACTGGAAAAGCTCCGCATTTTGTCTTCAAACTTCTCGAACCTTGTGTCATATTTCGAGAACTGTTTTTCGACGTTTTCAACACGTTCATCAAGAGCCATGAATTTATTATCAAATGAATTTAGCTTACTTTCGATTAGGTTTTTCTGGTCGTCTAGAAGGTTTCTTTGCTCGTTGCGTTGTTTTTCCAGAAGATTCTTTTGTACGATTCTTCAAATCGTACAAGCAGATTCTTTTGTTCATTTCGCTGTTCTTCTAATCGTTCAAGTACAATCTTTTGTTCATTCTTCTGCTCAATCCGTTGTTCCTCTAGAAGATTCTTTTGATCTTATCATACTAGAAATGTCTAAGCTTGTACTTACCTTGCTCTTCCGGTATTTCAATTTCAAATAGAAACGTGTCTGGATTTTCATAGTGTTGCCTTAAATCTTCCTGCAGACGGATAATGAGCTCATTTTTCGTTCCAGCAGTAGGAAGACCTCGTCTGTTAAGTTCTGCCTTAAGTTCAACACAATTCAATGCATTCACAATTTTACCCATTTTTTTTCTATTTTGTTTTTATATTTTTTGTGTCACTTTTCACAATCACCTTTCTTATTTGTTCACTAATCCACACACTTTATCAATTTTTCACCATCAATAATCTGAATTCACAGATTAAATAAGTTGTATTCCCTTTTTTCTAAAACCAATTTAATATTTTACTAAGGGTTCGCAAATAAAACTTATTTCCTTTATTCAAAATGAAACAACAATTACTTCACAAAATAAAATGCTTTTATTTCAAATACTTTTATTTCTAATACTTTTATTATAACCAAGCACAAGTATGCAACTCTTTATTCACACTGGCATTTATTCGTTCACTTTCAAAATCAAACTGCTCTTTTCGGACTTGTGGCCCTGTATTTATATCCGAAATAAAGGGTTCTAGAATTTTCTAGGGTCTGCTAGATGGTGCTTTTCCAAAAAGTTTTCGTTCAATTATTCTAGTCTGACGAAAAACGAACGAGCCTGGACACCAACCGTGATAGATTTAAATATTTATTTCATGGCGCGCAGAGTTTAACTAATGTGTCGTTGCTTACATAACTCGGCATATTCACCACAATATCTTTGGGGGCAAAAATTTAAAATAATAACTGACCATTATGCCTCTGAAATATTTAGCAAAAAAGTACAATGGAAAAGAATTAAGTCAAAGAGTTCAAAGAGGGTTACTTAAGCTACAAGAATTCAAGTTTGACATTGAATATATAAAAGGTAAAGAAAATAAAACAGCAGATTTTCTGAGTAGGATTCCGGAGGAAATAAACGAAACATCAGAAACTGTACATTCAGCGAATGAACAACTCTTAGACCATATTCAAATCAAAGAAGGAATTTTTAACACTTACCAGACTCAGCTAATATTGACTTATTCTGTGCAAAATGAAATTAAAATATAATAATAACACACTTAAACAATAATTCAGGTAGATATGACGAAAGATGACAAATACTGGAAAGATTTGTTTAAACGAACTATTAAATCAGGAACAGTAGGAATTTATTCAGAAGAAGAAGATACTGAATACAATAAAGTACAAAAAGTGTTGATTGAAATGTATGAACAGGACAAAGAACTAAAATTCTACAAGCTCACTAAGAGAGCAAGAGATTTAGAAAAAGTTGAAGATGCTCATAGACAAATATCCTTATATTACATAGAAGAGAGTAATCACTCACGTATAGTAGAAACATATCACAAATGCAAAAACAAAATATATTTTCCAAAACTTATAAGAGAAATTTTTAGAGTACTAGGGAATTGTCAGACTTGTCAAGAAGGTAAATACGACAGAAAACCAATAAGACCTAAGTTTAGACTAACAGAAACTCCAATTAAAGGAAATGAAATTTTACTTATGGATGTCATTTCAATAAACTTACATCATACCTGACATTTATTGACAAACTTACAAAAAAATCTTATGGATACAATTTAAGTAGTAAAAATTGGACAAATAAATAAGAATGTATAGAAGAACATAACTATTCGGCATACTAAAGTCATCATGCCGCCACAAAAGACCACACTCAAAAGATCCATTGACTCGCTTCGTTGAAGTTGCGAGAATTTCTTTTGCTCTCAACTCATCTTTCGACTTCGTTCGAACCTGAACAACACCACTGTCTTCCAAAGCAAAATGTCGCTTGACCAATTCGTGTATATCCTCCTCGCACTCGCAAATCTGGAAGTTACCATAAGATTGGTTATCACTTTCGCTGCCACCACTGATGCACCAACCCAATCTTGTTTTCAGGGCAATTGGTTCATTCCACTTGCCTTCGCGCACTCTCAATGCCACAGCTGCCTTCTCGTTATTCAGTCCGATGAGAATGCCACATTCAGCCTTGGCGTATGGCAACAACGGCAGCCCCTTGAGATGATGGAACTTCTCTATTAACTCTTGTGACAAGGATTGTAATGGTAGGGCAAGTGACTTAACCGTTCTCACACCATTTAACTGCACGCTCGGGTACTTCTCCTTTTCAATGCCGTTTGCAGAAATCGACAGTGACACAACCTCAGATTCTTCTTCACGGCGAGTGGAATTGGCGATCCATCTGATGCACAACGGTTTAGGAGTGCCTTTCAAGTTTAACTTCTTCTAAAAATGATTTATTGACCAATTTGGAATTAATAATTGTGATTGGAAGTGATTACAAATAATCTTTCCGTCGGCTTTTTTTGGTCACTGTAGTTTTTGCAATGAAACAATTAAGTTACATTAGCTTTCCCGACGTTTCGGCAGGGGTTGCTGCCTTCTTCAGGGGAACTTTATTTGGACAACAAGAAAAAATATATTGTTTACATTATAATAACAATAATTGAAACAATACAAAATACACTCACTTTAATAAAACTGTGTTTAAATTTAAACTGACATTTAAAATTATTGTATCTAATAATTGTAATATTATTTACAAAAGTAAAGAAATAACCACTTCAAACGAAGTTTAGTCAATGGAATTTAAACAAGGAGTAAAGAAACTGAAAGAATACTGTGTTATGATGAGACAAGAGAACAATAGATGGCAGAGATGTTTTGGGTGTCTTGTTTTCTGTTCATGTTGTTGTTGTTGTTGTTGTTGATGATGTGTAATGTTTCTAGGGTGTATCGTTTCGAAACATGTTTCTCTGTCTGTAGGACTTTGACACCTTAAAAATCTGGAGAGTGGCCGTTTTCGATACTGTGGCTCGCCAGGGCTGTCTTTCCAGGATTGTTTGATTTGATATCCGATTTATGATTAGAAATTCGCTGTTTAAGAAATTGTTTTGTAGTTCCGATGTAACACTGGTTGCATGGTTCATTAGGTTTACCCTTACAATTTATTTTGTAAATGACATCAGTAACTTTATCCTTATCCGCTTTCGTTTTAAGTTTTGTGAAAAGGTGACTCAGAGTTTTATTTGATTTGAAGGCCAGGCGAACATCTGTTAGTTTTTGGTTTATCACTTCTTTAAAATTCTCAGTCAGTCTTGGGATGTAAACCATACTTTTGTAGTAACCATTATTCGGGTCTTTAGTGTCTTCGCTTGGAATTTTGCAATTGTGTTTCTGAAGTAGACCACGAATTATAGAATTTGGAAAACCATTGTCACTCAGGATTTTTTTGATTTTTTCTCATTGGCAGAGTGAAATTGTTCGTCGCTGAGTTCGAAAACTTTACTGACGAGATTGGATGCAGTGTTCATAACTATGTGCCTCGCTTGGTTAGACCGAAAGTTGACTAATCTTCCCGATGCAGTATGTTTTTGGTACCAGTCAAACAATAGACGGTTGTTTTCACGATGGATTTTTACGTCCAAAAATGCTATTGACCTGTTATGTTCCATTTCCACAGTGAACTGGATTTTCGGGTGGAATCCGTTAAGGATCAGCTGCACTTTTTCAATGTTGCGTTTGTCCATCACGGCAAAAATGTCATCTACATACTTAGCAACAAAAGTAGGCCTTTCTTCCATTCCACTAAAACATTCATCTATTACGTGATCAAGTACTTAATATGCAATCGTGGGTGACAAAGGGTTGCCCATAGGCATGCCAAAAATTTGTTTAAAAATGTCATCTTTAAATTGTAGATACTTATTTTCCTTGAGGCAGAAATCAAGGATTTCAAGAAATTTGTTCAGATTAATTCTAGTGTTTTCACTAATTATTTCCCATTTCTTTTTTATGATGGTGATGGCTGGTTGTATGGGAATGTTTGTAAAAAGTGACACTGCATCATACGAAACTAAAACATCATTGTCTTTTAATTTTATTTTTTTTAGCCTTCTCAACAAATTCAAATGAATTAATAACCGAGTAGCTTGATTTTGCCGTCGCGCACTGTAAAATTCTGCCAATAAACCTCGAAAGCTCATAACATGGTAGTTTCATTGATGACGTAATGGGACGCAGGGGCATGTTTGCTTTATGAATTTTTGGCAGTCCGTATATCGGAACTACAAAACAATTTCTTAAACAGCGAATTTCTAATCATAAATCGGATATCAAATCAAACAATCCTGGAAAGACAGCCCTGGCGAGCCACAGTATCGAAAACGGCCACTCTCCAGATTTTGAAGGTGTCAAAGTCCTACAGACAGAGAAACATGTTTCGAAACGATACACCCTAGAAACATTACACATCATCAACAACAACAACAACAACATGAACAGAAAACAAGACACCCAAAACATCTCTGCCATCTATTGTTCTCTTGTCTCATCATAACACAGTATTCTTCCAGTTTCTTTACTCCTTGTTTAAATTCCATAGACTAAACTTCGTTTGAAGTGGTTATTTCTTTACTTTTGTAAATAATATTACAATTATTAGATACAATAATTTTAAATGTCAGTTTAAATTTAAACACAGTTTTATTAAAGTGAGTGTATTTTGTATTGTTTCAATTATTGTTATTATAATGTAAACAATATATTTTTTCTTGTTGTCCAAATAAAGTTCCCCTGAAGAAGGCAGCAACCCCTGCCGAAACGTCGGGAAAGCTAATGTAACTTAATTGTTTCATTGCAAAAACTACAGTGACCAAAAAAAGCCGACGGAAAGATTATTTTTAATCACTTCCAATCACAATTGTTTAACTTCTTCGCTATCGATTCCTCTAGCAGCGTGAGGGAATACCCGTTAGCCAAAAAGGCAAAAGTATTAACATCCTTTCCATTGCCATGTAATACCACTGGCAAAATTCGGAATAGCGTTCCCATTTCCTTGTCGTTCTGATGAGAGTAGCATGCACCCATATCTTTACCACCTCCAGAATGCAACAGCTGATGATGTTTGAGCCTACAGCCTCCAATGCCACACTCTTTCATTTTGTTGTATCTTACTCGCTTAGAATGTTTAAGACAAATGCAAAGTGCCTTCTCTGCTACAAGCTTGTGACGATCTTTATCAGAGAGCTTGTTGAATGCATCGCAATCTATTAATCGATGACTCTGCTTTATTGTTATCGTGTCTTTGGGGTCATCGTCATGAATTTCCAACCTAGCCTGTGCTATCCAGTCTTTGGTGCGGCGAACAACAACTGATCCAACGTCATTGGCACCAGCCTTGCAGCGCACATCACCCGAACAACCATTGCTCCTCGACATACTATTATTGTCTTAATGCTGTTGTTTTAGCTTCAGTAGCTCGTACTTCTTTGTTAGGTATACCTGCTCCCTACGTTCTCTCTCGGCGAACAAACGTTGCTCCTTACGTTCTCTTTCCTCGTGCAAACGTTGCTCCAAACTCTTTTGATCCTCCAGTCGAAGCAATTCGAGATCCAGCAACTGTCTGCCGAGAGCAGAACCACCGCTACGACCACTTCTTGGTGCTACTGTGATACCGTCGACCAGCCCCGCCACTGTAGGTGTACCTTTCGTCGGTCCGACGTTCCTAACAGTCTTCAAAGAGCTCCCTAAATCCGATTTGCATTTTAGGCAGAACCAATTGCGATTCTTTACCTAGTCGTCAACTCCTGCACAGACATAATGCACCCAAACCTCGAACCCATCACATCACACCATGTTATCCGTAGAGTCTACTTCTGTGCAGACATCTCAAGCACCGTTCTTGGACATTCTGTCGTTGTCTGAGACAGGAAAACCTCCACAAATGTCTGGAAACTACCAGAAAGCTACTTTACAATGAATACTTTAGATTTTCTTAATTTTTTAGACTTGTTACTTATTTAGCAACAATAAAACACTTTTTTTAAGTAGTCCAGTTTATTAAATTTATAATTAAAAAGAACAATTATAGAACAACAAAAAAATTAAGTTTTGAAGACACAGAAAAACTTTTAATAATGAAAAACGTTAAATTCAAATCCTTAGTCTGGCATACAGATTGTAAGAAAGAAAGAGTAAAATATAAATAAATAGAAAGAGACCACTTTATGATTGTGGACTTTTCAGTGCAATCAGTTATTTTCATCTTAGGTGTGTTCAAACAGATGAGTCTATCTTCTTGTTGGTTCTACATCAGCAACATTAGTTATGAGTCAAAATTCAGCAGAAAAGACGAATCAGTTAAATTTAAGAAACAAAATAGTAGATAAAAACCAAAAAGTAATAAAAAAAAAAAATATTTCTAGGGAAGATTACTATGAAAAACGAAATGAAGGCTACATAAGAAACTATGAACACTTAAGACATAAAAATGAAACATACAATAGAAGACATATATAAAAAATATTTGACCCAACAAATACTAAAAGACCAAATCAATTTGCAGGTAAATAATGTTTAATATGAGTATAATCCTAAGATTTATTTGAAAGATTTAAATATAACTAATTAATGTACCTATAACAAAATATTCATGTACTTTTCGTTACAATAAAGAAAATAAAATAATAAAATTTGATGACGATACTTTAATATGTAAAAATTTAGAAAAAGAAAATGTTATTAATCATTGTGATGATAGAAAATTAATTTTATCTGGAAATTTTATACTTAATATTAATACTTGTTCAATAAATATATTAAATGTAACTATTTTTAATTATCAACTAGAATTTATTCAAAAATTTCATTATGAAGAAGACAAAAATCTAAATGTAACAGAATATTAAGTTTGAAGAGATTTCAAAAATACAACAAATTGAAAATTTACAAACAATTAATGAATTAAAATTTAACAGAACTTTAGGTCAAATCAGTAATATAACAATGTTTTTATAATTATAATTATTCTTATTGTAATATTTTTCATAAACAAGACCAATCGTAAATTAAAAATTAAAATAAATAATGTCACTAAGCTCCAACCAAATGTTAAAATTATAGAAACTCCAACGATTCAGGAGAATCTTAAAAATAAGGGGGGGAGAAGTTACATATTTTTATGGTGACCTTCGTCATCATTAATTTCATTTCCTTTATATCTATTTATTCCATGTAATACGAGTATGAATTAATTGTCAAAGTGCAAATTAACAATAATTCAAATACGAGTATAAATTCATATAAATTATAAAACTGCAACATAATCATTTATTGTCATGGGAAAATAATATACACAAAAAGTTCAACCAGCATATAATAATGAATATCAAATATATCTGATTGAACAACACAAAAATGTAAATCTAGAATAAGCAGTCGTTAAGATACCGCGATACAATAAAGACATATATTAAAATTGCACTAAACTGTTCTGTCTCTTTTTTAACTCGCGCACCACTTCTTTCTTTTTGTGCGGCAACAAAATTGCTGTCAAATTGCACTCACACACTCACAAAAATAAAATTTTTTTAATGAAATCGACTTCAAATGGTTGTAAGGAATTCGACGTAAAACATATTTGCAGCAAGTCTGCACGCATCTATGCATGCAGCGCTGCACACGAAACACATGTGCATAGTTTCCATTGAAATAGAAACAGAGGAAGAGGCTTTTGTTACATATACTGTGTACATGAGTGAAGCATTAAAATAAAATAAAAAAAAATCTGAAAATCACCTGTCATTTTGCCTACCTCAAAGAAAGTGTGTTAAGATTTTGAGTTTGTAAAATAACGATAAATAGACTTTAAAACTAAATAAAAAAGTGTTTATTGGAAGCAATTGATATATTTTATTAATGAAATATAAAAAAACATGCTGTCCTGCATTAAATCCTGTAAAAACACCTTTAATAAGGATAAAAAAGTTTTCATTTCACAAGCAAGTTGTGGCTCATATTCCACAAAATGTATTTTGAAGTGATGTTTGCTACGTAAATACATTATCGTAGAATACTTTTTAATTGATATTTTTTTATATTGTTTTTTAAAAAAAAGAATCCAATTTGTTGAAAATAGACACTTTATTTAATAAGTCTTAAGACTAATATCAAAATATTTTATTAAATAAATTAAATATTAATAATTGAAAAAGAAGTTAGGTTATAATAGCCGCGTTTTTTGCAGGTTCAGAAGAATTAAACCTCGAGAGCACTGAATATTACCACTTAGATTATTTTGCCTGGCTACGGCCAATATCTGACAGGAGTATTAGTTTACTATTTTTATTTTACTTCCGTTCGCCTCTGCCATTTTCGATTCCTCACCAATACAGTCGCAAATAGGTGTCTATTTACTTACATATGTAATTGGCGGATAACGGACTTAAACTCTATAACTCTGCATTTGAATAACGGCGGCGTCGAAGGCAACACGGAGTTTGATTTGAGCGAGTACAAAACTAAAATTTAAGCCAACCGGCAAATTATCTATTTTTATAAACTAAAATTAATAAAAGTATTTGTAACGTTGTAAGAAGCTTTAAGTTTTTTTTATTTAGTTGTCTAAAAGTTTGACAACATTCTTAAATTTTAATCGAATAAATTTGTGCTCGAAAATATGCCCATCAATAGAACGCCACCGCCAATGTCTCAAGGAAATGATAATGAGGCAGGCCTCCCAATTCAAGATGATGACCAAAACGAGCTGCAACAACACCAGCAGCACCAGGAGCTGCGACAACATCAGCAGAACCAGCAGCTGCAACAAAATCAGCCGCAGCAGGAGCAGCAACACCATCAGGCGCCACGAAATAAGCCACCAAAGGCCAGAAGGAATCCAGCAAAATGCAGGATTTGTGGAGAAGGGTATAACCAGGAGACGGTGTTCTGCGACGGGGTATGTAAACATTGGTATCACTATATTTGTGTAGATATAAGTCGTAGTCAGGCAGAAATTATTTCTAAGTGGTTTTGCGAGGAGTGCTCAGTAATAAATCTGAGGAAAATTGATGCACTACATGTAAAACTAATAAATCAGATGAAGGTAGTAGAAAAAAATGTTTGTGAGAAAAAACGTAAAACAGTTATAGATAATTCTTACAAGAAATGGTTAGGGCTTAAAGAGGATTATATAAATTTGAAAGGATCATTTGTAGATAGCCAGGGTGCTCCGCTTCCTGAGCCCAGGTTAGTTGCTGTTGGTACGACAGGCTTGTACAATGAATCGGATAGACGTTCAGTGTCCTCCAAAGGCAGTTCGTCAACACAAAGAAATTTGCGTCTGAATCTTATTCAACAACGACGTGACATCTTAAGGGAACAGCGAGACAATCTACAAAAAGAGCAAGAACTTTTGAAACGCCAAGAAGAACTCATTGACGAAATGACAGAAAGCGAGGACGATATGGAATGGATCAACGACGAAGTGCCCATCCGTAGTAGTAGAAACCAAGTTATGAACCCATCGGCACCTGCATTCAAACCATCATCTACGACTGCTTTTAAACGAATACCTACACCAATGTTGCATCATCCCACCGTATTTGAACTTCCAACACCACTGAGCCAGAGGGAATTGGCTGCCAGAAAGGTTTATAGGGAACTTCCAAACTTTACTGGTAATCCTGAGGAGTGGCCACTCTTCAAGAGAATGTTCGACCAGTCCACTCAAGCTTGTGGTTACAGCATTGACGAAAATCTTATGCGGCTCCAACAAGCGCTAAAAGGAAGGGCACGGATCCTGGTTTCCGGCCAATTAGCAGAGCCATCGTGTGTACCACAAATTATAAAATCTTTAGAAATAGCTTTCGGCCAACCAAACGTAATTTTAGAAAGTCAATTGGAAAAATTCGCTAAACTTTCTGTAGTCAAACCCGATAAATTAGAATCCATCCTAGAGTTTTCCACTGCCGTAACAAATCTCAATGCGGTGATGAAGGCTTCGGGACTCGCGAGCCAGTATGATAACCCACTTCTTCTTAAAGAGTTACTCAAGAAACTTACAAACGATATGAAGATGAAGTGGGCTACGTTCTCTATGGACAGGGAAGTTAAAGGTGTTATTGCGTTCGGTTCCTGATTAGAGTTGGAAGCTTAAAAGGTGTATGAGGTACTTCCAATTTCTGAATTAAGTGTTAGTAGGAGGCAAGTTATTCATAATGAAAAGTCAAATAGTAAGAGTAGGGTCAATGTTCACGTCCAAGCTAAAGCATATTCAACCTGTTTAGTATGTGAAAGCCAGTGTAAGAGTTTAGAGTCATGTGATGTTTTTAAACAAATGTCTTCTTTAGCCAGGTGGGAAAAAGTTAAGGAGTTAAGACTCTGTCGCCAGTGTTTGACTGCCCATGCAATTAAATATCCTTTTGTATGTAAGAAGGCAGTCAAATGTAGTTTCACCGGTTGTACGAGAAAACATCATCCGTTAATGCATCAAGATGTCAGCAGTACCATACCGATAGTAGTAACATCACAGAACAGTCATACCAACGAGGGTGACTGTTTTCAGTTCCAGTATATACCAGTCACACTTCGTAAGGGTGACAAAAGAGTTACTACATTGGCGTTCCTCGATGGTGGTTCTAGTGGAACAAGAATAGAAGAAAGTGTTGCAAATGAACTGGGATTAAATGGACCTAAAGTTGTATTGCACCTTAAATGGACAGCGGGCGTACGTCGACAGGAGGATTCTACTAAGGTCTCCATGGTTATTTCAGGGGTATACGAAGGTGCCAAGGAATTCGAAATACCAGTTGCTCATACAATAAAGGAGCTAGGTTTACCAAGGCAAACCCTGAAATATGATGACCTTGCCAGAGTACATCCTCATCTACGTGGGCTTCCAGTTAATTCTTATATTCAAGAGCAACCAAGGATAATGATAGGCCTAAGCGATTGGCACCTTGCTGTTCCTAGTAGGACTCGACTAGCTGAGTGGAATGATCCTGTAGCAACAAAGTGTAAGCTGGGATGGTCAGTGTTTGGTTCAAGTAGCTCATCCCAAAGCCAGAATATAAATTACCACATTGAGGAGTATTCACAGCCAGACGATGAAAACTTAGACGAGATGATGAGGCATTTCTTCTCCGTGGATAGTTTGGGAGTAAAAATACCAACATATGACCTGATATCTAAAGAGGAAAGTCGTGCTAAGATGATAATAGAAGAGACAACCAAATTCGATAAAAATCGTTTCGAAACCGGCTTACTTTGGCGATACGATGATCCTGTACTTCTAGACAGTAGGCCCATGGCCAAGTTCAGACTTTTGTCACTGAATCGTAGGCTGCAGAAGAATCCAAAACTGAAAAGCGATATGCAAAATCAAATCGATGATCAAGAAAGGATACGTCCGTAAGCTGTCCGCTGAAGAGTTACAAGAAAACCACAAGCGAATTTGGTATCTTCCATTGTTTCCAGTGGTAAATCCGAACACGCCTGGAAGATTAAGAGTGGTATGGGATGCATCGGCGAAAGTAAATGGAGTATCATTAAACTCACTTTTAATTAAAGGTCCCGATGAGCTTCCATCACTACTTGGCATTCTTATGAGATTCAGGGAGAATGCAGTCGCCATCAGTGGAGACATTTCTGAAATGTTTCATCAGATAAAAATTTTACCTGAAGACCAACATGCCTGCAGATTTTTATGGGATGACGGATATGGAGAAGCCGTATACATCACACAAGTTATGACATTCGGAGCGACGTGTTCACCGAGTAGCGCTCAATTTGTCAAAAACCTAAATGCCAAAAAATATGAAAGAGATTATCCAAGAGCAGTTGAAGCGATCATCAAGAATCATTATGTGGACGATTTACTCGATAGTCTAAGAACACCAGCAGAGGCAATTGCACTAGCCAAAGATGTCAAAATGATTCATACAGCCGGAGGATTCCACATCAGGAAGTGGAAATCTAACTCAAGAGAAGTGATGGCTGCCTTAGGAGAAGAATCTTCGGAAGTTAGTGACAATTTTGACCTAGATAAGGAAGCTGTTTATTGTACCGAAAAAGTTTTAGGAATGTGGTGGGATACCAAAACTGATTCACTTACATATTCCTTAAAGTTTAACAAAGGCAACAAAGACGTACTTAACGGTGATCGTAAACCAACAAAACGTGAAGTTTTACGGGTGATGATGTCCATTTTCGATCCACTCGGATTAATAGGTCACTTCACCAGCTACTTGAAGGTTCTCATGCAAGATATTTGGCGATCCGGAGTTCATTGGGATGATGAAATTGAAGACGATCATCATGAAAGCCGGCTTCGATGGTTAAAGGAATTGAAACAAGTTGAGTCAGTCCTCATTCCAAGATGTTACTTAGCTGAATCAACATGGGATCTCGCAGAAACAGAACTTCACATCTTTGTTGATGCTAGTAAACACTGTAGTGCTACAGTGGCATACCTTCGCGTACAGTCAAAAGATAATATTACTTGTTCATTGTTAGGTTCAAAAACAAAAGTAGCGCCCATTAAACTTATGTCGATTCCACGACTGGAATTAGTTGCTGCATTGATTGGAGCAAGATTCGCCAATAGCATTCGTCAATCTCTAGCAATCCGTATTCATCGCGTGGTGTTTTGGTCGGACTCAGTTACAGTTCTGAGCTGGTTAAGAACCGATGCAAAATCAGTGAAAGGTCAATTCGTAGCCTTTAGAATAGCAGAAGTGCAAGAGATATCTAACATCGCCAACTGGAGATACGTGCCGTCAGAAATGAATCCAGCAGATGACGCGACTAAGTGGAAAAAGGGACCATCATTGAACATGACTGATCGTTGGATGCAAGCACCTCAGTTTCTTTATGAGTCCGATTTAGAATGGCCTGAAGATATATCTTTACATCAGGAACGCCATCATACAGCTGTCGAAACATTACATCAAACAACAGAGCCAGTGATTTCAATAAAAAGATTTGAGAATTGGAATAAGATGTTAAAAGTTACGGCATTTGTCTGCAGATACATAGATGCCCTAGGGGGTAAGACAAGAGGAAACGATTCCTTTTCATCACAAGAGTATCAGCGAGCAGAACGTGTGATTTTCAGATTAATTCAACTTGAGGGATTGTCTTCCGAAGTTAATTATCTTTCAAAGCCCGGAAACCTTATATCAAAAAAGAAACGTCCCCATAGTGCCAGTAACATATTCTCAATGAAACCATATTTGGATGAAAATAGAGTTATGAGATCACTAAGCCGTCTAGACAACGCAAGTTGTTTAAGCTTTAACTCGAAGCGGCCAATAATTCTTCCACATGATCATTAGCTGAAAAATTACTAAAAACTAGTTTAAAATTAGTCGATCATCAACATATTGCGGAAAAGTTTGTAAATTCAGAACTGGAATGGCATTTTCATCCTCCAGCATCACCTCACATGAATGGATGTTGTGAAAGACTTATAAAATCTGTTAAGATCGCCTTATACGAAGTGAGCAACGTCACATCATATAAACCTAACGATGAGCTTTTTCGTAGTTTTTTGATGGAGGTTGAGGACATGATCAACTCTCGGCCACTAACCTATCTACCACTCGACAGCGAACAGTCCGAAGCCATAACACCTAACCATTTTCTTCGTCAGTCACCTGGAGGGATGATACCACTTGGCAACTTCAATGATGATACAAAGCTACTTAAATCAAATCTGCTTATGTCACAGCTTCACGCGAGACATTTTTGGAAACGTTGGATCGCCGAGTATCTACCTACACTAACTAGGCGAGAAAAGTGGGACATGCAGACTGAACCATTAGCAGTTGGAGACATCGTACTAGTAATTGATGAGAGGAGCCCTCGCAACCAATGACAAAAGGGAAGAATCATAAAGGTCAACGCCACTAAAGACGGTCAGGTACGCAGTGCAACCGTACAAACCGAATCCGGAATCTACCAAAGACCTTCGGTAAAGCTTGCTAAGTTGAATATATCAGCGAAGGAAGAGGTAAATTTGTAAGAAGCCTAGAGAAATGTACCGAGGGGGAGAATGTCAGAAAAACCTCGAGAGCACTGAATATTACCACTTAGATTATTTTGCCTGGCTACGGCCAATATCTGACAGGAGTATTAGTTTACTATTTTTATTTTACTTCCGTTCGCCTCTGCCATTTTCGATTCCTCACCAATACATTCGCAAATATGTGTCTATTTACTTACATATGTAGTTGGCGGATAACGGACTTAAACTCTATAACTCTGATTTGAGCGAGAACAAAACTAAAATTTAAGCCAACCGGCAAATTATCTATTTTTATAAACTAAAATTAATAAAAGTATTTGTAACGTTGTAAGAAGCTTTAAGTTTTTTTTATTTAGCTGTCTAAAAGTTTGACAACAATACGAAAAAAACAACATCTGAACTAAAGAATTTACATGTAAAATACAAAACGAACTGAAGTCCATATGAACCTAGCTAAGGTTAGATAATTATCGGTTCTTAACTTAAGTTCAGATAGAAAAAGTAAAGAGATCTGCACTGGATGGAATGGAAAACAAAAATGAATCTGTCACTCGGAACTCCAAGGCTGGCTGGTATTTCCTTGAGGTTATATTTATACAGGGCTGTTAGGTTCTTAGGTTGGCAACACCTGCCCTTTTAGATGGTGATGAGGGAGGGAGGAGTACCGACCTGTCTCCCATCGAATGCACTTGTGTTTTGTGAAAGTCAGTTTGTGCGTGTGTAAGGAAAAAAGTTTCCGTCTCGTTGTTCTTGTTTTCTCACCCAAAAAAAAATAAATAAAAAAAAAATAAAACCCTTAAATTGCAAATTGTAGCAACACATATTTAAAAAATATATTTTCTTTTAAATTCTTTATTACTAAATTAATTTTGATAAAATATTAAGCCCTTCTGGCAATACTATTTAATGAATTACTTAAATTTAACTATCTGGCAATGCCCTTCCAAAATGTCAAATGTAAAAGCTCTATATTTGTAAAGAAGAAAAAGCTTTATGGAATGTGTATCAATAGCGTGTTTAAAATTAAATAAAGTCATTATTCAATCGATCTTCTTACTGATGACATTTCGGTGGAGCCTCTGAAATCAGCTAAAAAGAAAAACAAAGATAGTAGTTCAAAAGTAAACACGTCTTTTGTACATTTTATTTATTTTTGGAACATTTTTCTCTAAAAAGACTCTGCGTGACCCAGGACCTCTGCTTCCTGCCTATCTACATCCTATCCGATTATTCTTCTTCACGCAGTACGGTAGAGTTACCTCAGCCTCTGCAACACAGAAAAATAATTGACTGCACAACAATCCTCTCTCTACCCTCTACAAAGTTCATTAAAAAAAAAAATAATAACCTGTCCCTTATTGTCCATAAGAACAAAATAAAATACATAAAGAAAATTCCTACGCTACATACGTCTATACTGCAAACAACAGGCCAGCTGTTTTGGCAGTAAGTGAAACTCAGATAGGTGAAAATTCTGATCATTCGGAATTTAATTTATTTGGGTACAACTTAGTGCCATTATTCTTTCCCCACCATGGTTTAGGCGTCTACATAAGAAATGATGTTGCGTACCAACTTCAACCACAATATGGTTTGTGTTCTAACACAAACTTTAATTTCATGTGGTTAAAATTTACGGTAATTAAGCACATCATTCATACTTGTTTTCTTTATCGAAGCCCTAATCTGGACAGAAATTCAACTTGTAACGAATTTGATGCTCTGTCCGACTCCATCCAAAGAATTGTTGCCCATTACCCTCACACTGAAATCGTTGTTGCGGGCGATTTCAATGTACACAATTCTAGTTGGCTTCGCTTTTCGGGTCAGACAACACCCCAAGGAAGGTATGTTGAGCTCTTTGCTGAGTTGAACCACCTGACTCAGCTTGTTGACGATTCAACTCGTTTACCAGACGTTACAGGTCAATCCGCCAACACTCTTGACTTGTTTCTTACCTCTGACCCTGGTAAGTACACTATTAGTGAATTATCGCCTCTAGGCACATCAGACCATTTTGTCATATCTGCTAATTTCTCGTGCTAACAAAACTCAGTTATAGAGAAAGCGCCAACGAGAACCGTTTGGCAATACGAGAAAGCCAACTGGGACGGTCTTAACGGTTTCTTCAAGAACTTTAACTGGTCACAATGCTTCCTCGATAGTGACGCAGACTCCAGCGCAGATATGACCACAAACCTAATTCTTTGTGGAATGAGAAATTTTATCCCGAATAGGGTAAAATCTATCAAACCCAAAGAAAACTCATGGTTTGATTCGAGCTGTAAAGAGGTTTTTAGGGTTAGAGAAGTAAGTTTCCGTAGTTATAAAGCCAACCCTACTGAGGAAAACCGGAAGCAGTTTCAACAAGCCAGGAATACCTGTAACGGTCATATTCGTAGAACCAAGTTTTTGCATGACCAAAAATTAAGGCAAACAAAAATAAAATTTCCCAGTAGTAGTAAAGATTTTTGGTTATTTGCAAAGAATATGCGAAATGCTACTTCTTCCTCGGTTCCATCGATCGTCTTCAACGATACACCTTTTGTCAGCTCGAAAGATAAAGCCAATTTGCTTGCAGCACAGGTTGCTGTTAATTCGACGCTGCCAGAAAGTGTTATGACTCCTCCTGTACTTGAGAGCGTAAATGATTCTATGGGACAAATCTTCTTTCGCACTCGTGCAGTTGATAGAGTTCTAAAAGATCTCGACATTCACACATCTGCTGCCCCGGATAGTATCCCTCCCATTGTTCTGAAGAGGTTTTCTTCAACGCTGGCAAAACCACATCGTAAGCTTTTCCATCTGTCCTATTCTACTGGTCTCTTTCCGAGTGGATGAAAAACATAATTTGTCCAGCCTGTCCCTAAAAAAGGCATATCTTCTTGACCTTCAAACTATAGTCCAATTGCACTTACGTCCCTTCTTTCCAAGGTCACGGAAACGCTGATAAATGTTCAGCTCAAGAAATATCTCGAAGAGCGAAAGCTTCTTAATGACCGGCAGTACGGCTTTCGTAGCAATAGGTCCACTGGTGATCTGATGGTATATCTCACCGAACAGTGGAACAAATCTGTTTTGGAGAAAGTAAGATTATTGCGCTCAATATTTCAAAAGCGTTTGATAGAGTTTGCCATCAAGCTCTATTATCGAAAATGCGCGCATTGGGTATCGATAAATCTCTTCTTCGTTGGATTAGAAATTACCTTTCGGACCGCTCAATGCAAGTTGCATTGGACAGTTTTAAGTCTGAAACCCACAAAATAAATGCTGGTGTGCCTCAGGGCTCTGTTTTGTCGCCGACCCTCTTCCTCATATTCATTAATGATATGCTGGCTGAAACTTCTAATCCATTAAACTGCTTTGCTGATGACAGTACTCAAAGCTTTTCATATTCGTTTTTAGATTCCCATCCATGTCCTTCGGATGTGGAACTTGAACGGCAGCGTACGATAAGCTCATTAAATTCTGATCTCGACAGCATTGTCCAATGGGGAATCAAAAATCGTGTAGAATTGAATGCTTCAAAAACTCAATACTGTTTACTGTCGTTAAAACCAAACCCACCCCCATGCCACTATCCATGAGTGGCACTTGCATTGAGGAAACCGAAAAGCTTTCTGTCCTCGGTATGTGTACCACAGAGCACCTTATGTGGAACGATCACATATTTGATGTAGCCAAAAATGGAGCTTAGTGTTTAGGTTTTCTTTATTCGTCCAAAACTCGAGTACAATTCTCATGTTTGGGCAGGTGCCCCAATAACCTACTTGAGTCTATTGGATAGAATTCAAAGAAGAGCTATAAAAATGATAGGTGGTAGAAATATAACGGAAGTAATTGCACCTCTTGAACACCGCCGCAATGTTTCATGTCTCTCTTTATTTTACCGTTATTTTCACAAACAGTGCTCTAGTGAAATAGCCAGTTGCATTCCTCCCCTTAAACAATTCAACCGTTACACTCGTGCTTCTAGGAATGCCCATCAGTTTACCCTTGAGCCCAACTTCGGACGTACTGTAAAGTATAGAGGATCTTTCTTTAGTCGCACTACAAGAATGTGGAATGCTTTACCTGACACTATTTTCCCTGCCATTTCCATATTCAGAGGTTCAAAACCAATGTGCATCGGTATCCCCTCTTAAATCCTTTCCTATTTTCTTAACGCTCGCACTGTGTTTAAACATTTTAAGGGTAGTAAAAACCCCTTTAGTGCGCGTAACGATGACTTCTGGAACAGTGGGCCGATTATAGTTGGTGTCCATTTAGTCTGGATCAGGGCTTCTTGGATGTGAACTTGTTCTGGCAGTGGTGATAGACGTTGTGACTTCTGGAGTTATTGGAGTTGGCTTCATATTAAAATCCTGCAAACGAATTGAAATTGGTAACTGCGTTTCTGGTTTCCATGATGTCTGTGATGATGAACTTCTTGGATGCATCTGGATTGTGTGTGCACGAACCAACTTGTCACGAATGTTTACTCGAACGTTATAGTTGACTGCTCCTACTCTCTCTAATATCTCATCTGAAATCCAACTGCTTTTGTGAGAACGATACAGCTTGATGAAAACTTTATTTCCTACTTCAAATGATCTGTGTGTTTGCTCCATGCTGACCATTGAAAGTTCGGTTTTGTTTTTCATTGATGGTTGATGGCTGCTTTGACTTGCCAACGGTGTTCTAATTTTTCTGCTATACATTACTTCTGCAGGTGATGTACTGAATCGTCAGTACTTATGCCTTTGGGGCTAGAAAAAAAACAGAATTCACCAAAGCTCCCTCGAAGCCGCCAATGATAGGTTGTCACAGATTGACACGTGTCGGGTTTCGAGAAATCTTTGGCCGGATTTTTCTAGGAAAAAAAATTAATACTGGGGAGTGCAATGGATTCTTTGAGATCCGAGTGAGGTGTTTCGGCTTGCCGAATCATCACCCCTTATAACCTAACCAACGACATACTCTTCAGATGTAGGCCTTGGATGTTGGCGAATCAAACGTGATAAAACGTCTGCGTTTCCGAAGTTACTAGTGGATATGTACTGAATTGAAAAATCATACCTGAGTAAAGTGAGGGCCCAACGCTGTAACCTATTTCTATACACATAGGAACTCCCTTCTTTGAACCAAAAATTGACAGAAGTGGTTTGTGATCTGTCTGAAGGGTGAAATGGCATCCTAGTAGCATGCGATGAAACTTTTTCACTGCAAATGTGAGTGCAAGGCCCTCTTTCTCCACCTGGCTGTACTGTTGCTACGTTGAAGTGAGAGTCCGTGATGCATGTTGAATGGCTTTGATTGTACCATCTTCGAATTTATGAGAAATGCATGCCCCAATGCCGATGTTTGAAGCATCTGCTGCCACTATGATTGGTAGTTTTGGATCATAGTGTGTGAGACCAAGATCTGATGAGAGAATTCTTTTAAAGTTGTTAAAAGCTTCTTGACATGCGTCTGTCCATAACCATTTACTGTCTTTTTTCAGTAGCGCATGCAATGGGCCACTTGTTCTGCTTATGTTGGGAATGAACTTGCCGTAGTAGGTCATGGCACCCAAAAATGATCTCAGCTGTGAGACGTTTTGTGGTTCTGGCATCGAAACTATACCGGCTGCTTTTTCTGGGTCTGGTTTGATAGCAGCGGATCCTATGATATGTCCCAAATACTTGAGTGAGGGCTGAAAAAATTAACATTTTTCTATTTTGATGTGAAACCTATACTGACGTATTCGTGCCAGAACCATCTTCAGTCTCTGAGAATGTTTCTCTATGATCCGCCGCGAAACCAACAAATCATCAATAAACGCTGAAACTCCTTCAAGCTGCCTTAGCATGGTATCCATAACTTGTTGAAAACTTCCTGGTCCTGGTTTGACTCCAGGAGGAATTCTGTTAAACTGATATAAACCTCTGTGAGTGTTGATGGTGAGAAAATTCTTATTTTCTTCACCTGCTTCTACTTGCAGGTACGCATCTGACAATGTGGGTGAAGAACTTTCCATCCGCATGCTTCACAAAAATGTCCTCAGGTAGTGGAAGTGGATGTTGATGAGGTTGGAGAGAATCATTCAAACCTGTTGAAGAATCTGGGCAAATTCTTATGCTTCCATTGGTTTTTCGAACAGTAACTATTGGTGCAGCCCACTATAGGCGTTATGACGCCTAAACGCTCAAATTGGTCCAATTCCTCTTCTATCTGCTTAAGTGCGGCATACGGTACTGGCCGCTTTGCCTGAAAATTGGTATTGCATTTTCCTTCAGATAGAACTTCGGTCTGAATTTGGTACAATGCCCCAGAGTGTCTTTGAATATGACTCCAAAATCTTTTTGTATTCTCTGTACTTGATTATGCACCGAAACTTGAGATGACAACTGTAGTGCTCGGGTAAGTTTGTTGAATTGCTGATCCCATAGACCAAACTTGTCTGTCCAATTTATGCCAAAAAGGTTCAGGTTTGGAAGATCAGGGTCTTCGGTGTACTTGTCGAAGTATTTTGATGCGTAAACATTCTGGGATCACGAGTCTTTCTCCAAATGTGATGCAACTGTTGACGAGTGACAACGCCTCACGTCTATTGAAGTATTGAAGTTCGTTTGCAGATAGACACTTTTTGTCAGGCCACTTTGATTTGATAAACTCACTTATTCGAATCAGTTCTGGACAGCTCAATGTTGCAGTGCGGACCATGTTGAATGTAAGTGGCAGCTTCTGAATACTAGCGTGTATTGGCACAATCAGTGCCATGAGAACAACACCGACCGCAGCCCTAGAAACTTTCCTCTTACTCGCCCCAATTGACCTTTTCACGATGGAAATGGCAGCCAAGACAGCGACTAAGACAGTGCAATCACTGGAAAAGGGGCGTTTTTAGTCATAAAACGATTATAAACTTTACCAATATAGACATTCAAACAGACTATATGATACCACACATTGATTTCAACCCGGTGGCCTTAATAGATATACCTACAAGAGATGTCTGGATCGAAAACCGAGTCATAAACACAAATCATGTGTCGGTTTTCACGGATGGTTCCAAGACGGTCGAAGGGGTAGGGTCAAGCATTTTTCAGAAAACCCACCTTTAAATCGATCGATAAAGCTTCCGAACTGCTGCAGTGTCTTCCAAGCGGAGGTATGTGTAGTTTATGAGGCAGCAAAGCATCTTGCCACATGTGAACTAGTAAACAAGAACATTAACATTTTCATAGACAGCCAGGCGGCCATCAAAGCCATCTACTTAGTTGTCACAAAGTCAAAACTAGTGGAATGTTGTCGCAAAGAGTTGAGATTACTTAGCGCAACAAACACAGTTACCATACGTTGGGTCCCAGGACACTGTGACATACATGGCAATGAAAAGGCAGAGGAATTGGCAAAATACGGGTCATCCTCTGATCCGAGCCAAACTGAATCGTCAGTACTTATGCCTTTGGGGCTAGAAAAAAAAACAGAATTCACCAAAGCTCCCTCGAAGCCGCCAATGATAGGTTGCCACAGATTGACACGTGTCGGGTTTCGAGAAATCTTTGGCCGGATTTTTCTAGGAAAAAAACTAAATACTGGGGAGCGCAATGGATTCTTTGAGATCCGAGTGAGGTGTTTCGGCTTGCCGAATCATCACCCCTTATAACCTAACCAACGACATACTCTTCAGATGTAGGCCTTGGATGTTGGCGAATCAAATGTGATAAAACGTCTGCGTTTCCGAAGTTACTAGTGGATATGTACTGAATTGAAAAATCATACCTGAGTAAAGTGAGGGCCCAACGCTGTAACCCATTTGCATACACACAGGAACTCCCTTCTTTGAACCAAAAATTGGCAGAAGTGGTTTGTGATCTGTCTGAAGGGTGAAATGGCATCCTAGTAACATGCGATGAAACTTTTTCACTGCAAATGTGAGTGCAAGGCCCTCTTTCTCCACCTGGCTGTACTGTTGCTACGTTGAAGTGAGAGTCCGTGATGCATGTTGAATGGCTTTGATTGTACCATCTTCGAATTTATGAGAAATGCATGCCCCAATGCCGATGTTTGAAGCATCTGCTGCCACTATGATTGGTAGTTTTGGATCATAGTGTGTGAGACCAAGATCTGATGAGAGAATTCTTTTAAAGTTGTTAAAAGCTTCTTGACATGCGTCTGTCCATAACCATTTACTGTCTTTTTTCAGTAGCGCATGCCGTAGTAGGTCATGGCACCCAAAAATGATCTCAGCTGTGAGACGTTTTGTGGTTCTGGCATCGAAACTATACCGGCTGCTTTTTCTGGGTCTGGTTTGATAGCAGCGGATCCTATGATATGTCCCAAATACTTGAGTGAGGGCTGAAAAAATTAACATTTTTCTATTTTGATGTGAAACCTATACTTACGTATTCGTGCCAGAACCATATTCAGTCTCTGAGAATGTTTCTCTATGATCCGCCGCGAAACCAACAAATCATCAATAAAAGCTGAAACTCCTTCAAGCTGCCTTAGCATGGTATCCATAACTTGTTGAAAACTTCCTGGTCCTGCTTTGACTCCAGGAGGAATTCTGTTGAACTGATATAAACCTCTGTGAGTGTTGATGGTGAGAAAATTCTTATTTTCTTCACCTACTTCTACTTGCAGGTACGCATCTAACAATGTGGGTGAAGAACTTTCCATCCGCATGCTTCACAAAAATGTCCTCAGGTAGTGGAAGTGGATGTTGATGAGGTTGGAGAGAATCATTCAAACCTGTTGAAGAATCTGGGCAAATTCTTATGCTTCCATTGGTTTTTCGAACAGTAACTATTGGTGCAGCCCACTATAGGCGTTATGACGCCTAAACGCTCAAATTGGTCCAATTCCTGTTCTATCTGCTTAAGTGCGGCATATGGTACTGGCCGCTTTGCCTGAAAATTGGTATTGCATTTTCCTTCAGATAGAACTTCGGTCTGAATTTGGTACAATGCCCCAGAGTGTCTTTGAATATGACTCCAAAATCTTTTTGTATTCTCTGTACTTGATTATGCAACGAAACTTGAGATGACAACTGTAGTGCTCGGGTAAGTTTGTTGAATGGCTGATCCCATAGACCAAACTTGTCTGTCCAATTTATGCCAAAAAGGTTCAGGTTTGGAAGATCAGGGACTCGGCAAGCCAATTTCATGGTTTTGTTTTGAAGTGTAGGTAACAAAAGAACCTAGCATTTTTAAATTCTTACCCTGTGCATCTATGACTGATTCCAAATAGTTCTCTGAAGAGAGTTTCGGACTGCCCAGCTGATCCCACACTTCCATGGACACGATTGTGACATCTGCGGCTGTGTCTAATTGGAGTATGACTGGGACTCTGTTAATTAAGACTTTGATGAATTTCCGATTTGATTTCCGCACAGAAATTACACAAACGACATTTGATTTGCGTTGCTTTTTATTCTTGGCACTGTGCTTGGCTGATTTATTTTTTTCTTGGTGAAACAAGAACAATATCCCTGTTTGTGTCCCGTCAGCTTACACGATGAGCACTGGTGGTTCTTGAATGCGCAGTCTGCGGCAAAATGCATGCCACTACATCCCCAGCATGATGTTCGTGGTACTGCCTTAATGGTGGAACTGCTTGATGAAGGATGCTTGGATTGAATATTGTTTTTGATGTTCTGCTGTGATGTCTTATGTTGATTCTTGTTGCCATACGATACAACTTGCGTTTTGTTTGGTGTAGTTTCAAGCAATTGAGTGTCTTGCTTGAGTGTTGCAATTTTCTGACATTCCATTAGCAAATTTTATGGTGTAATTTTTGCTTTATCACCAGTTTGTAAAAGTGCCAGTAATCTGGACCTTACGTCAGAGTCACATGAAGCATGCAACCTTGCTCACTTGTCAGCTTCCCAAGCTGAAATTGCTCACAATTTTTATTAACCCTGCTTGCATACATCGTGAATTCTTCACAACTACTTTTCATGGTTTGTAAGCAGTGGAAGCGCAAGTTGAACGTGGACTCAGATTATCCAAATATACTGCTAAGCTTTTCGATTGTCGTCTGAAAATCGAAACTAGCAGGTGTATTTGACAGAATTAAATTCACATATCTCGAGTACTCTGCTGGACCCAAGAAGCTTCCCAAGAAGAGGCCGAACTCTTGCATCTGCTGTGAGTGCTTTTGCGTCTTCTTTGAACGTGGTTGAATAACGTTCATACCACTGTGAAAATGTGACACCATTTTCCTCATCGTAGTGAAAATCCTGAATATTTTTAGCGAGCACTTCCATCGTGTACTCTGCCGATGCCCTTTCGTTTTTCAGGCCGAAAACATTTTCGGATAGGTGCTCCATGAGGGCAGACTGTCTAGACATCATCACTTGAAAAAATGAAATGAAATCCGGTGGAATCTGCGGTGGTGGTGGAGGCTGTTGAAGGTTAGGCTGAAGTGGATTTTGCAGTGGAGGTTGTTGCTGATGAATTTGTTAAAGAGGTGGATGTTGCAACGAAGGCTGATGTTGTAAAGGATGTTTTATTTCTGGAATCCTCGTCGCCACTGTTGCGTTCTGTAATTAAAAAAAAGGAGAAAAGAAATAGACACTTTATTTAATAAGTCTCAAGACTAATATCAATATATTTTATTAAATAAATTAAATATTAATTATTGAAAAAGAAGTTAGGTTATAATATAAATAGTGTGTTGCTTTGTAAAGAGATCTGCACTGGATGGAATGGGAAACAAGAATAAATCTGTCACTCTGAACTACAGGAATTGAATTTTATTGAGTCTACAAAAATAAGAAGTAGTAGTAGAATGAGATACTGCGGCTATCAAGTATTACCTGCTTTGTTCGATTACAAATTTGTTAGCCTCATGGCAGATTTAAGGTGTTAGTTGAACTGTTCTTGCTCACCAGCAGTGTATATTGTGGTGAATATGCCCATTTATGCAAGCAACGAAATCTTTTATTCTTCTATAACAGAATAAATTAGTAGCGCCATCTTTGGACAAAAGATTAACTAATGTTATTCAATACCTTAACCACTCTCATGTTATCCAATACCTAAACCACTGAAACTGCTATAATTAATTGAACGAAGGCTTTACCACTGAAACTGCTATAATTAATTGAACGAAAGCTGTTGAGAGCTTTTGAGCTACTTGTGGAGACTTGTGGAGGAGAAGCAAATTCCAGCATATTCCAGAAGCCCTAGAAGATTCTAGTACCTTTTTCTCGAATATAAATACACGGCCACCAGTCCGAAGACCTCAGTTTAATTTTTGGAAGCGAACGAATAAACGTCGGTGTAAAAAAGTGAATTAAGAGTTGTGCTTGTTATAATAAAAGTATTGGAATTAAAGTATTTGAAGTGAAATAAAGGTGTTTTATTTTTGTAAAGTAATTGTTGTTTAGTTTGAATAAAAGAAACAAGTTTTATTTGCGAACCCTTGGCTAAAATATTACATTGGTGTCAGAAGTGGGACAAAACTTATGTGTGTGCATTCAGATAATTAATGGTGAAAATTGATAAAGTGTGTGAATAAATAAGCAAATAAGAAAAGTGCTTGTGAAAAGTGACATACAAGAATATAAGAATAAAAATAGAAACAAAATGGGTAAAATTGTGAATGCATTGAATTGTGTTGAACTTAAGGCAGAACAGAACAGACGAGGTCTTCCTACTACTGGAACGAAAAATGACCTCATTATTCGTCTGCAGGAAGACTTAATGCAACACGGTGAAAATCCAGACACGTTTCTATTTGAAATTGAAATGTCGGAAGATCAAGTGAGTACAAGCTTAGACATTACCAATATGATGGCTCAGCTGCTCGCCCAGTTTGAAGACCAACGAAAGGAGCAAAAGAATCTTCTTGAAGAGCAACGTAGTGAACAAAAGAATCTTCTTGAGTAATTTTAAGAACAACGAAATGAATAGAAGAATGACCAAGAGAATCTGCTTGTACGATTGGAAGAACAACGCAAAGATCAAAGGAACCTTCTAGACGACCAGAAAAACCTAATCGATAGTAAGCTAAACTCATTTGAAAATAAATTCATGGCTGTTGATGAACGTGTTGAAAACGTCGAAAAACAATTCTCGAAAGTTGACACAAGGTTCGAAAAATTTGAAGACAAAATGCAGAACTTTGGCAATGAGTTAGAAAAAGTTCGAAAAATAAAGGTTCGAGAAAGTTCTGGCGACTGCTCAAGGAAAAAGGAAATGCATCTACCAACCTTTGATAGACAAACTTTGTTGCGGTCGCCTGTCAGCTAAAAAACTAGAAGCAGCTCGAGCACAATAGTTTCTGACACACCGGCAAGAAATCATGTTTTTTTTGTTAGCTGAACTTCGGCAAATAAACCAAACAACTCTAAAATAATTACCCAGTTAGTTATGGTTTCTTGTCGTTGGTTGTTTGCTTGTTTGTTTTTGTGGGATGTGGATCTGTCAGAAAATGACAGAAGGACAGAAGACGATAAAAACTATTTCCACCAGGTTTCAACTAGTCAATCTGTCAACCCCATGTGAAACAAGTTGAGATGGCGGATTGAGGATAAGTAAAGTAAAGTAAAGTGTAAAGTATTATCTATGGTAGAATGTTCAATATTTGAGAGGTAGGTATTGTTGAATACAGCAGGGTCAATGATTACACAATCAATTTTAACTGAAGTAAAACTTAGTTAAAATTTACACGGCACGATTCAATAACCTGTAGTACTGTTTTGGCAAGGTGTTCTGATAAAATATGTACAGAGTACGATTCAAGGGGATGATTATTTTGTCTGGAATCCGTCTGTTTTGAAATCAGGGGCTACAAATAAGAAGCAAATATAAACAAAAATGATGGAGAAACCAAAATAAAATTAATTCAAAATTATAAACTATATTAAAAATGTGAACGCCGTTCAGGGTTTTATTTTACCCCATCTGTTAGGCAGTAGTAATAGTAGTTTGGAACGAAATGAAGCATTCAAGTTATAATGACATATGAGGGGAACATCTTCCACTACCCAATACTAATACACATCTCAAAAAAAAAAATAGAACTAGCAGTACCTTGTCTTGGATGTTGGATCGGATGATGGGAGGAGGAAAACAAAAAAAAAAAAGGTGGTGTGGTCAACATCATCTTTTCTATTTTTCGTCAGATGACAACTTCTGGTTGTGCCGGTGGTAGATCCTTCCACGACCGCGGACGTAATTTTAGAAAAATTTCAATTTTTCCCATTTGATAATACGCGCTTAGTAAATTTGAACTTGAAGTTCCTTTTTATTTTAAATTATAATATAAACGTAGATGTACTTATTAACGTGTACTAGATTTCATGTAATCGTAAATATTATAATCTTTTTAACCTAGTTTTTGTGCGTGAACACTCCTACCGTCGAGTTCGTGTAAGGAGACAGCCTAGAGGGAATCTTACAAAAAAAAAAAAAAAAAAACAGAAAACATATATAGGAAACTTATAGCCTTATTCTGGCAACCTCACTGATGCCTCACAAGTCACAATAACCTCACAACTCGTCGTGAACTCGCCTCATAAAAACTAATCAAATTATGATCTGCTCCTTGGCAGATCACAACTCACGTTGGTTTTGTGAGGTTTATTATGAGGTCTTCCATAAAAAACGAAATTGTACCGCCTTATAAGAAAACAAAGTCACAAAAAATTGTGACCTGTGAGCCTCACAACGGCAGATTAGGGCTGTTAGTATAGGGTGAGTTGGTCATGGAGCGGTGGTATTTCACTGAATGGGTCCTAAGAGATTTTTTATAAAGGTTATCCAACCAGTTTTGGTATTCTCGGCGGTCCCAGTTTATTGGCAGACTACTGGGGCCGCCAAATCAAATAATGGTGGTCTATGAACCAGACACCGTTGGTCGATTGTTTGTTTTTTGAGCGCAAACTTTGATTTGGGGCACGTGGTTTGTTGGATCCTTTTCTCTCTTTGGATAACAAGAAGTTTGAAACTGATTGCTGAGAGCGCAGCCTGTGCACGATGAAGTCTCCAGGCCGATGGATCAGGATTTAAAGTTGGACTTCCCTCCGAAATTCTGGTTTCCGAAACGATAAAACTATAAAAAGAAAACCATGAAGAAGGTGTCCAGGTATTTTATTAAGTCTACTCGTAAATATATGTCGTGTACCAGGAACAAACATTTTTTTCGCTGACTTTATATTAAGAAATTGGTAGGAAAAGTAAAAAAATAATATACAGTATATATACCTATTTCCCCCACTTATGTATACAAAAATTATACTCCGATATTTTAACCGCTAAATATTTTGTTAGTGTAATAATGTATAATAAGTTTTCCGTGAGGATTTTCTTCACCTGGTTAAGATCCGTATATTAATCATTATTGTTCAGTTCCTTAAAAAGTAAGTAACGTTTTGTAAGTGCTAAGTCCTGTTTCCTAGGATTATTATCGCGTTTTTTTTCGTGATTTGTGTTTGCTTTGACAGTGTTAGTCTACCTCCAGAGAGCTCTTTGTAGGTAGGAAAAATCTTATACCATAATTACGATGTAATGCCTTATCGCGTACCAATAAAGGGTACTTTTCAAATTTATACAGATAGTTCGTTAAGGAAACATTTCTAAGGTCACATTTTCGTTTTGTTATTCTATCTATATTAATAGACTTACGGATAAAAATATTTATTTCAAGTTCTTATGTTTATATTAAAGTTTACGGATCATACTAAAAATATCCTCTTAAAAGTCGTTTTATAGCCCTTAATAGTTTTTGTTGATTGCAAATTCAATCCTTTAGAATTAGATAAATTTATTTATTATGGACTTCTAATATTTACTTAAGTTTATGTTTAGTTCTATGTATAATAAACTGCATTTTCCGCCGTTACATTACATATTCTGACATTTTCATGTTTTGTTTTGAACAAAATACGTTATTTTGAAGACGTGCTTTCACGGGTGTGGAGGGTTATAGTGTTTCCTTTCGGTTACTTGGTGTGACTTGAACGTGTCATCGCATCTTGGGGGGACTCCCAAATATGGCCGTTGGATTCCCAGGTTGGAAGGGTAGAGAGGCTACACTGCATCAATACCAGCAGTGCCCTTGGAGTGGTGATAGTCCGTCAGGTGTCGTTTTGACTTATCTGGCCTGATATGTGTTTTTGCTTGCAGTACGGTTGGGTTTTGGGGGCAAGATCCCCCCATTCCGGTGAGCTAATGCCGTGCACAGCAAGCAGGCCGCGTCCCTCAAAGCGCAACATTCCTTTTCCAAACTCTTCCTTTTTTTTTTTGTTTCCTACCTATTCCTCTTTCCAACCCTACCTTCACACTAACTCCTTATCCTTCCCCTCCTCTTGCCTTGCAACAACTTCTTGGTCAATCTACAAGAAGCAGATTGAGGCAGCCGCAATGACAAATGGCTGGGATGACGAAGACAAGTTTATTGCCCTGACGCTTGCTCTTAGAGTTTCTGCTGCTGAACTTTTGCAAACCTTACCAGCAGACAAGAACGGCAACTTCAGTGTTCTTGTTTAGGCCATTGACAAGCGATTTGAGGATGGCCATATGCAAGAAGTCTTCCGCGTCCAACTCAAAACCAGAGTCCAGAAAAGAGGAGAAAGTCTGCAACAACTCCAAGCTGACATTGAACGGTTGACGCATCTAGCATACCCGACTGCAGGATATGAAATTATCAACCAGCTAGCAACGAAGGCTTTTGTCCGTGCAGTTTCCGACATCAATCTCCAGCGAGCAATTCGAACTGCTGGAAAACGCACGCTTTCTGAAGCATTAGCCTTCGCGCTCACTATGGAAGCATCGGAACAAGCTTCTTTAGGAATTTATCGGATAAGAGAACTGGAAGTTGAGGAATGTTGTTTCCAGAGCTGAATTCCAAAGAAGGCAGCGAGCAGGACCTGCTCGATGTTGAAATTGCAACAAAAACGGACATCTCCAGTGCCAGTGCAGATTGCCACCAAGAAGAAACACCTGTCAAAATTGTAGAAGCAAAAATAATACCCACGAACAGATAAGCAATAACATCAACGCTCCTGCTCACCCCGTTTCCCAGCCGGAAAACGAGTAAGAATCAACTTCGAGGGGCAGAAGCTGGTTTCTGGTATCGATGGCCCCAGAACCACCATCCAAATCTCGCAGGAAAGGAGAAATAATTGGAAAATGCGAATCTGTGTCTGCAATAACCAAGATCACAGAAATGAACACAGACAAATCTATGGACCCCGAAAAATTCAGCTCCATGAAAGCCAAAACTCTGAAGCCGTCCAATCTAAGTCAACATCAGCTAAATATTGCTGGAAGCCTTCTTCATGAGTACGCTGAAATATTTTCTTCACCGTGTGGGCAGTATGGTCGAACACACTTGGTGCAGCATCGAATTGACACAGGAGACGCAACACCAATTCGACAACCGGCAAGACGTCTCCCATTAGCCAAACAAGCCGAAGTTGAAGAGATGATATCGACAATGAAGAAAGATGGGGTAACCAAAATCTCCAAAAGCCCCTGGGCATCACCAGTAGTTCTTGTCAAAAATATGGATGTAAGTACCAATTTTGTGTGGACTACCGTAGGCTGAACGATGTGACAAAGAAAGACAGCTACCCTTTGCCCAGAATCAGCGATACTTTGGATGCAATGGGAGGAGCTCAATGGTTCTCGATGCTGGACTTGAAGAGTGGCTACTGGCAGGTAGAAATCCATCCAAGACAGCTTTCTCTACAGGAAATGGTCTGTGGCAGTTTAAAATTATGCCATTCGGACTATGCAACGCTCCGGCAACTTTTGAGCGTCTGATGGAGTGTGTTCTACAAGGACTTACCTGGAAATCATGCCTTGTATATTTGGACGATGTCTTCTTTTATGGGAAAACTTTTGATGAACATTGTGAAAACCTTAAGGCTGCATTCCAAAGGCTGCGAGAAGCACACTTAAAATTGAATCCAGAGAAGTGTGTGCTTTTCAAGACCGAAATTAAATACCTGGGACATATCATCTCATCCCAAGGAGTAAAGACTGATCCTGAGAAAGATGACACTGTAAAGAATTGGCCAACACCACAAGATAAACACCAACTCCATAGCTTTCTTGGTCTAGCCACATATTATCGGCGCTTTGTGAAGAACTTTGCTGGAATTGCTAAGAGCTTGCATCAACTTACTGAAAAGGGGAAGCCGTTCGAGAGAAAAGTTTTCAGGAACTCAAGCTACGCTTGTGTAATGCTCCTGTGCTGACCTATCCGACACCTGGAAAACCTGTCATCATTGGCTTCTGAACTTCAAAAATCCCGAAGGTCAAGTAGTTAGGTGGATCGAGAGACTTCAGACATACGACTACCAAATTCAACATCGGAAAGGAAAGCTGCACTCTAATGCAGATGCATTGTCTCGGCGACCGTGTTATCAGGACTGTAAGCATTGCACACGTCAAGAAAAGGAAACAGTTGCCATCCAGCGAATAACACCCGATCCCATTTACGGTTGGAGCAATGAAGAACTGAGAACTGCCCAACAAGAAGACACAGATAAATAGCCCATTCTTACATGGAAGGAACACGAAGAAAAACCAGAATGGGGTGACATCTCCAATAGAAGTCCAGCTCTCAAAGCATAGTGGGCACAGTGGGACTCGCTTCATGTGCAAGAAGGAGTACTAAGGCACAAATAGGAGTCAACAGATGGCAAATTTTATGTGATGCAGTTGATGGTACATAGTTCAAAGGTTAATTACGTTCTTCGAGAGATGCATGATGGAGCATCTGGAGGTCATTTTGGAATCCATAAAACGCTGGAGAAGATACGACAAAGGTTCTACTGGCTACATGCAAGAGAGGATGTCGAAAAGTGGTGCAGAAAATGTGATACTTGTGTTGCTACCAAGGGACCAGGTAGAAAGCTTCAAAGTAAAATGCAGCAGTACAATGTCTGTACACTTTTCGAAAGAATAGCAGTTCCTTATATTCATAAACGATCTTTTATCTGAAATTTCTAACCCATTAAATTGTTTCGCTGACGACAGTACCCTCAGCTTTTCATATCTGTTCTTAGATTCACATCCATGTCCTTCGGATGTGGAACTTGAACGTCAGCGTATGATAAGCTCATTAAATTCTGATCTCGACAGCATTGTCCAATGGGGAATAAAAAATCGTGTAGAATGTAATGCTTTAAAAACTCAATGCTCTCTACTGTCGTTAAAACGAAACCCACCCCCCATGCCACTTTCCATGAGTGGCACTTGCATTGAGGAAACCGAAAAGCTTTCAGTCCTCGGTATGTGTGTCACAGACCACCTTTTATGGAACGACATCGCCAAAAATTCTGCTAAGTGTTTAGGTTTTTCTCCGTCAATGCAAGAAATTGTTCTCCCCTTCTGATCTGGCTGTGATCTACAAAGCCTTTATTTGTCCAAAACTTGAGTATAACTCTCACATTTGGGCAGGTGCTCCAATAACCCACTTGAGTTTATTGGATAGAATTGAAAAGAGAGCTCTTAAAATGATAGCTGAAAGAACTATAACGGAAACATTCTCATCTCTTGGGCACCGTCGAAATGTTTCATGTCTTTCGTTATTTTACCGTTATTTCCATAAACAATGCTCTAGTGAAATAGCCAGTTGTATTCCTCCCCTTAATTAATTCAACCGTAATACTCGCTCGCGCTTCTAGGAATGCCCATCAGTTTACCCTTGAGCCCAATTTCGGACGTACTGTTAAGTACAGAGATTCTTTCTTTAGTCGCACTACTCGAATGTGGAATGCTCTACCCAGCTCAATTTTCCCCTCCCATTGTGATCTACAGACGTTCAAAACCAATGTGCATCGGTATCTCCTTTTAAATCCCCTCCAATCTACCTAATTGCTCGTGATGTGTATATCATCTTAAGGGTAGTCACAATCCCTTTTGCATGCGCTTAATATAAAAAAAAAAAAAAGATGTTGCAGGTCCGTTTCCGGAGACCAACAGCGGAAACCGATACATCCTTGTAGTCATTGATTACTTCAGCAAGTGGCCTGACGCATTTGCCATCCCAAACCAAGAAGCCAAAACATTGGTTGATCAGATTGTATTCAATTGGGTGAGCAGGTTCGGTGTTCCTTTGGAATTGCATTCTGACCAAGGAAGGAACTTCGAATCTAACACCTTCCAGGAGGTTTGCAATCTCCTTGGCATCAAGAAGACGAGGACAACACCGCTCCATCCACAATCTGACGGAATGGTCAAACGATTCAACAGGACGCTTAAGGAACATCTGTCCAAGGTTGTGGGTGACTATCAATGAGACTGGGACCGCCATATTCCATTGTGTTTGATGGCCTATCGAAGTGCGGTTCATAGTTCAACGGGACATACACCATCGGAGATCCTGTTTTGCACAACAATACAGCTGCCTAGTGAAGTAAAATTTGGATGCCGTACTATGGACCCAGAAAAGCCAGATGAATATGTGGATAACCTTGATTCAATATAGCTTTTAACGGCCTTCAGTCCATAAAAATTGGCGTTTCGTCCCGGCGTTCTCACTTGGACTCTTCAGTTGACAGTGAGGGCCTTGTCAAGACGCAATTTTTATTAAGTTCAGTCCAGCTTACATCAATTTTACAGCGAAAATCGAATGTGAACTATATCCAACCCAATTAGAATTTCTAATCAAGAATTGTTGGAAATTTTGTTACCCGTGGCCTGGCATTGTTAACATATGAGTGTGGATAACCTAAAAGAAAGACTCATTGACATCCATCAACGGACAAGGAATACCATAAAAATAGCTAGTGATAGGGTGAAAACACGGTACGACGCTCGTGCAACAATGATTGGATTCCAAGAAGGAGACCTGGTGTGGTTTTACAATCCCCATCGACATAAATGACTGTCACCAAAACTTCAACAAAACTGGGAAGGCCCATACACCGTTGTGAAGCGAATCAAAAATGTGGTTAACCGCATTCAGAGAGGGTTAAGAGGGTCAAGGTAGTTCACTGTGACCGTTTACATCGCTATAACGGTGGTGATCGGAGTAATGGATTTAATCGGGACGATCAAAACTAAGAGGGGGGCAATGTGGTGAATATGCCCATTTATGCAAGCAACGACATCTTTTATTCTTCTATAACAGAATAAATTAGTAGTGCCATCTTTGGACAAAAGATTAACTAATGTTATCCAATACCAATTCTGAGAGCTTTTGAGCTACTTGTGGAGACTTGTGGAGGAGAAGAAAATTCCAGCATATTCCAGAAGCCCTAGAAGATTTTAGTAGCTTTTTCTCGGATATAAATACACGGCCACCAGTCGGAAGACCTCAGTTTAATTTTTGGAAGTGAACGAATAAACGTCGGTGTAAAATAGTGAATTAAGATTTGTGCTTGTTATAATAAAAGTATTGGAATTAAAGTATTTGAAGTGAAATAAAGGTGTTTTATTTTGTAAAGTAATTGTTGTTCAGTTTGAATAAAAGAAATAAGTTTTATTTGCGAACTCTTGGTTAAAATATTACAATATTTTACATCGTGAGGGCTGTCGCTATTATTTATAATTTTAAATATATATACAAAAACTAACAAACTAACTTAATACTAGATGTCGTGGAGCAAGACTATGGTATACATAGTATACATATGCTTGTCTCCGTTCAAAATTGCGAGTGCGCTTTAGTGCTGAGATTATTTCGTTTATCACACTATGAGATGCCCGAAGGCCAGACTATGGATACATTTGAGTGTACATATAGTTTTTTTTTTTTTGTTTTTTTCGTTCTTATGAGATCAGTTTATCATCGAGATTTGTTTGTTTTTATTGTTTACATTTGTAATTTTAGTTAGCAATGCTTTATATTTGATATTAACATTTTTAATTTTGTTCTGTCTTATGTTGTTTTGGTGTTTGGGAAAATATTTACATAGTCTTATTGATGGATATTTTAGGTGTATTGATAATATATTTTTAATACATTTTTTAATTTTTATAGTTTAATGGCCGGTTGCACCAAGCTCTTTTAAATTTGTATTGCTTTGTTAGATTTAAAAATGACATTTATCGGTTGCAGCAACCACTTTTAATTTTAAAAGGCCAATAAACGAACCAATAAACATAAGTTCCATTTTCCTCCAGTTAAAACTAATTTTATTGGACAGAACCCAGAAATAAATTAAAAAAAAAACACTGGAAGGGTGAAAAACAAAGATGCATGAGTTAGAATTCAAATCCATTTTTTTTTTATTTTTGAGTTAAGTGGAAAACAACCCCATTCAATACCTACTACATGAAAACGAATATTATAAGAAATATTAATGAACTGAAACCCAGCCAAAATTATAATGATAAGCTGCGGAGTTACAAACAAACATATTTTTCACAATTTCTTTTTTTATTTTCGCGTTGCATTAACCAGGTATCTACATATTTATGGTTGTATGGATTGGTACGTAGCACATCCCAATATTTATTTATTTTCATTGGCATTTCTCGTATTGCTATCTCAGTTACACTAGTTGGAACTGTTTCGTTCAGTTTTGAAAGCGATGGTAAAATGGAGGGATGGTTAATGAACTCAATTTTAGCTAAAAAATCTGTGATGATGATTGGTGCATCTCAGATAAATTTATCGTGTCGATAAATTTAAATAGCCTTTTAGTAAAAACTGGTTTTAGAGCATTTTGGTGCAACTGGCCATTAAGGGATTATTATTGACAATAAACTTACTTTCAAACACATATCGATAAAATATATTCTAAAGGCATGTGTGTGCTGGGATTCGTTAAACGTAGATCTAATGAATTTAACGATCCTTATATAACAAAAGCGATCTACTGTTCATCTAGTTCGGTCTCTCTTAAAATATTGCACTGTTGTGTGGTCCCCGTTTTATGATGTCGATGTAAAGAAAATTGAATCCGTACAAAAACAATTTTTACTATTTGCATTAAGAGATCTTGGATGGAATTCCCTCGGTATTCCCATTGTTTAAAACTTTTGTGTATAGTCTCCATAATAGTAGGGAATTGTCAGAGGCTTTATTTGCGTTTGATCTTTTCAAAAGTAATATAGATTAACCTCCAAAGCAACTATAAACAGGTGATAATTTTTACAATTTGCGACACTTGAATTTTGTAAAAGAATCGAATTCAAGAACTAATTATGCTTTTCATGAAACTTTTAATCGTTAATCGAAAACTTTCAACAATCATTTTTAATTATTTTCAATTAGTATTAGCAGAGAAACTTTTAAGAAAAGAATAATGCAAAAAATGATGGCTGAAGTTTCTTTATGATATTTTTTAATTTTTCTTTTTAATTTATTTTGTTTTAATTTTTCTCTCTTTAAAACTTTTAATATTGTTCAAAATCTCATTTTTATCTACGAATTTTGTATATATATAAGATAAATAATGTTTATCATTACTATTTAATTTTAATTTTCTTTTTACTTGTTGTCTAATTTTGACAAAATAAATAAATAAATCCAATAGTTGTAATTCAGTTATAAAATCAATGGCGCATAATTTTAGTCGATTTAGTACGATGTTCAATCATTTTTAGTATATTACTAGATTAAAAAGTGTATTTTGCTAATTCTTAACGAGTTAAGCATCATATTAGCCGTGTTTTTTGCAGGTTCAGATAGAATTTGACGAAAAAAACAACATCTGAATTAAGGAATTTACATGTTAAATTCTAAAAGGTCTATGTTTGTATCTAGGTATCTAAATCAGACGACGTTTCAATCGTGTTTACGTTTTTCTTCAGGTCTTTAAAACATAGTTATTAATATTTAATAGCTTCAATTTTAAAAAAAATTATAGAATTTGTACTTACAACTTTTTCTTTTATAAAAATGATATCACGGTTTAATCCTCTTTTGGTTGTATTTTGGTTTTTGAATTCAATTATTATTCTTTTCAATATTAAGAAATGTCTTGAAAAAGACGTTTTTTTAAATCAAAATTTTGAATAATAATAAATATTTCAAACCAATTTTTTTTATATTTTGAATAATAAGGCTCGTTTCACACATATTCGGTTTCATTCGGTTCGGTCTGTATTCGGTTCAATTTCGGTTTTCTACTAGGTTTGGTTTATTACCTCTTAATGAGTTGACGATACATGCTGCTTAGTCCTTCAAAGTCTGATTGTCTATTAACTGTATTTTCTGTGTTTAAAATGTGTAGCATTTCTATTAACATCCTTTTGTTATAATGTTTTTCTGTCTGTAAAATATCTACATTAATGTTATCAGGGGCCTATTTCTCCGCTACTACATCAGCTACAATGTAGTAGTATAACAGTTGTATTACATCATTTCTGTTTCAAACATACATTGGTTTTTCAGGTGTAGTACATCAATGTAGCATTGGAGAATCGACTGGAAATATTGGAAAAATGTATGATTCTGTTTCACAGTTTTTGATACTACATTGTTGTAGTACAACTTACTGTAATTTTTTGTTACATTTTCACAATAAAAATATTTGCTGTGATTGCTGTAACAGAATAACATTGTTGCATTTAAAAGAAAATATACGAATGTAAGTATTTTTGTTTTGTATTTAAACATAAGAAATTCAAAAAATGTATGATTTATCTTTTGATTTTTTGTATAGTCGGTGAAAATTGATTCGTTGTAAATACACTTTCGGTTTTCTTTCAATTCTTATGTTGAATTCAAAATCTTCGTCGAAAATTTATATCGAAATCCATTTTTTATTTTATTTTATTTTATTTTATTTTATTTTATTTTATTTATTTGTGTCTCTTTAAAGTTCAAATATCTCACTTCTAAAAAAAAACAATATAAATAGCCTCGTTCACGCTGCAGTAAGATATGTTATCTCGAACAATTCAACGTAAAATGTAAATTTGAAGTCGGCTGTTGTTGACATTTCTCTTCAGACGTTCTAAATATATATTTTGCCTTCTTTGAACTCTTAAGGCAAGACCGCACTCAACTTCAGCGGAACTAAGCTTCACGACGCGGCAAGTTATTATTATTTGTATAAAATTGTATGAACTATTTTGCACTAAGCGGCAACTGAACTTCATACAATTTCATGCGAATCCGTCTGAAGTGTAGTTCCGCTTCAGTGCAGTTCCGTCGAGTGCGGTGTAACCTTTATATTAAATTCGAAATCATCATCAAAAATATTAAAAATCTCAAAATCCTTTATATTTTATTATTAATTTTCTTTCGTTATTTTGACGTTCATGTATTTTTGGGTTATTTTGTGATAAAAAAAATTTTTTAATCACTTCATTCTCAAGTATACTCGTATATAAATTGTACTCAATTACGAAAAACTATTTTCCTATTATATAACTCTATAACTATTATGGTGAATTTACATGTATTTGCGTCTGCATAATGCAGAAAAGTAAAGCAGGACAGATGCATACAAAAAATCCGAGCGAGTAAAAGAGAACCATTAAGAAGATGAACATGTTCGTCTTCATTTCTGCATTATGGCACTATCCTATAATGCAGAAACGATGTTCTTCTGCATTTTAATCTTTTCTCTCTATCTAACAATTATACATTTTGTATTTGGTATCCCTATTTTTTTTTTGCAGAAGCCAAATGCAGATACATGTAAATCCACCATTACAGACGAGAGACGAAACAACCGAAAAAACGAATGGTGTAGTCGGGGTCTAGGTCTACATCATCCAGCTACATCATACAACTCTTCCAGTGGGATTTGTGAAACAGAAAAATGTAGTTGGTGTAGTTGTAGAAAGTAGTTGTATGATGTAGTTGATGTAACTGATGTAGTAGCGCTGAAATAGGCCCCAGGTCTATGTCCTTCATTTATACAATGTAAAGCTAAAGCTGTTTTTTTTGAATTTCTGTTATTTATATCAGATGTATGACCTAATATACGGTTTTTAAGTTTTTGCATTGATGTGCCAACATATACTGAAGGACAACTCAATATTCCATCACCTAAACATTTTATTTTATATACAATATCTGACTTATCTTCTTTTGGTAATTTACTTTTAAGTTTTAAAAAAAAAGTTGTTTCTTTATTCCATATTGGAGCATCTAATAAACGATTAGAAAGATTAGGAATTTATAAAACACTTTTATATGTATTGTGGTGAATATGCCCATTTGTGCAAACTACGACATCTCTTATTCTTCTATAACAGAATAAATTAGTAATGAACAAAAGATTAACTAATGTTACCCAATACCTAAACCAACCAATATCTAAACCAATCTTTCATTATCCAATACCCAAACCATAGAACTGATATAATTTGTAATTGGTCGAAAGCTTTTGAGCTACTTGTGGAGACTTTCCAGTGAAGTATATTCCAGCACATTCCACAAACCCTAGAAGATTCTAGTAGCTTTTTCTCGGATATAAATACACGGCCAAAAGTCCGAAGAACTCAGTTTGATTTTGGAAGTGAACGAATAAACGTCTGTGTAAAATAGTGAATTAAGAGTTGTAAAAATGGGTAAAATTGTGATTGCATTGAATTGTGTTGAACTTAAGGCAGAACTGAACAGACGAGGTCTTCCTACTGCTGGAACGAAAAATGATCTCATTATTCGTCTGCAGGAAGATTTAAGGCAACACGGTGAAAATCCAGACACGTTTCTAATTGAAATGCCAGAAGAGCAAGTAAGTACAACCTTAGACATTACCAATATGATGGCTCAGCAGCTCGCCCAGTTTGAAGACCAACGAAAGGAACAAAAGAATCTTCTAGAAGAACAACGAATTGAGCAGAAAAATAAACAAAGGAATCTGCTTCTACGATCTGAAGAATAACGTAGTGAACAAAAGAATCTACTCGAAAAACAAGAAAAGAATCTTCTCGAACGATTTGAAGAACAGAAACACATCCTCGAAGTTAATAAATTAGATGCCTTCGAGAACAAGTTTGATGCCCTTGACAAACGTGTTGAAAAACAGTTTTCGTCAGTGGACGCAAAATTCGAAAAGGTCGAAGATAAAATTGAGAGCATTACCAAGGAACTAGACAAAGTTCGAAAAATAAAGGTTCGAGAAAGTTTTGGCAACTGTCCAATGAAAAAGGAAAGGATGCATCCACCAACCTTTGATGGACAAATTTCTTGGTCAATCTACAAGAAGCAGATTGAGGCAGCCGCAACAACAAATGGCTGGGATGACGAAGAAAAGTTTATTGCCCTGACGCTTGCCCTTAGAGGTTCTGCTGCTGAACTATTGCAAACCTTACCAGGAGACAAGAACGGCAACTTTAGTTCGCTTGTTCAGGCCATTGACAAAAGCTTTGGTGATGGCCATATGCAAGAAGTTTTTCATGTCCAACGCAATACTAGAGTCCAGAAAAGAGGAGAAAGTATGCAACAACTCCAAGCAGACATTGAACAGTTGGCGCATCTAGCATACCCGACTGCAGGAGATGAAATTATCAACCAGCTAGCAACGGAGGCTTTTGTCCGTGCAGTTTCCGACATCAATCTCCAGCGAGCAATTCGAACTGCTGGAAAACGCACACTTTCTGAAGCATTAGCGTTCGCTCTGACT
This sequence comes from Melangyna quadrimaculata, assembly GCA_949320155.1. Taxonomy (NCBI): domain Eukaryota; kingdom Metazoa; phylum Arthropoda; class Insecta; order Diptera; family Syrphidae; genus Melangyna; species Melangyna quadrimaculata. The sequence continues at coordinate 90,299,443 of OX439485.1, forward strand.
ATGGAAGCATCAGAACAGGCTTCCTTAGGAGTTCATCGGGTAAGAGAACTTGAAGTTGAGGAATGTTCTTGTCAGAGACCTGAATTCCAAAGGAGGCAGCGAGAAGGACGTGCTCGATGCTGGAATTACAACAAAACGGGACATCTCCAGCGACAGCGCAGATTGCCATTAAGAAGAGTCACCTGTCAACATTGTGGAAGAAGAAATAGAAACTGCGAAGAAATAGAAACAAAAGCTGGTTTCTGATATCGATGGCCCCAGAACCACCATCAAAGTCTCGCAGACTAAACGAAACAATAAAAGTCTGACAGTTGACGCAACATTAAATGACAAGAAACACGTGGCTTCAATTGACACCGGTGCCACAGCCTCCATTGTACGAAGAGACTTGGTCAAGCTGACATGGCTACATAACACCAATAGCTACCGTCTGAAAACTGCGACAGGTGAGACAGCAAGAGTGTATGGAGGAGTTCGTCTCAAAATCCGTTTGGCAGAACTAGAGCTTACGCATTTATTTTTAGTAGCAGATATATGTGACGAGTGCATAATTGGAATCGACTTTATGAAAGAGCATGGATTGATTTTGGATATCGGTAAGCAAGTGCTGAAGTACCAAAATGTAGAAATTCCTATGGTTTATGGCAACAACAACTCATCGACTCTAAGAACTGTCATCGAAGAAAACATATGCTTGCCTGCCTCTTCAGAAGTGTTTGTTTGGACAAAACTAGAGGGCGATTTAGGAACCCATCGATACATCATGGTGGAACCAGAGTCTGAGCAATCTTCCCAAAACATCATCTTATGACAGACTCTTGTGGAACCAAAGAACATCCGTACGGATACTGAACACCAAACCGTACGAAGTCAAGCTCAGGAAAGGAGAAATAGTTGGAAAATGCGAATCTGTGTCCGCAATAAACAAGATCACAGAAATAAACACAGACAAATCGTTGGACCCCGAAAAATTCAGCTCCATGGAAGCCAAAATTCTGTAGCCATCCAATCTAAGTCAACATCAGCTTAGTGTTGCTGAAAGCCTTCTTCATGAGTACGCAGACACAGGAGACGCAAGACCGATTCAACAACCAGCAAGACGTCTCTCATAAGCCAAACAAGGCGAAGTAGAAGAATTGATATCGACAATGAAGAAGGATGGGCTAATCGAAAATTCCAAAAGCCCTTGGGATCACCAGTAGTTCTTGTCAAAAAGAAGGATGGAAGTACCCGATTTTGTGTGGACTACCGTAGGCTGAACGATGTGACTAGGAGAGACAGCTACCCTTTGCCCAGAATCAGCGATACTTTGGATGCTATGGAAAGAGCTCAATGGTTGTCGACGCTAGATTTAAAGAGTGGCTAGTGGCAGGTAGAAATTCATCCAGAAGATCGTGAGAAGACAGCTTTCTCCGCCGGGAATGGTCTGTGGCAGTTTACAGTTACACCATTTAGACTGTGCAATGCTCCAGCAACATTTGAGCGTCTGATGGAGTGTGTTTTACAAGGCCTTACCTGGAACTCATGCCTTGTATATTTGGACGATGTGATCGTTTATAGAAATTTTTTTGTTTAGCATTGTAAGAACCTTAAGGCCGTATTCCAGAGGCTTTGAGAAGCACACTTAAAATTAAATCCTGAGAAATGTGCGCTTTTCAAGATCGAAGTTAAATACCTGGGACATATCATCTCATCCCAAGGAGTAAAGACTGATCCTCAAAAAGTTGACACTGTGAAGAATTGGCCAATACCACAGGATAAACACCAACTCCGTAGCTTTCTTGGTCTAGCCAAATATTATCGGCGCTTTGTGAAGGACTTTGCTGGAATCGCTAAGAGCTTGCATCAACTTACTGAAAAAGGGAAGCCGTTCAAATGGTCAGGTGAGTGCGAGAAAAGTTTTCAGGAACTCAAGCTACTCCTACTCTCACCTCCACGTGGTGAACATCGGGTGTCTAGTACCTCAGCTGGAGACGGGGTTTAAATCCCCGTGAAAGCTGTTGGGGACAGCCAACGAGAGAGGGGGGGGAGGAGTGTTCCCACTAAGGCACTTCTCCTTTCATCGAGGCGGCAGCGGACGAATTCTCTAGATGGAATCAACGGTGGCGTCTACAGTTCCAGTTAGGTTGAACTACTTAGTGAACACCTTATATGGGCTACTACGACATATTTGTAGCTCAGGCCTATAAGGAGCGGTTTATCCGGCTCCCTACCCTTGGAGTTATACGAAGGGTCTGGTCCTCCGGGTCGGGGGTTGTGCGTCGGGGTAACTTCCCTACCACGTAAAAAAAAGTTGTTCCGAAACAACAACAAGCCTCGGATATGGATGATTTTAAAGTTGACGACCCCAGCAAACGAAACAAGGACAATGAATTTCGGATCTGCACTTGGAACGTCCTGTCCTTATACAGAACACGTGCAGCCGAACAATTAGTGGAGAACCTGGACAGGCTAAAGGCTGACGTAACAGCCATCCAGGAAGTGCGATGGGATGGAGAGGGCGTACGGAGACTGAAAACGTGTGACATCTACTACGGCGGGTTCTTGAAGGAACAGGGTCAGCGGCTCTTGGGTTGTGGTTTTGTGATAAGGGGAAGACTTAGGCAAGAAGTCTTGGGCTTCCGAAGTGTAAGCGAGCGCCTGGTCACAATCCGCATCAAAGGCAAATTTAAGAACATTTCGCTGATTTGTGTTCACGCCCCCCATGAAAGGAGAGAAGACTCAACCAAAGAAGCATTCTACGATCTCTTGGAGACAACGTATGATATGTGCCCGAAGTACGACGTGAAGATCATTCTTGGTGACTTCAACGCAAGATTCGGAAAGGAGGGCATCTTTGGTTCGATAGTCGGAGGACACAGCCTACACGACGAAACTTCCGGCAACGGACACAGGCTGGCAGACTTTGCGGCGGGGCGAAATGTCATCATCTCAAGCACCTACTTCCCACACCTCAATATACACAAGGGGACTTGGCGGTCGCGTGATCAAGTAACCGTCAACCAAATCGACCACGTTGCGATAGACGCGAGACATGCTTCCAGTATCTTGGACGTCCGAACGTTCCGAGGGGCCATTATTGACTCGGATCACTACCTGGTGGTAGCTAGACTACGTATGCGGATATCCATGACGCGACAACGCAGAGCAGATGCTGTGAAAAGATTCGATGTCGAGAAGCTTAAATCGCAAGAGACTGCCAGAACTTTTGCAGACCACGTAACTCTTAATCTCTCAGGAGGTCCGCTACCAGCATCAAGTGCAGAGGACCAGTGGGAACACTGTCAACAAGCCATTAGAAGTGCCGCCTCTGATGTGCTGGGTTTCACTAGGCGAATACAACGAAACCCCTGGTTCGATGAGGAGTGCCGGCTAGCGCATGCAGCTAAGGACGAGGCCTACCAGGCAATGCTGCAGACTCGAACAAGAGCTGCTGAGAGAGTGGCCCGGGAGCTCTACGGGCTGAAACGAAAAGAGGAACGCCGACTTCTCAGGAGGAAAAAGAGAGAGCACGAGAAGCGGGCGGTAGAGTCTATTGAGGGTTGTAGCGGTAGGGGAGCTGTTCGAAAATTTTATCAGAGGGTGAAGCGATCCACCCAAGGATTCAAGGCTAGAACGGAAGCCTGCCGAGATGAGAGTGGGAATATGGTAGTAGACACACAGTCAGTGCTGAGGATCTGGAAAGAACACTTCTCTAGACTGCTTAATGGCGAAGACAGCCAAGATGCCGCTAATAGGCAGAACGCTCCATTCAACTTGGACGATGATGGCCAAGAGTTCCGTCCACCCGACCTAACCGAAGTTCGGCTGGCGATATCCAAACTTAAGTCGTACAAGGCTGCAGGTGCGGATGGCTTACAAGCCGAACTATTTAAATCAGCGGGAGATGAATTGGCTAGGAGCATACACCAGCTCATCTGCAAAATTTGGTCGGAGGAAAGTATGCCCGATGAATGGAACCTCGGTATAGTGTGCCCCATCCATAAAAAGGGAGATGTTCTGAAATGTACCAACTACAGAGGAACTAGTCTCCTAAACGTCGCTTATAAAATCTTGTCGGCCATCCTGTGTGACCGCTTAAAACCTTTTGTCAACGATCTGATCGGCCCTTATCAGTGCGGTTTTAGGCCAGGCAAGTCAACCGTCGATCAAATGTTCACACTCCGACAGATTTTAGAAAAATCCCGGGAATTCCAGATCGATACACACCACCTCTTTATCGATTTTAAAGTCGCGTATGATAGCGTGAAAAGGGACGAATTATACAGAGCCATGTCGAGTCTCGGCATCCCTGCCAAACTCGTCCGCTTGTGCAGGATGACGATGAAGAAATCTCGCTGCTCCGTCAAAATTGGTAAGAACACCACCGATTCCTTTGATGTTGAGAAAGGTTTGAGGCAAGGCGACGCGTTATCATGCAACCTATTCAACATCGTTCTTGAAGCCATTGTACGCAACGCACATGTCAACACCAGCGGTACAATCTATCAAAAGTCCGTTCAATTGCTTGCATATGCGGATGACATAGACATTGTCGGCAGAACGAAGCGAGCTGTGGCAGGGGCATTTGCGAGCATTGAATCGGAGGCGGCTAGAATGGGATTGGCGGTTAATGAGGACAAGACGAAGTATATGCTGTCATCGAGAGAGGAATCTCAACATCGTCGACTCGGGCAAAATATCACGATGGACAGATATAACTTCGAAGTTGTCAAGGACTTTGTCTACCTGGGCTCCACTATTACATCGCAGAATGACATCAGTGCAGAGATCAAGCGAAGAATTACTCTTGCCAACCGCTGTTTCTTCGGTCTAAGAAGGCATTTAAGTAGTAAGGCCCTCTCTCAGAGAACCAAGGAGACTTTATACAAAACCCTAATCATCCCGGTCCTGCTTTATGGGTCAGAAGCATGGACACTGAAAGATTCGGATAAAAATCTGCTAGGGTGCTTTGAGAGGAAGATTCTTCGTGTGATTTTCGGTCCGGTGTGTATCGAAGGAGTATGGAGGAGAAGATTCAACGACGAGCTATACGGGCTATACAGCGACGTTGACCTGGTCAAAAAGCTGAAAATACAGCGGCTTAGATGGCTGGGGCACGTGGAGCGTATGGACAGCAACGCACCTGCCCGACGAGTCTTCGAATCCAACCCCGATGGGGTACGCAGCAGAGGAAGAACCCGTAACAGGTGGCGCAATCAAGTGAATGACGACATCAAAGCACTCGGTGTGCGCAACTGGAAGCGGCTAGCTAGGGACAGAGCTGGCTGGAGGGGCTTGTTAGTTGAGGCCGAAGACCATCCTGGGCTGTGAGCGCCATCAAAAGTAAAAGTAAGTAAGTAAGCTACGTTTGTGTAATGCTCCTGTGCTGACCTATCTGACTCCTGGAAAACCTTTCATCATCGACGCCGATGCCAGTAACGTTGAAATTGGAGCTGTTCTGTCACAAGTCCATGACGGAGAAGAAAAAATCGTCGACTACTACAGTAAGGTACTCTCGAGGCCAGAGCGCAATTATTGCGTAACCAGAAGGGAATTTCGAGCTTTGATTTTGGCAACAAAGCACTTCCATAAGTATATTTATGGGCTGAAGTTCCTCCTTCGAACAGATCATGGTGCGCTTAATTGGCTTCTGAACTTCAAAAATCCCGAAGGTCAAGTAGCTAGGTGGATCGAGAGACTTCAGACATATGACTACCAAATTCAACTTCGGAAAGGAAAGCTGCACTCAAACGCAGATGCATTGTCTCAGCGACCGTGTAAACAGGACTGTAAGCATTGCACGCGTCAAGAAGAAAAGGAAACCGTTGTCATCCAGCGAATAAGACCCGATCCCATTTACGGTTGGAGCAATGAAGAACTGAGGACTGCCCAACAAGAAGACACAGATATAAAGCCCATTCTTGCTTGGAAGGAGTACGAAGAAAAAACAGAATGGGGTGACATCTCCGATAGAAGTCCAGCTCTCAAAGCATATTGGGCACAGTGGGACTCTCTTCATGTGCAAGAAGGAGTATTAAGACGTAAATGGTCAGCAGATGGCAAATCTTATGTGATGCAGTTGATAGTGTCTAGGTCAAAGGTTAATGACATTCTTCGAGAGATGCCTGATGGAGCATCTGGAGTTCATTTGGGAGTCAACAAAACGTTGGAAAAGATACGACAACGGTTTTACTGGCTACATGCAAGAGAGAATGTCGAAAACTGGTGCAAAAAATGTAATACTTGTGCTGCTACCAAGGAACCAGGTAGAAACCTTAAAAGTAAAATGCAGCAGTACAATTTCGGCACACCTTTCGAGAGAATAGCAGTAGATGTCGCAGGTCCGTTTCCGGAGACCAACAGCGGAAACCGATACATCCTTGTAGTTCACCATCGGAGATCCTGTTTGGCACAACAATAAGGCTGCTTAGTGAAGTAAATTTTGCATGCCGTACTATGGAACCGGAAAGGCCAGATGAATATGTGGATATCCTGAAAGAAAGACTCATTGACATTCATCAACGGACAAGGAAAAGCATAAAAACAACCAGTTATATGATGAAAACACGGAACGACGCTCGTGCAACAGCGATGGGATTCCAAGAAGGAGACCTGGTGTGGTTTTACAATCCCCATCGACAAAAAGGACTGTCACCAAATCTTCAACAAAACTGGGAAGGCCCATACACCGTTGTGAAGCGAATCAATGATGTATTTACCGCAATCAGAGAGGGTTAAGAGGCAAGCTGAAGGTAGTTCACTGTGACTGTTTACATCGCTATAACGGTGGTGACGGGAGTAATGGATTTAATCGGGACGATCAAACCTAAGAGAGGGGCACTGTGGTGAATATGCCCATTTATGCAAGCAGAGACATCTTTTATTCTTCTATAACAGAATAAATTAGTAATGAGTTCCGCGCCATCTATGAACAAAAGATTAACTAATGTTCCAAACCATGGAACTGCTATAATTTGTAATTGGTCGAAAGCTTTTGAGCTACATGTGGAGACTTTCCAGTGAAGTACATTCCAGCACATTCAAAAACCCTAGAAGATTCTAGTAGCTTTTTCTCGGATATAAATACACGGCCACCAGTCCGAAGAACTCAGTTCGATTTTGGAAGTGAACGAATAAACGTCGGTGTAAAATAGTGAATTAAGAGTTGTGCTTGTTATAATAAAAGATTGGAATTAAAGTATTTGAAGTGAAATAAAGGTGTTTTATTTTTGTAAAGTAATTGTTGTTCAGTTTGAATAAAATGAAATAAGTTTTATTTGCGAACCCTTGGCAAAATATTACAGTATATTGTTGAACATTTGTTTGTACTAAGGGATTAAAATATCTATTTATTAGTGTTTTGATTATATTTAAAGGGAATGAATTCGAAGTTAATGTATTCATAATTATTTGGATGTTTTTATGACGAAAGGTAACGTCACTGTTATCTAACGCTCTGCTGATAAAATTTTTTGCAGTATTTATAATTACCTGTTTTGGTTGTTTTGAATTAAAATTAATAATACGGCCTGATGATGTTGGTTTTCTATACCAATCAAAAATTAAATGACTATTTTTTCTCACTACTAATATATCCAGGTATGGAAGTGTTCAATTTTTTTCAATTTCCACCGTAAATTGAATCTTTGGATGAAAAGAATTAAGTCCAGTGAGAGTATTACTAACTTCGCTAGATTTAAGAATTACAAATATGTCATCAACATATTTAGTAATAATTTTTGGTTTATTAGGAAGTTTATCAAACAGGTCGTCTAGTAATGCTTCCATAACTTAACTTTGGCTGCTAAAATTGGAGAAGCATGACTGCCCATTGGAACTCCATTAGTCTGTTGATAAATTATTTTATCAAATTTTAAATAATTGTTATCAATAACGCAAAATCGTAAAATTTATAAAAATTTCGACTTCGGAATTGTAGTGTATTCCTTTATTATGTCCCAACTCTTCTCTACCAAATCCAATGCCAATGGAATAGGAATATTTGTGAATAATGATGTAACATCAAAAAACACTATGCTGAAGCATTTTTAACGTTATATTTTGAATTCTCTGTAACATTATTTAAAATGTTAACAACATAGTTGGAGAGTTCATAACATGGAACTTTCAAAGATGAGCATATTGGTCTAAGTGGAACATTCTGCTTATGAATTTTAGGTAATCCATAGATCTTTGGACTACAAGCAGTATGTGTTGTCATATACTTTTTCTCATTCTCTTTTATGTTTCTATTTTGGAACAAGTATTTAACAAAATTGTTATTTCGGTTTTGAAGTTTGTTTCTTGGATCAGTTCTCATGACAGTATAAGTATTTCTATCTGCCATCATTTCCTGCATTTTATTTAGGTAATATATTTTTAATAACGCTACAGTTACGTTGCCTTTATCAGCAGAAACTACATAAATTTCAGGATGTCTTTTTAAAAAATTGTTCGTATCATTAAAAATTTTATTTAAATATTTATCAAAGCGAGGAGTGGGTGCAAATCACAAATAATTTTGCAATATTTGTGTGAAACAAGACAAGACGTTTTGATAAGCTCCTCACCATCTGCAATAATTTTGAACAGTGGAAAATTAATTTTCTGCACTGGTAAAACAAATTTTGGTCCTAATAACAAAAGCCATTTAACATCCTCCGGAAATTCTATTTCGATTTTATTATTAAACCAATTCTCTTGGAAATGTATTCTCATTTCAAGTTTAAGACTAGATTTTAATTCTTCATGTTTTCTTTTTTGTGATCATTTGGAGCTATCATTGATTTTATTTTTTGTTTGTTCCTGACTTCTGAAAAAAATCATATATTCATATTCTAATAATCTATCTTTAATTTTGCTTTCTAATGTCTCTATCAATCTCTTTTGCTTTCTAATTTGAGATTGCTTAAATGAAATTGAAATGTTAAGCAATTTTGAATGATAGTTCCTTGTAGTTCAAGAAACTTTTCTTTCTAAAAAGCCATCAAGTTCTTCATCATCAGAATCAAAAATTGATGAAATATTTTTTGTAGAGTTTTGAATGAATTCTGGTAACAATCCAAACTCTCTACATTTAAGCAGAAAATCTAACGTGTGCTTATTTTTAATTTTGCTTACTCCTATTCTGCTATAACTTTTCAAATTGTTGCAATCTTCAATTCCATAATTGTTCTTCACATATTCATAAAAACTCATTTTGAAAAATTAGTTGTAGTACGGCGTGCCCTCCGTAATAATAATAATTATTGCTTCTTCGTGACCTTTCTTTAAATGTTAAATTCTAAATGGGCTTAAGGTCTGTGTTTGTATCTAGGTATCTAAATCAGACGACGTTTCAAACGTGGTTACGTTTTTCTTCAGGTCACTAAAACATAGTTATTAATATTTTATAGCTTCAATTTAAAAAAAAAAAATTATTGAATATGTACTTACAACTTTTTCTTTTATAAAAATGATATCAAGGTTAAATCCTCTTTTGGTTGTATTTTGGTTTTTGAATTCAATTATTATTCTTTTCAATATTAGGAAATGCCTTGAAAAAGATGTTTTTTTAAATCAAAAGTTTTAATAATAATAAATATTTCAAACCAAATTTATTATATTTTGAATAATAATTCAAAATATTTTAAATAATTCTAACCTAGAAAACAAGTTAAATATAAATTCTTAGTTTTGGTTTATTGCCTCTCAATGAGTTGACCATATATGCTGCTAAGTCCTTCACAGTCTGATTGTCTATTAACTGTATTTTCTGTGTTTATGGAAGCATTGCTAGACGACGTGTTTGATAAACTTCCTAATAAACCAAAAATTATTACTAAATATGTTGATGACATATTTGTAATTCTTAAATCTAGCGAAGTTAGTAATACTCTCACTGGACTTAATTCTTTTCATCCAAAGACTCAATTTACGGTTGAAATTGAAAAAATCGAACACTTCCACACCTGGGGCCGAATTACATCTTCAGTGAACGAGTGAGGAACTTTTACACGTTATCGAACTATCGAGTAATCACATTGGTATGATGTTATATGAAGTATCACGTATCGAATTGAGTTCGTATTGTACTAGGATAGTTCTAGTACATTTTCATAAACGTCAATATTCCTAACTTTGCATTGGTCGATTATGCCACAGATGTTTGTGTTGGGCTCATGTTTTTTTTACATTTGTCTTTGTAATTTAATTTGGCCAAAAATATTAAGAATAATTAAATATATAAATTTAAGTATTTAATTAAATAAAATACTTTTTAAAAAGGAAGAATTTTAGAGACGGAGCTCCAAATTCTTTCAAGTTATCTTTATTGAGGTTACTTAAAATCTGACCAGAATGTCACAGACAACTGGTATTTATCATCTTATTACATATACGACTTCTATCTTTAGAAGTCTAATCGTATCTTTGATTTTGTTTATTTCAACACTTTTGTTCGTATCTTTGATTTTGTTTATTTCAACACTTTTGTTCGTATCTTTGATTTTGTTTATTTCAAATTTTTGTTTAGTCTGCATTTGAGCAGATATGCGTTCATCAAATGTAGACAGAGAATAAGCAAAAGTGATTATTAAATTACAATGTATCTTTGATTAAAAAATGAAATTATCTTTTAAAAAATACTTTTATCAGTATTCTTGGTTATAACACCTCCCTCTTTCGAGTGTTCTAACGGTTGGAAAGCGACCGTTGGAAGGCTTATATTTGTAATAGTTTTTTTATTCTTTAATTTCATTTTTAAATACATGATTGCAAAAAGTATTATTGATGTTATTATTAAAATAGTTAATACATTATATGTTACATGTTTTGTATGTATTTTTGATTCTAATATTTCAATATTATTTATTGGTTGGAAATGTAAATTTTTATAGTAATTATCTGAAAAGTTATAGTTTATCAATGGTATTATTTTATAGTTATTTTGATATAATTTTCTATTGTATGTTACATTTTTTATCTTTATTTTACAATTTTCAAATTCCAAAATATAGTTTCCTTGTAAAGTATAGTCTAAGTTATTACAATCTTGTTCTAACTTTTCATTCTTTATGTTTTTTATTATTAAATATTTTTCCTTATTGATTATAATATTTTCATCTTTGTAATCTTTAATTTTACAGTTTAGTTTAGAATTATCTTTAAATATGTTTTCAATACAATTGTCTTCAATTTTTATTAGATTTTTTATTTCTTTGTTTATATAATACATAGTTTTATTAAATTCTATAAATTCATCGTTAGGTAATGTTATAATTTTATCTTTTACAGGTAGGGTATGTATAGATATTTTGTTATATAAGTTTTCATTAAATCTTGGTAAACTTAGAATTATTAGTAAGTTTTCGTTATAGGTAGCCAATGTTAATTTTATCTCTTTTAGTTTTTCTATGTTTATATCGAAGTCATAAATTTCTTTTACGGTCAGTATATCTTGGGTTAATATTCCTGTCCTGCTGGTCATTATGATATTGTCAATCTTTTCTATTATTTGTTGTACTTCTACTAAGTTTCTATTGAATTCTAGTTCCATACGTAAAGTATTTATTTCTGATTTGATTTCTTTGTATTTAGTTAATGTTTTTGAACTTTGTTTAAGTATGTCTTGTAATTGAAAGAATTGTTCATTGAATTGTTTGTTAACGGTTACTTGTTTGTTATTGTTTGCTAAAAGTTCCCTGTTACTATCTTCTAAATTTTGTAACCTTTCTTCTATAGCTTGTCTATCATCGTCGTCCATAGTTCCATATATGTAATTCATTCCTTTACCTACAATATTAATTAATCCTCGTTTATGAATAATATGGTGTGGGATAATTGTTTGGAGTTTTATTTCTAATGTATTTATTTTTTGTTCTTGCGAATCGTCAGGATTTGTTAGTAAATGGTATTGATCTTTTAACTGGTTTATTAATGATTGGCATTCTGTAAGGTTAATTACATGTAATAGAATGTCATAGTTATTTATAAGTTTTATTTGTCCTTCTTGTATGATTAAAAATTCTCTATCTATCTTTGTTATTTTTATATCATTAGTTTTTACTGAAGTTATTAATAAGAGAATCACTATCATGATTGTTATTGTTTTGGTTGGGTTCATTTTGTGTTTTAGTAAATTTCTTTTTCTTTCTGAATTGGTCTTTGTGAAGAAGTTGTTTTCTTTGGTGGGGCTTGATTAGTAATTTTTTATCAATTGTTTTAAGTAGTTTTACTTTCTTATGTTTGGTTTTCAGTTTATTAAATCGTTCTGGATTGTTTATTTTGTAAAGTTTGGATTGACTTCTACGTCTAATCGATTTTTATTTATTTTGTCTAGAGTTTTGTTCTTATTTGTTTCTATTCTATCATATATTTTTTTATTATCTATTTTACCTAGATGTACCTCTAAGGGTCTCTCTTTTGTAGTGAGATGTATTGTTTTGTTATACGTATTTACCGCTTTTGCTACTAAATCGATAAGTTTTTCAGTTTTCTCTAGTAATCTAATATGTTCATTTATGGTGCTGTGAAGGCGTTCCACATCCGAATTTCCGGTGTGTCTATAAGGGGTGGTAAAATGTGTTAGTATATTCTTTTCTTTTAGGTAATTTTCTATAGAGTAAGTTTTGAAGGTGGGGTCATTATCTAGAGTTAATTTCTTGGGTTCAGACATGTATGAGAATAGTTTTTCCATAGCATTTAAAATGTCTTTTTGGTTTTTTGTTTTAAGTTTTTCTACTGAAGCATACTTGCTGAATTTGTCGATACAACTTAAATATTTGTTATTATTGGGTAGGATCCATATGTCCATATGGTAGTGAATGTGTGGTTCTAAGGGTGTTTCTGTTTTTTCATATGGTAATTTAATAGGGTTCCTTTCTATTTTCAGATTGCAGATATCGCAATTATTTATAATTTTCGTTATTTGTGTTTTAAGGTTTGGGTAATAATATTTTCTTTTTAGATCTAAATATAATTTTTCTATTCCTACGTGATTTAATTCCTTATGGTTTTTATGTATGATTTCTTCTAGTTTAGTTATATCATAAACATCTTCTAAGAATATATGAGTTCTAATTAAAATTTGGTTGTTGTGGTGTGTTTTCCAATAAATTTGGAATTCTAAAAATAGTTTATCGTTGTTACAATATAAAATGTTTTTATGGTCTATATCAATTTCTGATATGATTTTTTCGAAATCTGATTCTTTGAAATTTTTCCTAATTATTTTTATTCTTCTTTTGTTAAAAGGGAAGGTTATGATTTCATCATTTTGTTCTCCTATTTCTATGATAATTTGTCGAATAAATATATTTAAACTTTGTTCGGTGATTGGAATTAGGTTTGAACTATCTGACTCATTTGAGTGCTGTGTGGAAACGAGTTCTATAGTGTTTAATACATTTTCGTTATTTGTGTCAATCTTTGTGTTTATTTTGTTTTTCTCGTTAATTTTGTCAATTTTGGTGATGTCATGTGAATTTGTTTTATCTATTCTTATTCTTGATAGCGCGTCGGCTACCTTATTTTCTTTTCCTGCGATATGTTCGATTTGAAAATCATATTCCTCTAATTTTATTTTCCATCTTTGGAGTTTAGAGTTAGGTTCTTTGAGATTATGCAACCATGCTAATGGTCGATGATCCGTTTGTATTTTGAAATGTCTACCGTATAGGTAATGACGGAATTGTTTGGTTGCCCAAACAATTGCTAAAAGTTCTTTTTCTATAACTGAATAACCACATTCATGTTTATTTAAAGTTCTGGACGCGAAGCATAGTGGTCCATGTGATTGGCTTAAGACTGCTCCAATTGCGAAATTGGATGCATCTGTGGTTAGTGTGAATTGTTTATTAAAATCAGGGTGTCTATTTAATAAATCGTCTGACATTGCTAGTTTTAATTTCTCGAATGATTCTTTATATTCTGTGTTACCTATATTTATTTGTTTATCTTTTCCTAAACAGAGAGTTAGTGGTTTTATGATCTTGGCGTAATCATGGATGAACTTTCTATAGTATCCTGTTAGGCCTAAGAAAGATTGGATTTCCTTAATAGTTTTTGGTATAGGAAAGTTTTTTATCGTGCTTATTTTGTTGGGATTAGGTTTTATTCCGTTTGGGGTAATTATATTACCTAAGAATTCGCTCTGTTGTTTCATGAAATCGCATTTATTTAGGGATATCTTTAAATTTACAGACTGTAATTTGGTGAAGATTTTATTTAATGAGTTTATATGTTCTTCCAATTAAGTAGAGAATATTATTATGTCGTCGAGGTAGACATAACAGATTTTTCCTATATATTCCTTTAATACCTCGTTCATCATTCGTTGGAATGTGGCGGGGGCATTTTTGAGGCCAAATGGCATTCTTAACCATTCGTAGTGTCCTGATAGTGTTGAGAAGGCTGTTTTCTCTCTATCTTCGGGGTTTACCTCGATTTGGTGGAAACCTTTAGTTAAATCTAGTGTAGAAAAGTAGTTAGCTTTTCCTAATTTGTCTAATATATCGTCAATTAGTGGAATAGGGAATTTATCCTCTTTTGTTGCGTTATTTAATTTTCGATAGTCAATGACTATCCTCCACTCTTTGTTTCCTACTTTGTCTTCTTTTTTTGGTACAATCCAGATTGGGGCATTGTAAGGTGAAGTACTTGGTTTGATAATTTTTTGATCTAATAGATCTTTGATTTGTTTGTCCACTTCTTTTTTGTGGATTTCGGGATATCTATATATCCGTGTGAAGATCGGTTCTTCATTTATTGTGGGGATTTTATGTTTTACATGACTGGTAAAACTTAAATCATCTCCTTTTTGGTAAAATACCTTTTGGTGTTGTTTCAATAAATTAAATAAACTTTTATGTTCCTCATCGTTTAGATGTGAGACTCTTTGACTTTCCAAATTTTCGAAAGTAAATGTGTCTGGTGGAATTAAACTGTTTAAATGATTTATTTCAATTTCATATTCCTGTTCGTCTTCCTCAGAAAAGAACAGTGGAATAATTTGTTCATTTAGTTTTAGTATTTTGTTTTTAAAATCAATACTGGCATTATTTGGAAATAATATATTGTTTCCAATTAATCCATCAAAGCTGACATTAAAGTTGTGGATTTGAAAAATGCAATCTACGCGAGATTTGAGTGCAAATTTTTCTTTTGGTATAACTAATTCCTTGTCTATTGATATAGAAGTACCTACTGTTTTGATTTCTAATGGGTGTTTCCTTATTTTGGTGTAGCTTATTGGAGCTTTTTCTTTGTTTATTAGACTATTAGTGGCTCCTGTGTCAATTAATAGTCTTAATGTTTCATTATTCTTTTCTAACTTAATAAAGGGGAGTTTGTTGTCTCGTTGAGTAGACAGGTTTCCGAGGCTACATTCGGAAAAACCGTGTTGTTTTGATCACTTTCGTTATAGTTAGTTTGGATCTTCTTTAATTGACTAGAAGTTGGGTCAACTTCCATAGGTTTATATTGTTTACTAGGAGGTTTGTAATTTGGGTTATAATTATTACCTTTATAATTTGGATTAGGGTTGTTAGTGTTTTGGTGATTAAATGGGGGTTTTATATAAGTTGGATTTCTAGGTGTGAAGTTATTATTTTGATTTGGATATTTTTTATAATTATTTTGGGGGTTTTGTGTAGTTTGAATTTTTGGTGCTTCTAGTAATTTCTTTGGGGTTTCTTCAGATTTTTCATTTACAAAACCAGCTTGTTAACTCATGTAAGGCTGCTTGTAAATTAGGGGGTTTTAATGCAAATAATATTGTTCGCATGTGAACTGGTAAACGTTCTTTAAAAATGTTTAATGCTGTTTGTGTGTTATGAGTAATTTCCTCATTCTTTCCCTCTTGTACTGTTTTTTGGTTTAATTCACAGAGATTCTTTTGTATTTCGTTATAAAAGCTTATAACATTTCCTTTATAAGGAGTTTGTCTCAAATCATCATAAAGTTTAAATGAGGATTTAAATCCTCCGAAATTTACAACTAATAATTCTTTTATTTCTTTCCAGGTGGTTAAGTGAGCATGTATTTCAATACAACGTTTAGCTCTACCTATAAGTTTAGACTTTAATATATTTATACACATTGTCTGTGACTGAATGTCATATTTATTAAGAGTGGGAGTTATCCCGTCAACGTTTGTAATAAAAGTATATAAGTCTTCTCTTCGTCCATCAAAAGTATTTAACTTTTCGATGTACTTGAGTGGGTCTAGTGTGAGTGTTAGTGACATATTGGCTTTACAATTTAAGTCTTGTTCTAATATAATATTTTCAATAATTGGTAGTTTAATTTGTGATAATTGTTTATCTAAATTAATATAAAAATTCTTACTATCTCTGTTGTATTGTGGATTTCCTTCGTTTGATGAACTATCTTCTTCGTCAGAGTTCCTTGGATATGGATTATTCTTCCTTTGTGTCTTCTTGAAAAGGTGCATTTATTGAGTATTTTTTTTTTTTTTTTGTAGTTGGTTATGTTATAATTAATTTTCCTCTATGGATATCGTAACATTACTCTTGCATGAGGGTGAGTTACTAAATTAATTATTGATATTTTTAGAATTTTAGATAAGTGTTCTAATAACTTTATTATTCACTGAAGTAATCTTTATATGCACTAAAGAGTTTATTCTTCACTGAATTTATTTTTCAATATCGTTAAGTGGTCCAATTAAATTATTAATTCTAAAGATTTCTTTTTCGCAGAATTTTAGATATTAATTTCACTTTTAATATGGGTATAAGTTATTAAAATAATTTTCTTTCTTTTTGTAAAAAATTGAATTTTAATTTTCACTTTATAATACACTTGAACGATAGGTAAACGATGGGTTCTTATTTGCAAAGGATACACATATTATATTTTGTGTATCCTACCGACTGCGCCAATTTTAGTATTTAATTAAATAAAATACTTTTTAAAAAGGAAGAATTTTAGAGACGGAGCTCCAAATTCTTTCAAGTTATCTTTATTGAGGTTACTTAAAATCTGACCAGAATGTCACAGACAACTGGTATTTATCATCTTATTACATATACGACTTCTATCTTTAGAAGTCTAATCGTATCTTTGATTTTGTTTATTTCAACACTTTTGTTCGTATCTTTGATTTTGTTTATTTCAACACTTTTGTTCGTATCTTTGATTTTGTTTATTTCAAATTTTTGTTTAGTCTGCATTTGAGCAGATATGCGTTCATCAAATGTAGACAGAGAATAAGCAAAAGTGATTATTAAATTACAATGTATCTTTGATTAAAAAATGAAATTATCTTTTAAAAAATACTTTTATCAGTATTCTTGGTTATAACATATATATATATAATTAAAATAGAATAATTTTCTGGGTGAAAATTTATAATTTATTTTAATTCACCCTGAAACATCATTAATTGATATTGTGTAGGAATATTTGCAGAAAAGAGAATAATTTTATTTTTCTGCCATTTTACTGCTCACTCATCTACCTAGCATCTATCGTATGAAAAAACACTCGTTCACTGACTAGGAAATGCCAAAAATCGAATTCGGTACTCGATATCTTAGGAAGGAATCCCAAATGCAGGCAATTCAGTAACGTATTGCTCAATCACTGATGAGGTAATTCGGCCCCTGGATATATTAGTAGTGAGAAAAAATAGTCATTTAAATTTTGATTGGTATATAAAACCAACATCATCAGGCCGTATTATAAATTTTAATTCAAACCAACCAAAACAGTTAATTATCAATACTGCAAGAAATTTGATCAGCAGAGCGTTAGATAACAGTGACGTTACCTTTCGTCATAAAAACATCCAAATAATTATGGATACATTAACTTCGAATTAATTCCCTTTAAATATAATCAAAACACTAATTAATAGATATTTTAATCTCTTAGTGCAAACAAATGTACAACCAAATGTTCAACAATATACATATAAAAGTGTTTTATATATTCCTAATCTTTTTAATCGTATATTAGATGCTCCAATATGGAATAAAGAAAATGTTCGTATAGCCCTTAAATCAGCTAATACTTCAAGAACATATTTGTTTACAAAACTTAAAAGTAAATTACCAAAATAAGATAAGTCAGATATTGTATATAAAATAAAATGTTTAGGTGATGGAATATTGAGTTGTCCTTCAGTATATGTTGGCACATTAATGCAAAAACTTAAAAACCGTATATTAGGTCAAAAATCTGATATAAATAACAGAAATTCACAAAAAACAGCTTTAGCTTTAAATTATATAAATGAAGGACATAGTCCGGATTACATTAATGTAGATATTTTACAGACCGAAAAACATTATAACAAATGGATGTTAATAGAAACGCTACACATTTTAAACACAGAAAATACAGTTAATAGACAATCAGACTGTGAAGGACTTTGTAGCATATATGGTTAACTCATTGAGAGGCAATAAACCAAAACTACGAATTTATATTTAACTTGTTTTCTAGGTTAGAATTATTTAAAATATTTTGAATAATTATTCAAAATATAATAAGTTTGGTTTGAAATATTTATTATTATTCAAAATTTTGATTTAAAAAACGTCTTTTTTAAGGCATTTCTTAATATTGAAGGAATAATAATTGAATTAAAAAACCAAAATACAACCAATAGAGAATTAAACCTTGAATCATTTCTATAAAAGAAAAAGTTGTAAGCACATGTTCTAAAACTTTTTTTTAAACTGAATCTATAAAATATTAATAACTATGTTTTAAAGACCTGAAGAAAAATGTAACCACGTTTGAAACGTCGTCTGATTTAGATACCTAGATACAAACATAGACCTAAAGCCCATTTATAATTTAACATTTAAATAAAGGTCACGAAGAAGGAATAATTACACACGAAGTGCACACTCACAGACGTCACTCAGTCATCAGACGTGCACGGACGTACACGGAAAATAATTGAAGAGAAAACGGATAAATCTACCTGAATTCCAGGAAAACAGAAGATTAAACTAGTGAAGGAACGACCAATTTTAATTACCCTGTGGTAATTAAAAGAGGATTTTCCCAAACGGCTTAATCACCCTAAACCCACCACCACAGATGATAAAGTACCCGAAAGTTTTTTTTTTAAATAACGTGTACCTACCTCTCACAACAATTTGCTGATATGGAGAAATTAACAACGGAATCAGCTTACGCCCAACTAGAAGTTCTCCTGAAACGGATGCTTGCTGATCTGGGACCTGATTACGGGAACCAGATAAACAACCTAGTAAAGCAGATTCATGCCAAGATTTACCCTGTGGCTCAACCCATCAACCAATCGCAGCCAACAGAGGATGCAACGTTATCAGCACCATTGGACCGTCAATCAGCAGCGGAAAACAACCCCGAAACAGCCATTGAAAATGTTTCTGAAGAACCTGATGATGTTGGTCCATTGATCTGTCTAAGCGGAGATGAAATGGAAGATGGCAAATCGACACCCTCCACAGAAGTTAGAAGGAAAAAACGGTCGATTAAGACTTCTGAAAAGAAGGATCCGAAGAAAAAGAGAAGCGTGACCCTTGTCGAAATACCTGGACCCAGCCATAAACCGAAAGAGGATCAGGAAAATTCAGTAACAACTGAAGAAACTGCCGCCACATCAATAGCAGCTCAACCAGATGCAAAGATTGCACCGAAGCCGCCAGCAAATCTAACTCTGACGACAAAGAAGAGCGCTATGCCTCCCATCATAGTCTTCTCAGGGAACGTTGCTGAAATACGCAGGTTTGCCAAAGGAAATCAGCTTGGGTTCACTTTGAAGAACCTCAACACCAAAAAGACCATCATTAACACGTCAACAAGGAAGGACTACGATGAGATTAAGATATATCTGAAACTGAAGAAGATCCAAAACATATCGTTTACCCCAAAGGAAGACAGGAAAACTTTAATGCTGCTGAAAGGTGTTCACTACACCTGCACAGCCATTGAAGTCGAAGAGGAATTAAAAATTGAAGAATTACGAATAATTAAAGTCTCTCTTTTCAGGTCAAGGAAGATAGCCAGCAAAGAGTTCAACTGCTTCGTGGTGGAGCTCAGCAAGACTTGTGATATCGCAGAGGTCTATACAAAGACACTGATCATGAACCAAAGGGTCCACTGGGAGCGGCTCAAGGCAAACGACATCGTCCAGTGCAGGAACTGCTAGCGCTTTGGACATGTGGCGGTAAACTGTGGGATGGATTACGTCTGCGTAAAGTGCCAGGACAGCCATCCACCAGGGAAGTGCCAACGTCAAGATAAATCCGGACAGGATGTCTGGTGTACTAACTGCAAAACCAAGGGACACCCAGCCAGCTATAGAGGATGCCCAACCCTAAAGATGATACAACAAGAAAGAAACCAAGCCCTCACCCTGAAGAATTGTCAACAGGAGCTCATCGCCAAGTCAGTCTGCACTTATACTAAACCATCCACCAGTTTTGCAGCTATGACAAAAAGAAACACCGTCCCTCAACCAAAAACAAAGCCAGTCGTGAAGCCAGCATTCCAGACAAATCAGCCACCAATGAAGCCTCAAATGAAGACGCCAACGAAGACAACAGTCCCAAATCCACCGTTATCAAGCAAAAACTCCAACCCGAATCTAACAAAGGAAGTCAAGCGGATTTTTGGATCCGATTTTCCCTCTGTTATGGAAAAAGCACGTAACCCCGTGCCAACAAATTACACCGACAGAAGTCCGTGGCACTGGCCACTTTCATCTTTACTCTATGCAGCGCGTAATGCCCATACAAAAACTGCGCATAGTGGCTTATAACGTTAACTCGTTATTTAGCCTAGTCAAAAGAACAGCATTCAACCTGTTCCTAAAGAAGAACAACCCGGACATTGCCATCATCAGCGAGACTAACGTCACGAAGAGGAACAACATTGATTTCGCCAACTATAGGACCTTCAGAACTGACAAGAGAGAGGGAAAGGTAGGAACTGCTCTCTATCTTCAGAACAAATTTGCCCGCTGTGCCAACGAAAAGTAACCATCTTGGGCCTGAAATGCTTTGAAGCCACCGCCATCATAGTACAGCTTGAATTGGATGAATCCCTCACCATCGTTAGCATTTACAAAAAATGCTCGGCAAACACGGAAGACATAAAGCACGATCTTCAGATACTAAGCCAAACGGTCAGCAAAAGCACCTACGGCCTCATAGGGGGCGACTTTAATGCGAAACATCAACGATGGATGGATACCCAAGACAGCAACGATGGAAACACTATTGTAAACTGGATGGACGACAATAGTGATCAGCATTCACTGGTCATCGTATCACAACCCAAACCTACCATTCCCAGAACCCCGTCAACATTAGACTTTTATCTCGCAACTTCGAACCTGATATTTGTTCTACCAGAGTTGCGTAACTACGTCTGTACGACTCTCGATAGTGACTCGGATCATGAAGCTGTGTTGCTGGCAATTAACCTTCGGCTACAAATCATCTCCACCAGCCTACCCGAGGAGTATATCAATTACTCAAAGCTTGATGCTCATAAACATCAAAGAGACGTCGATCAAAGGATCACCTTACCTCCAACAAACAGGAACCTCCTTAACTCCAAGATCGACACCGCTATAGAGGATTTGGAGGAAGCAGTCACCAATATGCTCTTGGTAACCAGAAGCAGCAGAGAAGCTCACGGGATAGATACCAACATCTTCGCATTTACATCCAAACCTCTACCATCACAGACAGCGGCTTAGGAAGCGGCTACAACGGATTTACCAAAGAAAGCTCAACACCATCAACGGCAACTACCAATCTGTGTTGAGCGGGCTCAAGTGTGTTAACATCATTTTCAAGAATTCAGTACAGCACTACAACGATGTTCAAGAAGATCAATAGTGTCATCGGGAAGAAGCCTCCAATGCCTGCAACCATCACAGTCGCTAACACTGAGGCTACAACCAACGAAAATAAGGCCAAAGCCTTTGCGGACTACTTCGAAGACAACTTCAAGCCTAATCCACCCGTCAACCCAGGTTTCCTAGAGGAGGTGAACTCATCCATACAACGTGCACAGCTTCCACTAGAAATAACAAGGTTCAGCGACAGAAATCCAGCTAGTGATCCCGTTGACAACACTGAGTTCACTACTCCGGAGGAAGTCAGTAACATCATCCTCTGGAATCCACCGAAGAAGTCTTCAGGACCAAACAACATCTCAAATTTCGTCCTTAAAAGGCTTCCATAGTCGGTTATTATCTTATACTACGTTTTCATTGGAGCCGAAATGAGGTAATTTCGAAATTAGCTCATTTGGAACGTCATTTCTCTTACAAATGTGACGTTCCAAATGAGCTAATTTGAAAATTACCTCATTTCGGCTCCAATGAAAACGTTGTATTACTAGCGTTTCTCCTCAACAACTGCATCAACAATTGCTATTTGCCCAGCAAATGGAAACTGGCAAAAATTGTCCCTATCCCGAAAAAGGGCAACAACAATGACGTCTCTGGATATAGGCCAATCTCTCTCCTCTGCACCTCTGCAACTTGAGCAAGATACTGGAAGAACTGATTCTCGGACGACTCAAAACTTTCAACAACATTTACGGCATAGTCCCCGATATGTAGTTCGGATTCCGGCAGAAGCACTCCACCCTTCATCCTCTACTGAAACTGCAACATGATATTGCCAACTGCCACCAGGTAACTGTCGGATGCCCTCTAGATATCGAAAAAGCATTCGACACTGTCTGGATACAAGGACTTATTCATAAGCTCAACCTTTTACATTTTCCAGCCAACTTATAAAAATAATTTATAACTTTCTTCATTTCAGGTCATTCTACGTCCAAATAGAAAGCTGCCAATCTACAACAAGGACTATAAGAGCTGGAGTTGCTCAAGGATCCAAACTTGGGCCATTCCTCTTCAACATCTTTACAGCAGACCAGCCACAGCCGGGAAACGCACAGACTCTCCTGTTTGTCGATGACTCCCTGACATACGCCAAGTCCATCTCTCCAATACTTGCTGCAAGAAGAGTTGAAGCCCACATTGGACGACTCTACGAGTTCTACCAGCGCTGTGGCTTCAAAATAAACTCAGCCAAATCTGAACTGATATGTTTCAGACGACCTTGCAGCTCCGGGAATGCAAGAGGATGCTCAGCCACTAAATGCAGGAACACGATGATCAGCCTACCTGACGGAACACAGCATGCAGCCAGCAAAAATGTAAAATACTTGGGAATACAGTTTAACGAACTGCTGCGGTTCAATCCTCACGCAGAAACTGTCCTTAAAAAAGCAAACTTCGCCTTTCACCGCATTCATCCGCTCATGCGAAAGCAGAACGGACTTAGTCAGAAGACAAAGCTACTCCCCTACAAACAGCTTATTAGGCCGATCATCACCTACTGTTTCCCCATCTGGTATACGGGGACAAAATCCCATATCAACAAACTGGCAGTATTCGAGAGGAAGATTTTGCGGCTATGTACAGGATTGCATTACGACAAGATACGTAGGAAACACGTGAGCAATATTCGACTCTATGAAGAAGCCAAGATAATTCAACTGGACAGATACCTCATTCATGGTGGATTTACATGTATATTCATCAGCAAAATGCAGTAAAGTAGAGCAGGACAGATGTATACAAAAATCCGAGCGAGTGAAAGAGAACCATCAAGAAGATGAACAAATTCACCTTCATTTCTGGATTATGGGACTTTCCTATAATGCAGAAACGAAGTTCTTCTGCATTTTGATCTTTTCTCTCTATCTAACAAATATACATTTTGTATTTTGCATCCCCTTTTTTGTGCAGAAACCAAATGCAGATACATGTAAATCCACCATCACTCCAGCCGAAGATGCCTGCAGAATACAACCAACCACCCGAACCCTCTGATAGAAAGAATGATAAACCAACAGATACATCCTGACCAGCGGTACCTCACATCAATGGAACTTTTAGATGAGGAACTGATATCAACGATCGACGAAGGGAACATCCCCTTCTACGCTGACCCAAGGTCAGCTCACTACCATGGCTAAAACCACATCCCCCCCAACCATCCACCAACATGACAACTGGACTTGAACAACCCGAGAGAAGTAGCTGCCAATATATCTTAAAAATATATTTTTAAAACCCAATGACAACTAAATGTAAATTAAGCTTAAAATAATAAACAATGTAAAAAAGTTAGGCCCCTTCTGTGCCAACATATTATTAAGAAATATCAATGTATACTTTAAGATAACTCGCGTTAAGCAAATTGTAAATACAAAAATTTTTGTTTAATAAAAAATCGTTAAAAATATAATAATAATAATTATTAAGGAATTTACATGTAAAATACAAAAACAACTGAAGTCCATATGAACTTAGGTAACCCTGAGGCAACACGAGCCAGTACTGGCAAGCCAGTTGGCTTCATAGATTGACTGTCAAGTTCGTATACATGATATGCTGTGACGTAGGCGGCACGCAACTTGTAAGCAAGTTGCTTTCAAGTATCTGCGGTCATGTTCAGCTTTTACTAGGATAGCCTATCTAGGATTCTAAATACACATTTTTATTGAATTTGCTTTCGTATCGGTTATCGGACTTAACAAAAAATGACGTCGAATTCTGCAACAAGTCTTGCGATGGTAAATGCAAAATACTGCCAATGCGTCGACGGATGCATTGACAGACTTTTCTGTCGCGTCAAAGTAACATGGATTGATTTTCATCTAATTCAAAAATGTCGATTCTTTTCAAAATAATTAAAAAAAAAATTGATTTTTTGGAGGGTTTTTAATCCATCATCATCGTAGCCATCCTTTAATGGAATTTGACAGTTCATACATTGATAGATAGGAAAGAAACTTAATTACGTCGTACGAGGAATATTTTGTTCCAAAATGTCACCCAAAGGCGCTAAAATCGCCTTTTCCCGCGCAAAAAATTAAATCTAAAAAAATTCAGATATCTTTTAGTTTTTTAATGCATCATCTCCGTAGCAATCTTTCAATTTAATTTGACAGTCTATGGCTTGGCAAATCGGTAGCAGAATGTTCCGAAATGTCACCCGAAATCCCCAAAACTCTCATTTTTCCTAAGAATAACATATACTCTCAAAAACTTGGGATTTTTAAGAGATTTTGTATAATTCATCATAAGCATAGCCATCCTTCAATTGACAGTTGCCTATTTTGGAAATGTTAAAATTTCTTGGTCCTTCCTCTCATTAAAATATGTGGTAGAAAGAATATTTAATTTTTCATTAAATTTTCAACGAAAAGCTATCTATATAGCTTTACATACAAGTCTGAACGAGGCCACCTTCTTCTATACTGGCTTCTCAACTGGCTTCAAAAATGGCAAGCCAGTTGACGAGCAAGTTGCTCAGGTTTGTATGTGTTAGTAAGAAAATTTAAATGTATTGTAACTTGTAAGCCAGTACTGGGTCGTGTGGTCTCAGGGTAAGTCCAGATAATTATCGGTTCTTAACTTAAGTTCAGATAGAAAAAGTACTGCCAGCTCAAATTACTGTTTTGTTATCGATAGTTTGTATGAAAACGTCAAAATATCTGAGCCAACGAATGAAAATATTTTGTATAAACAAAAAAAAAAATCGACGACCATTATTTGATTAATTTTTTTCTGTTTCGTGATTTAAGCCTAGTATACAGTTCTTTTGAACAAAAAAAAAATTAAACATCTGGGGTGAAACGAAAAATTTCACTGACATTGTTTTGCGCGAAAAATATTCGTGGTGAGAAGTGGTGAGTACAAGATTTCTTGTCAGGGTTTTATCACAGCTCGATAAAAAAAAATTAAACTTCAAACTTTTTTTTTCCCCAAAAATCTTCCCCATAAGAAATGCATGTAGTTTTTTTTTGTTGAGGAAGTGTATACTAGGCTTTAAAAATGTTTTTTTTTTACATTTTTTTTGTTTCATTAACGATCGGAATAATTTTCTTTACGAGATTTCTTTTTATTTGAATGTACATATTTTGTTTTTATTTTGCATGCTTGTCCATTAGCTGAAAGGTTACTGATGGCGATTTCTGAGTTTTGTGATAGTGCTGGTCATTTTTGCTTCGATTACTTTGCTAAGTTCGGATGTCGTTTTTTTCGACAATTTCATCTGAACCTGCAAAAAATGGCTATTTTATCTTTTTAGTATCGTACTAAATCCATATGACGCTTTGACGTTTAAAATTGTCAAAATCAGGGGTGTTTGTGAATTTTTTGCACGAGCTGTCCCTTTTTTTGGACGTGTTCAGCTGAATTTTATGAAGGAAATTAGTTTAGTATGATACTAGTTAAAAAGTATTTAAAATTTATAAAATTTTAGTAAACTATTAAAGAATTAATAATGGGCTGTTTAAAATTTTGCGCTAATGTATTTTACATGGAATTTATTTTTAAGTGTACAAAAAAGAACACCTTAAATCAGCTTATATCATAAGTTTACATGATTTTCGCCCCGAACTATGTGAACTTATTGCTTTATTTTAATAATGAACACTACGTACATATATTTAAGTTAGCCTGCTTAGTTCATAAGTGGAGATACATTTATGTTTTCAGCCACAAACTAAGCGGAATTGTTGTTTTATTTACATGACAACTATTCCTCAGACACATAAAGTAAATAATCAATATGCTATCACGTCATAGTGATAGAATTATAAAAAAAAGTATTCCGCTACATATTCATAATACGTACATGGGTATTATAATGTTTGTATATTTGTATTTATTATAATTATACGAGTAGACAGATTTTAAGCTAAAATGTTTGTTGTTTTCATTTTGAAATATTGACGTTATCACTGATATGTGTTTCGTACTTTACTGATTACCACAAGCAAAGGGGCATTTGGTTATCAGTTGACCTGATAGATAACTGTGAATTATTAACAACATGTTTGTTTTAAGACTTCTAAGTTGATAAGAAAATTTAAATAGCTTTCGAGTTGATGTTATCGTCATTTAAAAAAAAAAATAACTGACTGTCTTAAAAGCCCAAGTTTTGTAAGCCTTAAGATCAAATTTTATTTGAAAATATTCTATTTTAGTTTAATAGGTTTTTTCTCTTCAGTTTAATATCCAATTGTATAATCAATGTGCTATATAAATAGCTATAAATATTTTTTAAGTCTTAAAATTTTTGACACAGAAAGAAATAAATGGATTGCTACAACCGACTTTTTGAACTAGTGTTCAATGATGGCGCTAACTTCTTTTTTAATTAGTTTGAAATAGTAGCTTTAACTTTTTACTTAGAACGACCTTGGAAACAGAAAACAACAAACTGGTAATTTGCTCAAATAAAAAAAAGTGAAAGGGATTCGATTTAAACTTTTTATGACGTCTATAGCCTTAACTACATTCAACACACTTTTGTACAAAAGTGAAAAAAATGTTTTGTCTTTTTCCAACATGCTAACCAATCCTATCTCTTATCTCAAATTTTACAAAAGTAAAAGTTAAGCCTTAACTACATTCAACACAATTTTGTACAAAAGTGAAAAAAAGGTTTTGTCTTTTTCCAACATGCTAACCAATCTTATCCCGTATCTCAAATTTTGCAAAAGTGAAAGTTAGAGCTCTCTTAACTTTTACTTTTGTACAAAAGTAAAACACCAATGTTCATAAGAAACAGTTTTGAAAACGACTAATAGATGTCACTGGCTGTAGGGAAATTTTAGGGGAACAAACCACGAACACACCTTATCTTGAATAGCTGATAGCTGACTTTTTTTTTGTTCAAGAAAAAAATCCAATTCAATGCAAAAAAAAAGTGTGTTTACATAAATAAATATTTATTTTATTTAAACAAATTTTAAATTGATGTTGGAGCTGGCACCAGGGATTCAACTGTGTTCTTCATCAAAATGAACTCTTTTTTATTATGAAGACCAGCATTTTATAAATATGTAGGTATATCATACGCCTTCCTTGGATCACAGAACGATCATCTTAATTTGCAAAGCCTGCAGCTAGTTAATGTGATGGTTGTTCATTCTTGTGGAGGCGAATGTGTGATTTTCATCAGCATATTGAAAATAGCCTGTATTTTAACATAATAATAATATAATTAATATTATTGAATCCGGGATTTGTGTGAGGTTAACAAAATACTTTCCTTGCACATCTGCGCTGGAACCCCGAACACACTTACTAGACAGTACAACTAAGCAAAATAATGTACACTCTCGAATAGTTGGCTTATAATTGTTCAGATATATTAGGACGATTTTATTTTAAAGAAAGACAAATTAAAATAGATATTTTGTATGATAAAATCGAATACCTAGCGTAACAAATTGTTTTCTAGTTTTTTTTTTTTTTTTTGATAAATATCAGAAACTCTAAGCATTAAACACAATTTGAGTTCAATTTTTCGCAAGCAGATGACGCTAGAGTATGTGTGTAATTTCTCACTTTTGTATTTTTGTACAAAAGTAGGTCTATGTAGTTAAGCCTTTAAGCCTTAACTACATGCAACACACTTTTGTACAAAAGTGAAAAAAATGTTTTGTCTTTTTCCAACATGCTAACCAATCCTATCTCGTATCTCAAATTTTGCAAAAGTGAAAGTTAGAGCTCTCTTAACTTTTACTTTTGTACAAAAGTAAAACACCAATACATTCATAAGAAACAGTTTTGAAAACGACTAATAGATGTCACTGGCTGTAGGGAAATTTTAGGGGAACACACCTCGAACACACCTTATCTTGAACAGCTGATAGCTGACGTTTTTTTTTTGTTCAAGAAACAAATTCAATAAAATGCAAAAAAAAGTGTGTTTAAATAAATATGTATTCTATTTAAACAAATTTTAAATTGATGTTGGAGCTGGCACCAGGGATTCAGGTTCTTCATGAAAATGAACTCTTTTTTTATTATGAAGACCAGCTTTTTCTAAATATGTAGGAATATCATACGCCTTCTTGGATCACATAGAACGATCATCTTAATTTGCAGAGCTTGCATCTAGTAAATGTGATGGTTGTTCATTCTTGTGGAGGCGAATCTGTGATTTTCATCAGCATATTGAAAATAGCCTGTATTTTAATATAATAATAACATAATTAATCTTAATTAATCCGGGATTTGTGTGAGGTCAGCAAAGTACTTTCCTGGCAGATCTGCGCTGGAACCCCGAACACCTTTACTTGACATTACAACTAAGCAAAATAATGTACACTCCCGAATAGTTGGCTTATAATTTTTCAAGTATTTTCGGACGATTTTATTTTAAAGAAAGACAAATTAAAATAGATATTTTGTATAATAAAAATCGAATACCTAGCGTAACAAATAGTTGTCTAGTTTTTTTTTTTTTTTTTTATAAATGTCAGAAACTCTTTGCATTAAACACAATTTTCGTTCAATTTTTCGCAAGCAGATGACGCTAGAGTATGTGTGTAATTTCTTACTTTTGTACAAAAGGAGGTCTATGTAGTTAAGCCCTTAGAGCTCTCTTAACTTTTACTTTTGCACAAAAGTAAAACACCAATACATTCATAAGAAACAGTTTTGAAAACGACTAATAGATGTCACTGACTGTAGGGAAATTTAAGGGGAACCAACCTCGAACACACCTTATCTTGAACAGCTGATAGCTGACTTTTTTTTGTTCAAGAAAAAAAATTCAATTCAATGCAAAAAAAGTGTGTTTAAATAAATATGTAGGTATTTTATTTAAACAAATTTGAAATTGATGTTGGAGCTGGCACCAGGGATTCAACTGTGTTCTTCATCAAAAAGACTAGCATTTTGTAAATATGTAGGTATATCATACGCCTTCCTTGGATCACAGAACGATCATCTTAGGGGCCGGTTATACCGATCAGGAAAACGAATAGGGAAAAACTTTCAAATGGATTTTTTGCACTTCTTTCATTCGATTTGAAACACAAATGCTACACTAATCGATGACAAATAACTCATAGAATTTTTTGATCCAATAAAATTTCCAATTAAACAATTATTTTTTGTTAAAAATGTATTTATTTGACAAAGTACATTCCTGGCACATCTGCGCTGGAACCCCGAACACACTTACTAGACAGTACAAGTACAACAAAGCAAAATAATGTACACTCCCGAAAAGTTGGCTTATAACTGTTCAGATAGATTAGGACGATTTTATTTTAAAGAAAGACAAATTAAAATGGATATTTTGCATGATAAAAATCGAATACAGCGTAACAAATTGTTTCTAGATTTTTTTTTGATAAATGTCTTAGCTTTAAAAACATTTTTGGTTCAACTTTTCGCAAGCAGATGACGCTAGAGTATGTGTGCAATATCTCACTTTTGTACTTTTGTACAAAAGTAGTAGGAAAATGCAGTTATAGCCTTCATTGAAAATTGTGTATCATTTCACTGATTTGGGTTTCAAAGATAAAGCTTTAACTGGCGCATATGATCTAATGAATATGATGCGACTGTACATTTTTGTATTCAGAGTTTGACGTTAAGCGTATCGAAATGTCAAACTATTTACTTCGCATTACGCTTAAGCCTGATCCACATCTGTGTCGTGTGTTGTGTTGTGGAGTCGTGTGTCGCTGTCATTCTATATATTTTATGCACCACGGTCTACATTGAACGATTTTTCCAGTGCCGATCTTTTGTTCGTAGGTGAAGGGATTGAAAAGTGAGGGGTAGGGATCGAATCGTTTGTACCAGAAAACTCGAACGATTTTTCCAGAAGAAAAGGAAATAATCTTATGAAAAAAATCGTTCTGTGTGTACATTTCACACGATTTCTGGAAAAATCTTCGTGGAAAAATCGGGCAATGTAGATCGGGACAATGCAACACAACACATTAGACAAATATGGTTCTACGCATATGAAATACATTGTAGCGATAGCGACACACGACTCCACAACACAACACACGACACAGATGTGGATCAGGCTTTACCAAAAATAATTCATAACATACCGCCTACACAGGCCATGAACGATGGCCGGACTATAGAACATGTCTAAAAAAGATCCAATGAAGTCGCAAAAATCCATGTCTAAGCAGTGACATATCCATACAAATCAGATTGTGGATTGTAGATTGGATTATGGACATCGTTCAATGGCCTGTGGAGTCTGGGTGTAACAAAAACAGTGATAAGGGAAACATATGTTCCACAACACCAAATTTTCCCGTTTCACACAGGGAAACCAGTTGCTGGAAATTTTTTTGGCAATTTCCTTTAATTGCCTTGTACCTTTCATACGAAGAAACAAAACTGCCAGAGATTTTTGCTTGTGTCCTTATAAAATCTATTGGTCGTACGCATATTCCAAGTCGCCTCCACAGGCCATGAACAATGGCAGGTCTATGAACATGTCTAAAAAAATCCATTGGAGTCCAAAATATCCATGTCGAAAAAAATAACGTTTTGAACAGGACATTGAGGGCTTTTCAAAGCTTGGCAATGATGAGATGAAGTTTAATGTGCGTGTGAGTTTTTTTCTGGTATTTGTTGAATGTGTAAATGAATTTTGTTGGAAAAGATAGAAGTAGTTGTGAAAGGCTAATGCGAACGACATGACCCTAACGAACAGTGTGAGAAGGAATGTGTTAAAAATCTGTTCAAATCGTTGAGCGAGGAGATTTGCCCGTCTCGGTTTCAAATTCCCAGTTGCTAACAACTCAGTTTCTTTGTATTATATTTTTGTTTGCAACGCAGACATACTTTCATGACCAGTGGAGGTGGCAAGTAAAGCCTTAACTACATAAACCTACTTTTGCACAAAAGTACAAAAGTGAGAAATTAAAATGCGCACTAAAGATACATGCTTGCAAAAAAACATACGAAAACTGTTCTGACACATAAATTAAACGCCATGCACAATCTTTCATTGTTTTTTTTTTACAAGAAGGTGTCTTCAGAATAGATATTTATTTCTCACTTTTGTACTTTTGTACAAAAGTAGGCCTATGTAGTTAAGCCTTTAGGCTAGGAGCAATATTGAGACGCGTTTTTTTAAGAAATCACCTTCACCAGTCCACCATTACCAATTGACTGAGCACGATAAATTTCAATTCAATGTTTATTGCCAATAATTATTATCTTTAAACAAAATTTGATGAAACATCAATGAATAAATCAATGAATACTGATAATAACTCAATAAATTCTCTTCTAAATTTGCTAGAATTAAATCGTTAGTAACAAATTCAATTTTTATTTGATTTTGTCTGTCTCCAAATAAACAACAGAACGTTAACATCGACAAAAAACTTGATCTTGCTAAAAAAAAAACATATATAAAGAGTCCATCAGTGATAATATATTCATTTCCAATAAGCTAAATTAAAACTTTTTTTTCATACCCAAAGAAATCAATCAGCTGTTACTTTTGTACTCACTTGCACCACCTAAAAAGTAGGTGCAGAAAATATTGTTCTAACTGTTTTGAAAAACTTCATGGAACACAAAGTGACAAAAGGTAGAACAGTGTAGTGCAAGGTTTTTACTCATGGAACACACAATCTTGTACTTTTCTGATCTTTTCTGTTCTTTTCTGCACTTTCATGTTCCGAACAGATTCATTAAACAGACCTTATGTTCATTGACAAGACTCCTTTCACACAACGAGTTGCCGGCGATTTTTAGTTTGTTGGCGAGAAGAGCGTAAAAGGAAGTCAAAAAATCTACCCTCTCACCCTTCTCGCAATCAAACTAGCTAGTTTCTGGCAACTCAGTTTCCTTGTGTGAAAGCGGTCCAATTGAAGAGCATACGAACCACTGATCTCTATAATATAATAATAATATATAAGGATCAGTGATACGAACCTAATCATAGATTTTTTTTAGAATTTCTCACACAATCAGTGGGTTTTTTATTTTGGGATCAAATTTCCTCAAGGCATTATTTCCACGATCCCCCAGCACTAATGTATCTGTTTATCACGTCATCAAGGTCATCGGTCATGGAATTTTAGAACAAAAAGTAAACGAACGAGTCCATAATTAGTTTCATCTGAAAAAAAGATCAGTTCGAATCGAAAATCGAATAAAGTAACGTCGTCGCGTACCGTGGACGAATTAGCACGTGGGCTGATTGAGATTAGTGTTTACTAAACTTTTCTAATAGGAAAAAACTAACAACAAAATTAACTTTAATAAATTGTGATTATAGTGAAACGAGTGAGTACATTTTATTAATGTCGGGAAATCAAGTAGTGTTAGTAATTGGAAATGGAGGGCGAGAGCATGCAATTTGCTGGAAGTTATCTGAAAGTGCAAAAGTTGGAAAAATTTATGTTTTACCCGGTAGTGATGGAATACAACAAGTGAATAAATGCGAAAATTTGAAAGATGTTGATATAAAAGATTTTAAGGTAGGTAATCATTTTTCAGTTGAACAACCAAGTAGTTGTTTGTTAACATAGAACATCTTTAAACGAACTAAATAGTTTATATTTTGTTCGAATAGGGTGACCAATTAATGTTGAATTATAAAAGCAGTTGATCTAAATTTTATTAAAAAAAAGAATTAAGTACTGGTCACATAGTACCTCCTTTGTGCCATTTTGGGTAGCTAATCTAAATCCTACGTTCAAAGCGGGGACAAAACCTCTATATTCAAAATAATTTCCAAGATACTAGTGACTAGTGCATTGATACCAATAATGTATACATAATCTTAGTTTTAACCACCTATTCAACAAAATAATTAACCAAAACTTACAATACAATCTGGAATAGGAACGTTTTTATATGAATTGAATACCTATGTATGTAGGTACCAACTTAAGTGTAAGGTGGTTGTCAAACACAAGGTTCTGTACTTATTGTAGTGCGAAGTTTAAAGGCAACAAAATATATGTACCAAGTTCATATTTGTGGCGGTGGGAGCTACTGAATGTAAATGTCGGTATTTCGTTAATTAATTAGTAAGAATTATTCTATTTGGATTATGTTTAGGTACGTAGGAGCTATAAAATCTCAACTTAATTAAATAAAATGAACATTTAGAAGGTGAAAGGTGCTAACATAAAAGGGGACAAAAACACCATAATAATGTGCCTGTTTGGTAACTTGCCATTTTCACCAAGTTTCGTATTTTTATTATTATTATATTTATTAGTTTAAAAAACTCTTAACAATAACATGTTATACTTAAATAATACTAAAAAAATATAAGCACAATATTATACAGCATTATTCTTTAAAAGAGGTTTTAATAAAGATTTAAATTTATTTAAGTTTCGCTCAGTCTTTAAAGTATTAGGAAGGCTATTAAAAAGTTGGATGCCTTTGTATAGTAGGTTGTTTTGGGTTGCAGCTCTTCTGTATAATGGAAGTCTAAGATCACCAGTATTCCTTAGATTATAAAACGAATTTGTTATATAGCTCACGTTCCGTTGTAAATATTTAGGATATATTTCATTTTTGATTTTAAAAATCGTCACAAGCGCATTAAATTTAAGTCTTTGTTCAATATTTAACCATCCGAGGACCGCAAGCATGTCATAAATTGGTGTGCTATATTTGCACTTAAGCACTGTTCTCAATGCTCTATTTTGTAATATTTGAAGTTTTCTTATATTTTCACTATTTGACATGTATATTATCGACGAACAGTAATCGAAATATGGTAGAATCAATGTGTTATATATAGTTAACGCACAATTTAAAGTTATATACTTTCGAATTCTTTTGAAAAAACCGATTTTTTTAGAGATTTTAGCGCATTGATTATAAACATGTTGACTAAATTTGAGTTTATTGTCTATAAGAACACCGAGGTATTTTATTCCATCCACACATTCGATAAGTTGATTATTTATTAATATGTTAGCATTTAAACCACCATTATTTAAGCACATGCATTTAGTCTTAGTTACGTTAAGTTTTAATTTATTTTTGCAGAGCCAGTAGTTAATTTTTTCAATTTGACTTTGCATTACACTTTCACAAGACTTGAAATCATCTCTTACAACGTAGATCAGGGTATCGTCTGCGAATAATGATATTTTAGTATCAGATATACATAATTTTCACGATATCGTTTATATACAAAAGAAATAGGATTACACCCAATTTCGAACCTTGGGGCACGCCAAGGTCAACCTTTATTTTTTCCGAAAATGTTTCATTTATCTTTACTTTTTGGAATCTTTCTGACAGATAACTTTTAAACCACATTTGTTCAACGTCACGAATACCATATTTGTTAAGTTTTTCAATTAATATATTTCTGTCTGTCTGTCTAACACCAATTACAGTTTTACCGTTATCAATTTCTTTTTTCCATTCGTTAATAAGCCAACATATCGATGTTTCACATGAGTGACCCTTTCTAAAACCCGATTGCTCTAAACACAGTATGTTTTCTTTTTCAATATAGTTCGTTAGTTGATTGCACACATACGTCGCAAGCATTTTTATAAGTCGCCAGTCTTCAGGATTTTTTGGATTTTGTACTTTTTCAATCGGGATAATAACTGATTCCTTCCAGCTTTCTGGGAACTCACCATTTAATAAAGACAAATTAATAATTTTTAATAATTTTGGCAAAATTTCATCATAACAATCAATAACTATACTACAATTTAGTCCAAAACAGTCCTTTTTCTTATTCATAGATTTGATTGTCTGTTCAAGTTCTAGAATGCTGATCAACTTAAATTTGAAATTACTTCTATGGATTGGGATATTATCAGAGTATGCAATTTGTTCTATACTATTATGAATAACTTCAACACTTTTTACAAAATATATATTAAACGCGCGGGCAATTTCAATTTCTGTTTTAATTGACCGATTTAGAATTTGACTCTTCAAAACTTTCCATAAGCCTTTCTGGTCACCAGCACAGCCGTTTATTTTACATTCAATATATGAACATTTTGCTTTTACACATTCGTGTTTATAAACATTTCGAGCCATTTTATAAATATTCCAAGTTTCCAAAGAATTATCGAATCTAGCCTGTTCGTACGACATGATTTTAGATCTCTTTAAATTATACAATTCGGTGTTATACCATTCAACAGAGTTTTCACGTAATTTAGACGATTTTGTGATCTTAAGCAATGCTGCTCCAATACCTTCTTCAAATTTTCTTGCACAAATATTTAAATCATTTGTTTCGGTTATGCTATTGAAGTTTTCACAATTTAAAGCACTCATTTTTAAATGAATTCGTAAACAATTTAATACTCAAGGTTTCATGATCAGATACTTTCTACTCGTCACGAACCAAAGCGTCTAATTTCAATGTATGATCGCCTAAAACATAGTCTATTAGGGTTTTGGAACTTTGAGTTACTCTAGTAAGTTGGGATACAAATTGTTCAAGACCAGTGTAGATCAAAAAATCATTTACTAAGTTACACTCATAATTATTTTTTAATAAAAAGTCTACATTAAAGTCACCTAATATCAATGTTCTATCATTTTCACTTGTGTTGTTTAAGGTCCATTCATTTAAAAGCTCAAAAAATTTACGTACAGACATTTTTTCTGATCTATATAATAAAATTATGTTCCATGAATCATTTTTTACAGACATTTTAATGGACAAAATCCATACTTTTTTTTCAATTGAAAATTGTTTAACTTCCACAGACCTAATTGTTTTTTTAACATAAATAGTTACTCCACCTGTATGTCTAGAACTACTTAAACAATTAAAGTTCTTATAATTATTCAAGGATACTTCGCATTTTTCGATTTCCGGTGTGAGATGAGTTTCGGTGAGACACAAAAAATCTAATTATTACTTTTTGTTAATTCTTCAATCAGTTCAAAGTTTCCGGTAATACCTTGCACATTAAGGAGAACCCCTCTAAGAAAAGTAGGGGGTTTTTCATTTAAAAAATTATTGATTAATTGCTAGTACTGCACCCGACTTCGCACCCCATCTAACTTTTTGAGATAAACAGGACACAAGTAATCTAACGTTTTATGATCAGTGTTTAGATTTAAACCGAGTCTCTTGTTTGTTTTAACACAGTTTATACATTTGATAATTTCAGCACTGTCACAATCTTTTGTATCGTGTGCACCACAGCAATTACGACAGCAAGATTTACTTTTGCATTCTTTCGATATGTGGTTGAACCCCAAACATTTATAACATCTTTTTACCAAAATCGATTCAAACACTTTGCATTTATCCCATCCGACATTGACTCGGCCTACTTCGACGACTTTGGCAAAGCTTTCACTGTCCAATTCTACCACTGCATTAAAGTAAACAAACTGTTTTTTTCCTTTCTCTCCAGTTGTTTTTAATATTTTAATGCACTTGATTTCACTCGCGGCAAGCATATTGCTTTGGGCTCTTAAGCTTTTCTCTATTTCCCCTGATTCGATTTCGTCACTCAACCCGCATATGATAACTTTTGGTTTATTTAAAACCGGTATTTTAACTTCATAATCTTCACCAAGCTTTTCTTCAACTGCATGTTTTACTATACTTCTATCTCCCTCACTGATACATGATATTTGGACGACTCCATTTTGCTTTGTAGCTACTTCACTAATTTTTAGGTTACTTGGATCAACATTTTTCTTAAGATCTTCTTTTATTTTTTCACTTGGTTGTTTCGATGTTGGTTTAATTATTATCGAAGGCTCTTTTTGTATCTGACTCGCGTACGTTTCTTTGGCTTTAACACCCGCACACAAAGTCTCGCGCCTGCCAAGAGAGTTACAACTTTCGAGAATTTCGCGCACGATATGTTCCTGTTGCATTATATATTCTTTATTTTCGTTTATCGAGTTTAACATTTCATTCGAAGTATTAAAAATTGCATTTTTTTCATCAACACACTCATCACAGATGAAGGCAAGGTTTCTTTTTTCGTGGACCGAGCGCACATCATAATCGGCTAATCCCGTGCATTTTTCATGAAAAACTTTGCCACAAAAGATACTACACACAATGTTTTTTTCTCCTTTAAATCGTTTTTTACATTTTGTACATTCAGTTTCCATTTTTTAATTTTAAACTTTATTTCACCTCTAATTAAAATGCAAATGATTGTAAAATATGGCGGACCAAATTAAAACACGTCTGTACTGGACTCAAATTAAAGGCAATTACTTAGTGCTCCATTTGAGTCCGGAACATTCTAATTCCATGGTGTAGTTTTCCTAAACACGGAAGCTTAAATAACTATTTTTTCTTTATAAATAAGGGGGACATTTTATAATATTTGAATTATAATAACATAATATTTAAATAATAAAAGTAATTTCAGTTTGATTTTTTCACTATTTTGAACGCACACTGCTCAGCAAGAAGAAAAAGAATAAATAATTTAACGCTACCAAAGAACTCGTCGCATTGTGAATTGGGAAACGATTTTATAACTAGAAAAAAATGACAGCGAATCAAGTCACGCTCTCGTCGCGTTTACTCGTTCCATTGTGAATCGACCTTTAGATAGCATAGCATAGGTTTCCGATCGCGGCCAATAAGAGGCAAAAGATAAAAAACTAACTGTTAAAGGACAATGCGCAAAGATGTATGGAGCGTGGTCCCAGGACCAATAAGAACAGCCTTCATATCGTATATAGGTACATGTTTATGCATTCATTATCCGTTAACCGTTTGTCCAAATTCGCTGTGTGTTATTTAATTTTGAATAAAATGAGTTTTAGGGTCACAATTATTTTTTAATATTTTGTGTATTTTTAAGGATTTGTTACCCTAAAACTCATTTTAATCAAAATTAAATAACTTTTGTCACACAGCGAATTTGGACAAACAGTAAACGGATAAGGAATGCATAAGCAAATACCTTTATATGATATGAAGGCCGTTCTTATTGGTGCTGGACCCAATTTGGCCATTGTCCTTTGACTGTGAGGTTCAACCAAGGCGTTCAAGTTTATATTTCAAGTACGATTATTTCTTTTTACTTATTTCTTCATACTGTTTCTGCATACCTGAATTAATACATTTTGATTTATTTAAAAAAAAATAAACTATTACATTTTAACATCGCAAAGATATATACATGCGATTTAAAAGCATTTTATTTAAATGTTCATTCATTACTATGAACTACATTGCATAGGTATAGTCGTCCCTTTTGTTAAGCAAAACAATTTTTTTTAAATACATGCAGTTATTATTTTTCACTTTAAATGCAATCCGTTATATATACCTTCAGATTGATCTTTGAGAAATACAAGGTGAGTTCTTTTTGCCTAAGGTTTAATTAACTCCATTCAAATACGTACATTTTCTACCACTTTGTGCAATATTTGTGCAATATTAATACGTACCTACTCATGAAAAAATTTTTTTTGATTTTTTGGCAGGCAAAATTTTGAAATTGTTTAGGGAGAGTCAGGGTAATTTGATTTGAAAAATAGTGGACAGCATGAAATGATTTCTTCAGGAACCTTAACAGGTCACTACGCTTCCTCGATAGTGACGTAGACTTCAGCGCAGATATGATTACAAACTTGAATGAGAAATTTTATCCCGAATAGGGTTAAATCTATCAAACCTAAAGAAAACTCATAGTTTGATTCAAGCTGTAAAGTTGTTATTAGGGTTAGAAAAGTAAGCTTCCGATGTTATAAAGCCAACCCTACTGAGGAAAACCGGAAAAGGTTGCAACAATCTTACCTACAACTTACCTTATCGCTCGTGCTTTGTTAAAAACATTTTAAGGGTGGCCATAACGATAGGTGAATAATGCCAAATACCCTTTAAAACAATGGTACGTTGATGAAGCTTGGTATAAAAATTCCATTTCTTATGGAAATCAAATATAAGAAGAGTCCATAAAAGTATCTTTGGTAAGAGGGTGATTTTTTGAGGGAAAGTTTTAATTTGGTTTATTTGAGTTACATATATGATAAACTAGCTGACCCGGGCGAACTTCGTTGCGCCAAAATTTTGTTAGTAATGAAATTAATAATACCGAGCATGCACAATGTTGTTTCATGTAATTCGGTCATAAATAACAATGGTAATTCAAAATTATTGAACTTCTTACTGCCATTCACAATAAGGAATATGGAAGTATGTGCATTTCAGGCACTTGAACTTGAATTTCACAATATGCAACGATTGACCACCGTGGTTCGATCATTTTACCCATTACTGAATATTTGTCAACACTTGGTTACTGTTTTTTATGCTGCTTTACATACTTCCGTTTTGCGTTGAATTAGTCAATTCAACTATGTTCTCATTTTACGTTGACATTGTACAGTCTTCGAGTTTGTGGAGCTGGTGAGAAATTAGGAGCTGACATCACTCTCTTCCGAAGGTTGCTAATAATTCTAAACCTCATTGATAGAAGAAGATTGAAATAGCTAACGAAGTGGTGATGAATGCTTTTGGAGAAAAGAATGTCACGTTTAGCTTGGAGAGACCTTGATGTTGTTAGGCAGGGAGTTGAATCTGGCGATGGTTTAATCGTTCGAACATCACTATTGTTGAATATTGGAAGCGATTCCAGAGCTACGTGAAGATTCTTGGCTTTGGCAATTGAGGATATGTTCCCAAAGCTTATTTAGGACGATTTTAAGAAGCCGATCATCATCTGATTTCCTTCAATTGTAAAGAGATAGTTTCTCAGTATACAGTAGGTTTCGACGCCGTGCCCGCCGGCCGGATCAGTGATTTCAATTTGAAGAGTTTTTGTTTTGCATCCCGCAGTTAGTTGAATATTAAAAGGGTTCCGAATATCCATTGATTTCTGCTAGATGTTTATGGCATCAAAATTGAATTTCCATATTTCTCCATTGTATGTGGCGTGGTCACGTGTCTGCAAACCTACCACTTTGTACGTGAACGTGCCGGAGAACAAAATGAAAAAAGTTATGTAATTTAAACCACTTCAGTAAAAAAGCGGAAGGTGTTGGCCGACATGCCACATCATTTTGGTTTGAAAACACATCAAAATTGTTTATTTATATATTTTTATTGTTATTTTGTATATAAATCGCCATTGAGACCAATACTATGCAATGACAGCATCCAAACTTAACAAGTTTGACAACGAAAAATACATGCAATTGTTCTGCAAAACATTCGTAATGGGCTCTTACGGTATTGTTGTAAAGTGGAAAAAATTCGGTGGAAATTCAATCCGGCTGGCGACTTAGTCCACTGGAATCACCAATCGTCAAAAAATTGCAGCGAATTGATCATTTCGTAAAGCAACTCGCATGTTTGTTTTTAATTGCAATTTTCACGTAATTCCAAAAAGCTATGCCTTCAATCAAGCGTTCAATTCATCTGCTGAAGTTGATCTTGGAATGAAAGGTAGCGTTTGACAGAAATCGCTTGACAGCTAAATCATTGCACCACTGAAATGTCGATTATCACTTCGTAAATCTTACAACGTGCAATTTAGGGCTTCCAATGCACGTTTGTGAGCCTTTGTGCATTCGTTCCAATCTTACAGTGCTGCAATAGTTTCGCCGTTGCAGAATTCTTTAAAATGTTGCACGTAGGTGCTTCATCCATTTGCAGGCAAATGCAATGCAAAATGATCGTTCGACCGCCTTCCAAAAACCTAAGCGCTATTCCAAATACAAACTTTGAACACAAT
This sequence comes from Melangyna quadrimaculata, assembly GCA_949320155.1. Classification (NCBI taxonomy): domain Eukaryota; kingdom Metazoa; phylum Arthropoda; class Insecta; order Diptera; family Syrphidae; genus Melangyna; species Melangyna quadrimaculata. The sequence continues at coordinate 90,340,942 of OX439485.1, forward strand.
AAAAATTAAAAACAAATTATTAAATTTTATTTTATCTGACCGAACGCAATAGCAAGTCCAATTCAAATTTGAATGACGAAATGAACAGGACACATAATATTCCATTTCAATCCCAAAATTGTGAAAATCAGGATCTTCCCGTTCCAGTTTTTCTGGAAATTTTCCGAGATTTTCCACCAGTTGGTATCCTATGTCTTTCCTTGGTCCAATAGAAATTCATCAAGGCCAGAATCATGAAAATCGTGAAAATCGAAGTATCCGTTCTCGAGATATGCACTAAAACTGGATCTTCCCGGATTTAAAATTTTCCTGAAAATTTTCCGGGATTTTCCTCCACTATCCTATGTCCTTCCTTGGGCCAATACGATTTCATCAAGCCCAAAATCGTGAAAATCAAACAATCCGTTCTCGAGTTATGCGCGCACACACGGACGACATTTCTCTTATATATATATAAGTTGATTTAAAAGTATTTTTCAACGCTAAATATAATTGAAGTACGATTGAGATGATATGCCAACATTAAAATAGTTGATTCCCATTCTTATGGCAAAAGAAAAATTTCATGAGGGTAGTAATTATCATTTTTTCGAAGGATTTTCTGTACTATTTTACCTGTACTAAATCAGCTGTTACCTTGATACTTGTCACTCACTTGTTCCACCTTAAAAGTAGGTGCAGAAAATATTGTATTAACCTGTTCTAAAAAAACTTCATGGAACACAAAGTGACAGAATGTAGAACAGTTTAGTGCAAGGGTCTTACTCACGGAACACACAATATTGTACTTTTCTGATCTTTTCCATACATCTGATCTTTACATTTAATTGTAAGTACCTTCCCAACTTCCCATTGTGGCAACTTGTAGCTTTAATGTGTTCTTTAATATAAAAAAAAATATCAATACAAAAATTGTAAGCTAGGTACCGATTGCCTCAAAAGTTTTGAATAGCAACCAAACTTATAATAAATTTTAACTATATGCCTGTAAAACCTCAGGTCTTTTAAAGGCAATGCACGGCACTAGTTAGAAGGAATAGAAGAAAAGGAGATTTAGATGTTAATTATCTCATGAAATTCCACGGGTGGCATCCAGTTGAAACTGGGGAATATAGAAAAGAATGCAACCTAGACTGGTGAAAAAATTAAAAGATACGTTATGGGGACGATATAGGTCAAAATGAATTTTTTTTTGGAGGAGAAATAATTTTGAAGTCGTAAGCTATATTTCTGCATTAAAATAATTAAACTTTCGAAGGGTCTCAAAATCAACAGCTAACTTTTTCAATTATGGTTTCCAATGATATCTATAACTGGCCCCTAAGTCACCAAATTTGGTGAGTTAGGTAAATCGGGTTTAGCTTCAACGCCACACTGAAAAACTGGTCGTTGTGTGATAAACGGCCTTTAGTTAACGCTTTTTTAAATGTTGATATAGGTTGGGTTTTCTAGACATTTGTTTTTTATAAAAACAAATTAATTTTGGAAAAAAATTCAAAATCATAGCAAGTTCAAATGCCTTATATTTAAACTTAAAAATGGATTATATGCTATGTATCTACAAAGGAATTTGCAATATGTTGGTAACTAATACAACCTAGAAATGCATTTGACTTTAGATTAACTCTATTTAGGAGAAGGAGTTCTCAATATAATATCTTGTATAAAGGAACACATTTGTTTAATAATCTTGATTTAAATATTAAAACTGAAACCAATATTAATTTATTTAAAAACATATTGCGCAGCGTTATATAATTTTTTAGATATGTATATATAAGTCATTAAATTGTTTAACAGAGTTTTTTAAACTAATAAAGAATTAAAACTATACTTTTAAGGTAAAACTGTACAAGCAAATCGGTTCGGGATTTGGAATACTCGTAGAGTTCTAGAGTACACATTTTAAGTCAAACACAAATAACCAGATGGCTCTAGGACTTTTACTTTTTATGATACTAATAATAATAAGAAGAAGAACAAATCGGGTAAAAGCTAAATGATCATTTCTTATTAGATTTTCTTTATTTTTATTGGAATGTTGGTTTCTTTATTTTTACTTATGGAAAAGGTACTATGTAGGGCAAGTTTCGAATTCCTATACAAGTCAAACTCGATACATCATTTTACCTAAAATTACGATGATAGAGAATGAACTTAGGGCTTTTAGGAGGTTCATATTGAGGGAAAATTGAAATATTTGTAAATGCAACCAATGTATATTAAAACAAAAAACAAAGAATATTCTTAAAATACGTATGTAAGCTAACGAACAAAAACCTCTACAAATACAAAATATGGTTTATTGGCGGAACATTGTTTATCAAAACATCTTTTTTGATCCATAATATTAAAGGCTTGAAACTCTTCTTCTTTGCACTCGAATACGTCTTGCATCTATCATGTCCAAAAAAGTGTCAGCTCGTGCAAAAAATTCACAAAAGAACCTCATGACATTTAGAAATATCAAAGCGTCATATGAATTTAGTACGATGCTTAAAAGATAAAATAGCCATTTGGTTATTTAACTTAAGTTAAATATTAGGATCTAGTACGATTATCAACACGTTTAAAATTAGTAAAATACAATTTTTAACCTAATATCAATCTAAAAATGATTCAACATCGTCTAAATGGACGAAAATCTTCCGCCTTTTTATTGATTTGTCTGCTTAAATTTTTTGTAATAGAAAATCTTATTCCGAGCAAAAAGCCATTTGTGATAAATTCTCAAATTCAGTTTAGTTTTCAAGTTATACCAAAAATATTGAAAAATGACCTGTGTGACCGTTTCTCGCTGAAATGCATGTATGAATTTGGGCGAATTTTGTGTCTTAAGCAAGAAAGACATAATATTCAAAAATAAAATCCCGTGAAAGCAATTGTTCCTTACTAAAAGGTACATAGCGTATTAAGAACTATATAGGTAGGTCACCCTGTTCGATATTATACTTTAAATATTTCCAAAGTAGGTACACTCAACGAATTGCAAGTTCGGAGACTAGTGGTCCACACTATCATTTGGAATAACAAGATTCCCAATAACGGAGATGTTGTGAACGATTTTTGAGTGTCTACGATATAATAAAATGTACTGCGAAATTTCGATAAAAAAAGGCACACTGGTCTCGTTTATTGTGTTGTGGAGCTGTTTGTCGCTGTCATTCCATACATGGACTTATTATATGATTCCATATATTTCATGCGCCACACTACAAAGCGACACAGCACGAGAAATGTAGTTCTACCGATATAAAACACATTGCAGCGATAGCGAGTATTAGCATATTTTGAATCTTTTCTGTTCTTTTTTCTGTTTCGAACTGAGTCCGCTCAAATAACAAAATTTAAATAATAAAATTTGTAGGCAATCGTCAGTTGGTGTAAGGCTAAGGATATTGATTTAGTCATAGTTGGTCCAGAAGATCCTCTCGACAACGGTTTGAGTGATGTTTTGCAAACTAATAACATTCGATGCTTTGGCCCAGGAAAAAATGGAGCTAGAATAGAGTCAGATAAAAAGTGGGCGAAGGATTTCATGATTCGGCATGGTATTCCAACAGCACGGTTTGAATCATTTTCCGAACCCGAAAAGGCAAAGGAGTTCATCAGAAGGTAAACTAACAATACATACAATATATGCATATCAATATATCGAATTTATACATTCCACAATCAACAGCGCTACTTTTGATGCACGCGTTGTCAAAGCAAGTGGACTGGCTGCCGGCAAAGGTGTAGTTGTAGCAAGTAACACAGATGAAGCATGTAGTGCAGTTGACGACATATTAGGCCAAAAAAGGTTTGGTAAAGCTGGCGAAGTAATAGTTATCGAAGAACTCTTAACGGGAGAAGAAGTTTCTGTTCTTGCTTTTGTCGATTCCAAAAATGTTTCGGTCATGCTTCCGGCGCAAGATCACAAACGACTTAAAAACAATGATGAAGGACCGAACACAGGCGGCATGGGTGCATACTGTCCTTGTCCGATCATATCCACTAATGACTTTGAAATTGTCAAAAAAGAAGTATTACAAAAAGCTGTCGATAGTCTTCGTTCAGAAGGAATTCAATACTGCGGTGTGCTCTACGCAGGTATTATGTTAACTCCAAAAGGACCTATAGTTTTAGAATTTAACTGTCGTTTCGGTGATCCTGAAACGCAAGTAATACTTCCGCTTTTAAAATCTGATCTTTTTGATGTTATGAGCGCCTGTTGTGAAAATAAACTTAACGAATTGAAACTTGAATGGGAGAATGATCTCAATGCAGTTGGAGTTGTAATGGCAAGCGCTGGATACCCCGAAACATCAACAAAGGGATGTATAATTAACGGTAAGTTGATATTTATGGAAGAAACATTGTATTTTCATAAATATTTATTTTTTAAAGGAATTCCTGAAAATACTGCTCAACAAATTGTGTTTCACAGTGGTGTTGCATTGAACAATCAGAACAAACTAATTACAAACGGTGGAAGAGTTTTGATCGCAGTTGCCTTACGGAAGGATCTTAAACTAGCAGCAGCAGAAGCCACTGCTATTTGTCAAGGAATACAATTTTCTGGCAAAGGAGCTCAATTTCGTACCGATATTGCACAGAAAGCCTTGAAAATGTAATAATTAAAGCAAAATTGGTGGAGTAAACTTAAAATTTATATTTCGTATCATATTGAAATGCAAAAACTGCTTTGCAGTGTATCAGACAGCATGTATTCTTTTTTCTTTCAAATATTTATTTATTTTACAAAATAGCTCTTTTTTTAGTGTGTCATAATGAAATAAAACCAGAAACAAAACAAAACAGCTCCAAATATATTTAAATGGAATATTTTCTATTTACTTTAGCTAACTTTTAAACTAGTGTGTATATATTTTTTTGAGTGATTGTTAGAGTGAGGCAAAGGGGCAGATAGTAGTAGCCCGTAGCGTAATGGTTAGTGCGTTCGACTGTCACTTTGGAGGTCTGGGATCGCTTCCCAGCCTCGTCCACCTAAAAACTAAAAAGTTTTTTTTCAGGGCTACTGCCTCTTGCGAGGAATTGACAAATCCTCCAAGAGTATCACTTGTCACGAATAAGTGCTTCTCGTGTAGCCGTTCGGATTCGGCATAAAATTGTAGGTTCCTTCCATTCCTGTCGAAAGGCGCACACAGGAATGGTTGCGAGTTGTTAGTCACTAGGTCCTGGTTCTTCATGAGCCGTTGTGCCACCCGATTTATGTTATTTTTTTTTCAAAGGGGCACATACATTTGTTGTGACGCAGAATTTCATTACGGGAAGGGGGGAGGATAAAAAAAAAAACAGATTTGTGAATTAAAAGAATTAAATTTAATTGACAGTAAAAAATGCATAAAATGTTTTTGTTTAATTTTTAAAGTTTAAAAGGCAGAAATGTGATGGAAAGATAGGTACAAATTTTGTTTTTCGTATCAAAAAACAGTAAAATAATCTTCCGCTTTGCACAACGATCTGTCTCTTGTGCTTTGTATTTTGTTTTTAATTGAATTTAATTAAATAATATAACGATAATTTGCTATATATACATAGTAGGACATATTCATAGTAATTTGTAACCTATGTCTAAGTTAACCTGGGTTTAATTGCATTATCGGACGTTAATTCTATTTCCTTCTAATTCCAAAATATATCCCTCTTATTTACTGCTAAATAAGCGTTCACATTCATTCACTTTTCTATAATCAAACACAACACAAAAACACTGAAAGCTGAAATTATTTTTTGTCCGCGCAGTCGATTGATTTTTTTTTTTCCTATTGAAAATGTGAAAGTTGCAGCAAAAGTTGACCAACTTGTGCGATGATTCGCAACATTGAATCTGTGTGCATTCAATATTTGGACAATGTTTTGCAAATGCGAATTAGTCTTCATTGTGTTCAGCTAGTAAAACCAGAGTTTATCTGCGTCGATGAATATGCCCCAATATGTTTCGTCGTTAGACTTTTGATTAAGATTTCTCTTGATAATTAAAAAATAAAATAAGAATTCTTTTTAAACATTAAAAAATAATGAAGCACCGTACGTTATGTTTTAAAAAATATTTTCAATAAACGAGATCTCAGTTAAAACAGGAAAAATCACCCCAATAGTGATGTTCAATTGTGAACTTTCTATCAAACCCAAGGATTGGCTTGTGCTTGTGAATTAAGCAACACGTAAACTATAGGTCGATGTATGATATTAAAAAAGAAACACCTCCTTATAAACTCTTTAGGATGCAAACTCATTTATAAATGCCATATTATGTGAACTAATAAAGTATTATTATTTCTTTTCCGATTGCGTTTGGTGAAGGCAATCCCTATCGTATAGAGAAAGCGGTGTTGATATTGATGCTGGTGACGATTTAGTTCAAAGAATTAAACCACTTTGCCGCGGTACACATCGGCTTGGTGTCATCGGCGGCTTGGGTGGCTTTGGTGGACTTTTTAGTCTTAACAAGGTTTGTCAAAAATTAATTAGCTTGAACACATGAACGCGCCGCGTTATCTTGAAGTCCTTTTTATTTTATTTAATACTCAACATAAAATGTAATTATTTTTTGAAATCACATATGCTGTTGCTGGCAACGATAGTTGACAAATCAATACGGAAGAATATGTCTCTTCCTTTGCTAGCTTAATCTTGGACCAAGATAATTTTCCGAGGGAAGTTGTCCACATTAACAATCCAAATTGTGTTAAAGCGTAGGTTTTTTTTTACATTTTTCATATTTTTATTAAATCCAATATATAAATAAAATATACAATTTTATAAATTTATATATATAAGAAAAACTGAGAAAATATGCTGGAAAGTTCTCTGTACATACATATTTCTAAGTTTTCCTAAACTATTGAAATAAACTCTAGTAAAGGAGAAGAGGCAAAAATATATGGGACCTGGTCAATCTAGTACCCAGAAACGAGACGTATGAAAATGATTATGTACTAAAGCACCAATGAAAGAGTATTTTTTTTTTGTCCTTAACAATGGGAGTTGGCTAAAATAAGCGATCAAAAAATTTTCAGACAATTGGGTTGCTCCATCAGCTGTAAATTCATAATTGGTAACAACAACGCATCTATATGGATAGGTTTGGTTAAATCAATGGGGCATGTAACACAATACAATAAGTACTATTAAGGAAAGTGATATTCAAGGCTGTCCCATTTAAGGACGACACTAATGTATAAATATGTCTTTCAAGCCTACTTCATCATGAAATCGGGAATTGATTTAAAAATCAAAACCAATAAAATAACGCCGTCGTCAGTTGCAGTGATTGGAAGTCATTTCTATTAACGATCTAAAAAATAATGGAATACATTTATTATGCTACCTTTGAATTAAAAATAGGCAGTTCTGAAAGAACAGTGTGCCGCTGCATCGCGTTCATTGTGTTCTAGGAGGAAAAAATTTAGTATTTTAATTTTCATTTTTAAATTTTTACTAACAGTTGTCCTACAAAAGTCCTGTTCTGTGCGAAGCTACCAATGGGGTCGGTTCGAAAATTAAACTTGCCCTAGAAAACGAAATGTATGAAAGCATCGGTTATGACTTGCTGGCAATGTGTGTCAATGATGTTTTAGAAAGTGGAGCGGAACCAGTCGCTTTTCTGGATTATATAGCTTGCGGAAAACTTCAAGTGCCAGTTGCGGCACAAATTGTTAAAGGCATTTCGGAAGGATGTCGGATTGCCAACTGCGCTCTCCTTGGTAGGTGTTGATAAGACTATTTTATAAACCCCCTCTGCATTTTATTTTATCTTTTGGTCTGATTCGGATGTGGTAAATAAATTAAAACCAAAAAAGTCTTTTTGCTTCTTACTTACTAGCTTATCTTACTAAAAAATAATATTCGCCAAACGGTATTTCAATCTTTATCGGATTTGAGGATGTTAAAATGCATATTATATCAATTGAACATTAATTTGTACATTACATATTTTTTACAGGAGGTGAAACGGCTGAAATGCCTTCAGTTTACGATGTAGGAAAATACGACATTGCCGGCTATTGTTTAGCCATTCTGGAAGACGGCACAGAGCTTCCAAGATATGATCATTACGCGGTTGGTGATTTGGTCATAGGTCTACAATCAAGTGGTCTGCATTGTGCAGGCTTTGATCAAATCTATAACGGGCTTCAAAATATCGGAGTGAGCTGCAGTGATAATTCGGAATTTGGAGATCGGAGTAAAACTTTAGGTCCTTAATTTAGATTGTAATTTAAGAAAAAAAATACAAGTATTTCTCTTATATATTTTAGGTCAAAAATTAGCTTATCCAACACGTATATATGTGAATGATGTGCTTCCGTTGCTTAAGACAGGGTCAGTAAAGGCCATTGCCAATATTAATTCAAGCTTAGAAGAAGGCCTCGCAAAGTTATCAACAAACAACTTTCAACTGGACCTTGATTTTGGAAAATTTAAAACTCCGGAAGTCTATAGCTGGCTCACGTCTAAGCTTGAAATGTCTGAAAATACGTTGCTGAAAAATTTTAACTGTGGACTTGGAATGGCTCTTGTTGTATCAAAAGAATGTACTGAATGGCGTAAAATCTCATGCGCTAGCTTAATTGGGAAAATCATTGTCTCAGAATCTACTATTCCAATCAAAATAACGAATCTCAGCGCCGCTTTGAAGAATACTTCTGTATTAAATGCAAATAATAAAGAGAACTCAATTCAAATAACGAAAAGTGTATACACCGATGTAGAAACTGATAAACGCAAGAGAATGCAAAATGAAAATCAACACATACCAGCAACACAATCGTTTCTTTCACAGGGAGGCAGACGACTAACTCGGGTCCCTAAAACTTTTAAAGATCCAATTCTGATCATGGGCACTGATGGCTGTGGAACTAAAATTAAAATTGCCCAAGAAACAAAACTTAATTCAACCGTTGGTATTGATTTAGTAGCGATGTGTGTTAATGATATTCTTTGCAATGGCGCTGAGCCGTTAACTTTTTCATCATACCTTGCATGCGGAAATTTAGACCGAATACTTTTTAATAACATTATGACGGGCATAGTGAGTGGATCACAAAAATCTAATAGCAGTATAATTGGTAAGTTTTCAATAGTTTGTCATTTATATCTGAGCGGTTGATAAATAATTCATAAAGATTAAGTGTTGGTATCGATGCAGAATTTCATCCTACAAAACATCCAAAGTTCCCGCATTAGCTTTTTGTATAGACGCATTTAAAGAGGGGGAGTTGAGAGTAAATCAAGCTTAAATATTTATTTTGATACAAGCAAATGACAATTGATTTTAGTATAGATAGTAAAGCTAATAGGCGTGTTCAGGAGAAGGAGATTTCAGAGGGCCTCAGCAATTCCAGTTGCCCAAACAAGATTCCTCATCAAAAAATCTCAGTTTGGTGTCAAAATATGCACTGAGGAAATACCTACTTGCCCAGTTTTTGATGAATACAAATATCCGAAATCTTGTTTTTCTGAACACGCCAAATGTTGTGCACATATTTTCCAAAGTTCGTAGTTGTCAGGTAATGAATTTCTGTGACCCTTAACAAAAACGAAAAATAAGCTACTTAAGAGAGTTTAACAATCTCTGAATCTCTTTTTTGAGAGATGCGCAGAACGAACGAAATTAAAACTCGGAAGATAATACCTAATATGTGTAGGTACTGTAAATAAAAACTTTTTCCTTATTCTAGACATACACAGCGTTGAAGTGCCGCTATTATATGAACCCAATGCTTACGATCTCGCTGGATTTTCACTGGGGATTGCTGAAAGTAATCGAATTCTTCCAAGAACCAATGAAATATGCGTAGGAGACTCTCTTATTGGTTTACCGTCTAGTGGCGTTCATAGCAATGGTTTCAGTTTGGTTCATGCAGTCATGGAAGTAGCGGGAGTCAGCTTTTTTGATATCGCTCCATTTAGTGGAAAGACTTATGGTAAAACACAATTCACACATACTAACTGTTGTTGTTTAACTTATTTTTCTTGTGCATTTAAGGTGAAGAATTTTTGACTCCAACAGAAATTTACGTGAACGCAATAGCTCCCCTTCTCTCAACGGGTATAATAAAAGCCATGGCTCATATAACTGGTGGTGGTCTGATTGAAAACATTCCTCGAATTCTTAGCAAAGACTTGGGAGTTTGCCTCAACGCAAAATCTTTTGTGATACCGCCAGTTTTTGGCTGGATCGCAGCTAAAGGTCGTGTGACTAGTTACGAGATGCTGCGTACTTACAATTGTGGACTTGGAATGATTTTAGTTGTAGACCCTAAGTATGAAGCAGAACTTTTGCAGCGTCTGCGCTTCACTTATCGAGCAATAAAGGTTGGGAGCGTGGTCAAAAAATCCGCCAACACTCCTCAAGTCGTGGTCGAAAACTTCAATGATTGCTTACTTAGCACACAACGGCTTTTAGGGCTTCCATTAAAAAGAGTTGCTGTCCTTATCTCAGGTTCTGGATCAAATTTACAAGCTCTAATCGATGCAACTAGAAACTCTGCTATGGGCTTGCTAAGCGAAATTGTGTTGGTTATTTCAAACAAAGAGGGTGTCCTTGGATTAGAACGAGCTGCAAACTCGGGTATTCCTTCAGTTATCATATCCCATAGAAAATTTAAAAACAGAGAAGATTTTGATTTGGAAGTGACAAAAGAGTTGGAAAAGCAAAAAGTGGATATAGTTTGTTGTGCTGGGTTCATGCGAGTTTTGTCAGGAACTTTTGTTCGGAAATGGAAGGGCAAACTAATAAATATACATCCATCGCTACTACCAAAGCATCAAGGTTTGAATGTTCAACAAAAAGCATTAGATGCTGGTGACTTGGAGTCTGGATGTACGGTACATTTTATTGATGAGGTAAGAATTCTTACAGATTTTTGTCTTTCAATAATTGAAACAAATTAAAACAGGGCGTCGATACAGGACCAATAATTGTTCAGGAAAGGGTTCCAATATTACCTAACGATACAGCAGAAACCTTAGCAGAGAGAATTCTTAAAGCAGAGCACTATGCTTTTCCCCAAGCTCTTAGGCTTATAGCCACAGGTGATGTTAAATTAGACAAAAATGGACATTTAATAAGTAAAACGTAGTAAATTACGAAAGTAATGAAGTGAAGAAGTAAAAATTTTATAAATAAAAAATTACATTTTTGTTTTTATTATTATTTTAATTATAGTTAGTGGAGCTTTACCATTTCGTTCGCTCTTATTGGTGTTAGGTTCAAATAATAATCACTAATTTAAGAAAAAAAATGATGAGCTTTGTTTTATTTATATAAACAATCTGAATTCGAAAATTTCAACTAAAACAAAATTTTGATGAAAAATTTGAAAGGTTTTCGGCTTTCGAGATATACAAATTTTTCTTTTTGTATATCCTAAACAATTTAAAATGTTGAAATAGGATAACTAATCTAATTTCAAATTGATTTGATTAAAATCATCATCAACGCGGAATGTCAACGTGCTGTGTGTGCTCTGTCAAATATTCTTATTTATTTGCTATATTTTAATCTAAAGTTTATTGAATTATAAAAACGTATTAGTTAAAGTACCTACTGTTAATATAAAAAGAAAAAAATACTAAAATCTTTTTAATTGTGAAATTTCCTAAATAAATAATTTCTCTAATAACTAAATTAATCATATAATTGATTATCTCATCAAGAAAAAAAAATTAATTAAAACAAGTGCATGTGGTTTACTCTCTTAGTCTTCCATCAGTGGTTCTCTTAAAACACAAACTGTTTATTGTTTTTTTTTTTTTAATTACCGTCCCTGTCCCTGCAGTGCAGTGCCTACATAATTTAGAAATAAAAGTATAAACAAGTGTTCAGTTAACCTCGATATGCCGAATTGTCTGGGCTGTAATTTATCTATAACCAATGCTACTGAGGATGAGCCTGCCCTTCCTGTGTGATAGTTGTTCTACCTCTGATTCACCCGGAATGATATCAAAACAATTCAATCATATGTTCAAAATGTTCACACAAATGAATATGCGCTTGAACATGGTTGCTGATGATATTAAGAAAGACCTACCTGGGATTGTATCTAAAGAAGTCACAGACCAATTAGAGACTAAAATGCTAAGTGTTAATAATGAGCTTTTAAATATGAAAATTCAATTAAATTCGATTCCTAAGACTCATAGCTGTGAATGTTCTGAAATATTAGAAACTACAAATAAAAGACTGGATATTTTAGTGTCGGGATGCCCTGCTATTGAAATGGATACTTTAGTTTTTGCAGTTAAGCTCTGTTCATATCTTAACGTTAATATAAGGGCTGAAGATTTTTCTAAAGTTTTTAGACTTGCCAGTGATTCTAAAATTGTGCTAATAAAGTTTCTGTCTGTCACAACTAGAGATCGTGTCATGAAAAATTACTTCGCCCTCTCGCCACCACTTACCCTTGATAAAATATCTCCAGAATTGGGTATTGAATTTAGACTTTTTCTCAATGACAATCTTACAAAAAAAATGTATAATGTTCGCAAGATTTGTGTTGATTTATTGAAAAATGGAAAAATTAAATCATTCAGTTCAGGTTTTAAGTTTTTTAAAATTATAAATCATGATGGCTCTATTAAATCAATTTACTCTGAATCTGATATCCCTGACTTTAATTCTCTTGTCGATAAAACTGGAAAAAAATCGACTACTTCTAATCATGGCCTTGAAAATGGCTTACCTGGACAAGATGTCATATTTATTGATAAAACTATTGAACAGAAAGGAAAACCAAATGTGAAGTCGAAAGCATCAAAGAGTTCATCGATTCAAAAATCTACAACTGGAATGGAGTCAACAATGTAAAACGCACAACCCGTCGTTTAATTTGATGATTATAATATTCACAATCAATTTTTTTTTTATAATTATTATTATTATTTTTTTTTTTTGTCTTTCTTTTCCCTTTGCATAATTTGTTTATTTTAATTTTTATTTAGTTAATCTCTTATTGTATGCTTAATAGGTTTTCTTACATTATTATTTTCTTCTTTTTAAAATAAAACTTAAGTTCTTTAAACTCTTCTTTTTCCTTTGAAAAGACGGGCACATATTTGCCTTTATGAATTATTGTACCAAGCTAATCGAATATCAAATCTTTTTTTTTATTAAATAAATACATAAATTGTTACAGCTTTTCACCTTATTTCGTTATTATCTTCTTAATAACTAGCTTCATCCTTGAAAACATATTAAAAAAAAAATGCCAGACTTAATTGCAAGAGCACAGTCAAGTGACTCCAGTTATCTCAGAAATAAGCTCAAACATCGGAAAAACTATTTTAATATTGGCCATTTTAACTGCCAAAGCTTTTGTCTTAACAATAAAAGTGCAAAGTTTAATGAAATCAAATCCATTCTAAGTGGCCACTATTTAGATGTGATTGGTGTTTCTGAAACATGGCTTAAGAGCTATCATAGTGATTTGAGTGTTGGTGTCCCTGGTTACAAACTTATAGAAATGACAGGCCGCGAGTTCGAGGTGGTGGTGTGGCGCTATACATTGACAAACAAATTCGACCTACAAAAATATTGAAATGTTCTGAACCTGGTATTGAGTTTTTATTTGTAGAAATTAAATCTGGTCATAATAAAATTCTTGTAGGTGTTATATATCTTCCAAATGGGGAATTTTCCAAAGTTGAACCTATTTTAACTGATCTCACTCAAAAATATAGCAACGTGTACGTCATGGGTGACTTCAATTTTAATCTTATGGATAGCAGAAAAAGGATTTCTTCTGATAATTTGTTAAGTAGATGTAACATGTATACAGTCCATAGTAACATTCCAACCCATTTTGACATTTTCCACTCAAATACCTCCTTATTAGATTTTATGATTGTTAATGATCCTGATGTGGTACATTATAAAGATCAGTTTTGGATACAAGGTATTTCTAAACATGCGTTCATCTTTGCTTCTTTTGATATAATTCCTGAAATAGTTGATCTTGAAATTAAAATATCAAAACAATTCAATCATATGTTCAAAATGTTCACACAAATGAATATGCGGATTGTATCTAAAGAAGTCACAGACCAATTAGAGACTAAAATGTTAAGAGATTAAGGGATTTTAGTTCCATAAATACTGATCAGTTATGTATGAGTTTTTCACAGATTGACTTCGATCTCCTTTATAGTACGAATGATTCCATTTATCAAGTTGATTTTATAAACACCCACTTAAAGTATTTGTATGAAACTTTTGTACCCCTAAAAGTAATTAAACCTAATAAAAAGGTGAATCCACTTACTTCCCCTCGTGTTGCAAGTGCAATTAATTTAAGGGACCTTTCTTTTAGAGCGTATCGTGGTAGTCCCTCTGAGAATAAATGGAAAACTTACTTAAGGTACAGAAATAAAGTTAAAAGTGAAATAAAAGCATTCAAAATAGAATGTGGTGTTCGTAAATTTGAATGTGTCCAATCAAGCAAGGATCTTTGGAAAAAAAATAATGCTATTGGCCTTAATGATAAGGAAATGGATTTTGGAACTCTTGACCCGTAGACTCTTAATACATATTTCTCCCAAAATCAAAGTAATGAGAATGAAAGTGATGTTGAATTTGTATCTGAAATTGAAAATGCCTTTTCTTTTCGTTGGGTTTCTCTTGATGAGTTTTACAATGCATTGTTTTCTATAAAATCAAACGCTACAGGCTTCGACGAAATTCCAATAAAATTTATTAAGATTATTTTTCCTTTGATATCTCAGCATTTGTTACGTGTAATTAACACCGTTCTTACCACTTCTTCGTATCCTCAATAAATCTGATTTTATTGAGATTACTTCAGGAGTCCCTCAAGGATCCAATTTAGGGGCAATTCTGTTTTCCATATTTATAAATGACCTTAACCATGCAACATCTTTCTCGCTTGTTCATCTGTTCGCAGATGATGTTCAACTACTCTTTTCTTGTCCGATTAATGAAATTCCCTCTTTTCTCACTTTTGTTAATGCACATCTCTGTTCTGTTCATTCTTGGGCTATAGACAACAAATTGAAATTAAACCCGAATAAGTCGCAGGCCATAGCGTTTTACTTTAGACCAGTGAGTAACATGTTGGATCCGGTTGTGTTAGATAATGTCATTATTCCTTACCAGAGCAAGGTTAAGAGTTTGGGTTTTATACTTGATGAAACTTTATCTTGGGAAGCTCATGTTAATAAACTTATAAGTCGAACTAATTTCATCTTGCGCAGACTTTATAATATAAATGACTATTTTCCTTTACATATCAAAATTAGGCTTGCCAAGGCACTTCTGGTTCCTCATTTTTAGTATGGTGCTGAAATGTTTTCAGGTGCTACTGGTATAGTGCTGACAGGATTAAGGGTATGCTTCAATGATGTAGTCAGGTATGTTTATTCTATTAAGAGGAGGGAACATATTCCAAGTTTTACTAAATCTTTCCTGGGGATGTCGTTTCCAGCCTTTTTGGATCTAAGAGTATAATCTCCATAAAATAATTTTTAAGTCAATTCCAGTATATCTTTTCAATAAAATTGTGCTTTTGAGGAATACTTCTTGTAATAGAATTTTTATACCGAGACACAAAAGTACTCGAGCTTCATCATCGTTTCTTATTCATGGCATCAAACTTTGGAATGACCTTTCAAGACAATTGCGATCTACACACAATATTTACAAGTTTAAGCGTTTGGTATCTGCTACCTTTTTATAACATAATAGATACTTCCGATTCTTGTGCGTTCTCTGATGGTTCTTATTTTCTTATATGTTGACTGGCTTGAATTTTACTCATGGAAGCTAATATTGTTTTTATATATTTTTTTTTTTTATATATATACTGTTTTCATTATATTAGGTACATGATAATTTAATACAATTATTATGAAGATTTTAATTGAAATTTAGCTGATATTATGTTAAATTTTTAGTTTAATTTATGTAAATTACTTATAGTTTGTTCATTCTTATATTTTAGAATAACTTAGCATATAAACAAGGGACAACGTCCTACAATATGTAATATCTTAAACAAATAAATAAAGTTTATTAAACTGTGTAACAAACACCCATAAAGTGGCAACACGCATCAGACCACAACGCTATGCATACCAACTCAGAGACAGCAACATATATACATACACATTATCTAACTATAGCAACAGCCACCACAGCTAGCCAGACACAGTCCCCAATCACCCTAACCAAAACCAGACATAAGAAGAAGGTTGACAAAAACAACCCCTGAAGCAAACACAAACACACCATGACGCAATATGCAGCTGCCCAATACGATGCACTCAATGAAGAGAATCTGCAAGAAACTCAACCACAGCTAAGGACTATAAAAGGCAAAGCGGCACAGAAATTATTCTTAATTATTTGAACACGCCAAAGAAGACAACAGTCCCAAATCCACCGTTATCAAGTAAAAACTCCAACCCGAATCTAACAAAGGAAGTCAAGCGGATTTTTGGATCCGATCTTCCCTCTGTTATGGAAAAAGCACGTAACGCCGCGCCGTGCCAACAAATTACGCCGAGTTAATCGAAGAACAGAAGTCCGTGGCGCTGGCCACTTTCATCTTTACTCTATGCAGCACGTAATGCGCATACAAAAACTGCGCATAGTGGCTTATAACGTTAACTCGTTATTTAGCCTAGTCAAAAGAACAGCATTCAACCTGTTCCTAAAGAAGAACAACCCGGACATTGCCATCATTAGCGAGACTTACGTCACGAAGAGGAACAACATTGATTTCGCCAACTATAGGACCTTCAGAACTGACAAGAGAGAGGGAAAGGTAGGAACTGCTCTCTATCTTCGGAACAAATTTGCCCGCTGTACCACCGAAGTAACCATCTTGGGCCTGAAATGCTACGAAGCCACCGCCATCATAGTACAGCTTGAATTGGATGAATCCCTCATCAGCGACTTTAATGCGAGACATCAACGATGGATGGATACCCAAGATAGCAACGATGGCAACACTATTGTAAACTGGATGGACGACAATAGTGATCAGCATTCACTGGTCATCGTATCACAACCCAAACCTACCATTCCCAGAACCCCGTCAACATTAGACTTTTATCTCGCAACTTCGAACCTGATATTTGTTCTACCAGAGTTGCGTAACTACGTCTGTACGACTCTTGACAGTGCCTCGAATCATGAAGCTGTGTTGCTGGCAATTAACCTTCGGCTACAAATCATCTGCACCAGCCTACCCGAGGAGTATATCAATTACTCAAAGCTTGATGCTCACATCAAAGAGACGTCGATCAAAGGATCACCTTACCTCCAACAAACAGGAACCTCCTTGACTCCAAGATCGACACCGCTATAGAGGATTTGCAGGAAGCAGTCACCAATGCTCTTGGTAACCAGAAGCAGCAGAGAAGCTCACGAGATAGATACCAACATCTTCCCATTTACATCCAAAACCTCTACCATCACAGACAGCGGCTTAGGAAGCGGCTACAACGGATTCACCAAAGAAAGCTCAACACCATCAACGGCAACTACCAATCTGTGTTGAGCGGGCTCAAGTGTGTTAACATCATGTTCAAGAATTCAGTACAGCACTACAACGATGTTCACCTACAGAAGAGACTCCAAGCCAGAAGAGACCTGTACCCGATGCTTTCAAGCAGATCAATAGTGTCATCGGGAAGAAGCTTCCAATGCCTGCAACCATCACAGTCGCTAACACTGAGGCTACAACCAACGAAGATAAGGCCAAAGCCTTTGCGGACTACTTCAAAGACCACTTGAAGCCTAATCCACCCCTCAACCCAGGTTTCCTAGAGGAGGTGAACTCATCCATACAACGTGCACAGCTTCCACTAGAAATAACAAGGTTCAGCGACAGAAATCCAGCTAGTGATCCCGTTGACAACACTGAGTTCACTACTCCGGAGGAAGTCAGTAACATCATCCTCAGGAATCCACCGAAGAAGTCTTCAGGACCAGACAACATCTCAAATTTCGTCCTTAAAAGGCTTCATTGGAGCCGAAATGAGCTAATTTCGAAATTAGCTCATTTGGAACGTCATTTCCCTTACAAATTTGACGTTCCAAATGAGCTAATTTGAAAATTACCTCATTTCGAGTGCCGATTCGCATCCCACCGCGAACAGACGTGTCGGGAGTTGAAACATTTACCGCATCCAATACCCCAACAAGCAAATTAAAAAAAAAAAAAAAAACCAACCAACCAACCTGTCTCCATATCTAATAATAATTAATAAATCCCCGCCAATCGACTGTACGGAAAAAATATCAATAACCTAAAAAAAAAAAAAAAAAATCAATAGAAAAAGAATAAATAAATTGAAAAAAAAGTGCCAGTGTCAGTGCCAGTGCTTGTGCTTGTGTACAAAACCAACAACAAAAGTGCACCATGCCCATGAAGCTGATGCTGCTGCACAAAATTAAAATCAGCAAGCGGTAAATTTTCCTTATCTCTCCTTCCCTCATCATTCACATTGCTTTCGGCTTAGTCATTATATACAATGTGTGGCTCATCTCATATAATATACGTAATTGATTGAGTCGAAGTATATCAGACAAATTGCTGATATTGGTTTTGGGTTTCCAGGGGCGGATCAATACATACTACTAAGGCATAACACTGGTAGTGTTTTGTCTTGTGAAGTTGTGCAACGAATTCGATGCGCTGTCCGATTCAATCCTGAGAATTGTTTCCCATTATCCGCACAGTGAAATCGTTGTTACGGTCGATTTCAATGTATACAATTCTTCGTGGCTACGCTATTCTGGTCAGACAACACCCGAAGGAAGGTATGTCGAGATTTTGCTGAGTTAAACCACCTGACTCAGCTTGTTATCGAGCCTACTCGGATTCCTGACGTTGCAGGTCAAATCGCCAACACTCTAGACTTGTTCCTTACCTCTGACCCGAACAAATACACTAATAGTGTATTATCTCCTCTAGGATCATCAGACCATTGCGTCATATCTGCGAATTTCTCGTGCCACCAAATCACAGTTAAAGAAAAAATCCCAAAGAGAACCGTTTGGCAATACGAGAAATTTAACTGGGACGGTCTCAATTATTTCTTCAAGAGCTTTAACTGGTCACTATGCTTCCTCGATAGTGATGTTGACGTCAGTGCAGATATGATTACAAACTTGATTCTTTGTGGAATGAGAAATTTTATCCGGAATAGGGTGAAATCTATCAAACCCAAAGAAAACTCATGGTTTGATTCGAGCTGTAAAGATGTTATTAGGGTTAGAGAAGTAAGCTTCCGATGTTATAAAGCCAACCCTACTGAGGAAAACCGGAAAAAGTTTTAACAAGCTAGAAAGACCTGTAACGTTCATATTCGAAGAACCAAATTTTTGCATGATCAAAAATTACGGCAAAAAATACTACAATGTCCCAAAGGTAGTAAAAATTTTTGGACATTTGTAAAAAACATACGAAATACCACCTCGTCCTCGGTTCTAACGCTCGTCTTCAATGATACTCCTTTTGTCAGCTCGCAAGATAAAGCCAATTTGCTTGCAGCACAGTTTGCTGTTAATTCGACGCAGCCAGAAAGTGTTATGACTCCTCCTGTACTTGAGAGCGTAAATGATTTTATGGGACAAATCTTCTTTTGCACTCGTGCAGTTGCTAGAGTTCTAAAGGATCTCGATGTACACAAATCCGCTGGCCCGGATAGTATCCCTCCCATTGTTCTGAAGTGGTGTTCTTCAACGCTGGCAAAACCACTGCGTAAGCTTTTCCATCTGTCCTACTCTACTGGTATCTATCCGAGTGGATGGAAAACATCATTTGTCCAGCCTGTCCCTAAAAAAGGCGTATCTTCTTCACCCTCTAACTATCGAACAATTGCACTTACGTCCCTTCTTTCCAAGGTCATGGAAACGCTGATTAATTTCCAGCTCAAGAAATATCTCGAGGAACGAAAGCTTCTTAATGACCGGCAGTACGGCTTTCGTAGCAATAGGTCCACTGGTGATCTGATGGTATATCTCACCGAACAGTGGAACAAATCCTTACATCGTTTTGGAGAAAGTAAGATTATTGCACTTGATATTTCAAAAGCGTTTGATAGAGTTTGGCACCAAGCTCTCTTATCGTTGGATTAGAAATTACCATTCGGACCGTTAAATACAAGTCGTATTGGACGGTTTCAAGTCTGAAATCCACAAAATAAATGCTGGTGTGCCCCAGGGCTCCGTTTTGTCTCCGACTCTCTTCCTTATTTTTATAAATGATCTTTTGTCTGAAACTTCTAATCCATTAAACTGTTTTGCTGACGATAGTATCCTCAGCTTCTCATATTCGTTTACAGATTCTCATCCATGTCCTTCGGATGTGGAACTTGAACGGCAGCTCCTTAGATTCTGATCTCGACAGCATTGTCCAATGGGGAATCAAAAACCGCGTAGAATTTAATGCTTCTAAAACTCAATGTTGTCTCCTGTCGTTAAAGCGAAACCCACCCCCAATGCCGCTATCCATGGGCGGCACTTGCATCGAGGAAACCGAACAGCTCTCAGTTCTCGGTATGTGTGTCACAGACCACCTTTTGCGGAATGACCACATATTTGATGTCGCCAAAAACGCTGCTAAGTGTTTAGGTTTTCTCCGTAGATGCAAGAAGTTTTTTTCCCCTTCTGATCTGGCTGTGATCTACAGAGCCTTTGTTCGTCCTAAACTTGAGTACAATTCTCATGTTTGGGCAGGAGCTCCAAAAACTCACTTGAGTTTGTTGGACAGAATTCAAAAGAGGGCTTTAAAAATGATAGGCGAAAGATCTATAACAGAAACAATTACATCTCTCGAACACCGCCGTAATGTTTCGTGTCTTTCTCTATTTTATCGCTATTATTATAATCAGTGTTCTAGTGAAATAGCCAGTTGCATTCCTCCACTTAAAAAATTCAACCGTAATACTCGCGCTTCTAGGAATGCCCATCAGTTCACCCTCGAGCCCAACTTCGGACGTACTGTAATGTACAGAGATTCTTTCTTCAGTCGCACCACAGGAATGTGGAATGCTTTACCTGACTCGACTTTCCCCTCCCATTTCGATGTGCAAACGTTCAAAACCAATGTGCATCGGTATCTCCTTCTAAATCCTCTCCTACTTACTTAATCGCTCGTGCTGTGTTAAAAACATTTTAAGGTTAGCCATAACCCCTTTTGCGGGCGTGGAATATATAAAAAAAAAATTCGGCTCCAATGAAAACGTAGTATTACTGGCGATTCTCCTCAACAACTGCATCAACAACTGCTATTTCCCCAGCAAATGAAAACTGGCAAAAATTGTCGCTATCCCGAAAAAGGGCAACAACAATGACGTCTCTGGATATAGGCCAATCTCTCTCCTCTGCAACTTGAGCAAGATACTGGAAGAACTGATTCTTGGACGACTCAAAACTTTCCCCAACATTAACGGCATAGTCCCTGATATGCAGTTCGGATTCCGGCAGAAGCACTCCACCCTTCATCCTCTACTGAAACTGCAACATGATATTGCGTTCTCTCTCAACTGCCACCAGGTAACTGTCGGATGCTTTCTAGATATCGAAAAAGCATTCGACACTGTCTGGATACAAGGACTTATTCATAAGCTCAACCTTTTTCATTTTCCAGCCAATCTTATACAAATAATTTATAACTTTCTTCATTCCAGGTCATTTTACGTCCAAATAGGAAGCTGCCAATCTACAACAAGGACTATAAGAGCTGGAGTTGCTCAAGGATCCAAACTTGGGCCATTCCTCTTCAACATCTTTACAGCAGACCAGCCACAGCCGGGAAACACACAGACTCTCCTGTTTGCCGATGACTCCCTGACATACACCAAGTCCATCTCTCCAATACTTGCTGCAAGAAGAGTTGAAGCCCACATCGGACGACTCTACGAGTTCTACCAGCGCTGGGGCTTCAAAATAAACTCAGCCAAATCTGAACTGATATGCTTCAGACGACCTAGCAGCTCCGGGAATGCAAGAGGATGCTCTGCCACTAAATGCAGGAACACGATGATCAGCCTACCTGACGGAACACAGCTTGCAGCCAGCAAAAATGTAAAATACTTGATAATACAGTTTAACGAACTGCTGCGGTTCAATCCTCACGCAGAAACTGTCCTTAAAAAAGCAAACTTCGCCTTTCACCGCATTCAGCCGCTCATACGAAAGCAGAACGGACTTAGTCAGAAGACAAAGCTACTCCTCTACAAACAGCTTATTAGGCCGATCATCACCTACTGTTTCCCCATCTGGTATACGGGGACAAAATCCCATATCAACAAACTGGCAGTATTCGAGAGGAAGATCTTGCGGCTATGTACAGGATTGCATTACGATAGGATACGTAGGAAACACGTGCGCAATATTCGACTCTATGAAGAAGCCAAGATAATTAAACTGGACAGATACCTCATTCAATCCAGCTGAAGATGCCTGCAGAATACAACCAACCACCCGAACCCTCTGATAGAAAGAGTGATAAACCAACAGATACTTCCTGACCAGCGGTACCTCACAGCAATGCAACTTCTGGATGAGGAACTGATATCAACGATCGACGAAGGGAACATCCCCTTCTACGCTGACGCAGGGTCAGCTCACTACCGTGGCTAAAGCCACACCCCCCTCAACCATCCACCAACATGACAACCGGACCTGAACAACCCGAGAGAAGGAGCTGCCAATATATCTTAAAAATATATTTTTAAAACCCAATGACAACTAAATGTAAATTAAGCTTAAAATAATAAACAATGTAAAAAAGTTAGGCCCCTTCTGTGCCAACATATTATTAAGAAATACCAATGTATACTTTAAGATAACTAACGTTAATCAAATTGTAAATACAAACATTTTTGTTCAATAAAAAAATCGTAAAAAAAAAAAATATTTCACTTTTACTTTGAACTGCCCAGCACTAGCACCTCTCTGGTCTTGTCTGGCCCTTGCAAAACATTAAAGTATTATATGAATTGAATGTTAAACCTTTTTTTTCCTAAGATAAATAAAATTTTGTATTTAAACCTAATAAGAGATAAAACAGGCCTTTTATAACTGACGCCCAACTTAAGGCCGAACCAATAATTAAATCAAATTAAACTAAATCTATATTTTGCACCAACTTGGTCAAAATAATAATAATATAAAAGAAAAGAAAAAAACTTTCGCATCTTGACTGGTCGAAATTTTTTAATTAAATCACACTACGCACGGTCGATATAATTCAACAAATTTTCGCACCTTCGTTGGTCGAAGTTTCTTAAACTCGCTGAATTTCATATTTTTTAATAAAAAAATCGCACCATATGGTCGATAAATAATTCGAAAAAACCTGACGCACATCCATTGGTCCAAGTTTTGGAAATCGGCAAAAGCAAACGTACATAACGGTTTTACGTAAAAGCACCTTGTACAAAATAATAAAATGACGATCGTGCAGATTACTGACGAACAGTTGCGTAACCTAATAGGCAGCACAGGCCCGGCAGCGCCTGCAGCAAACGGAAATTTTGCTAACTGCACCACACGCTATAATGGCGAATGTTCGAAGGTAAAAGTAGACACGTTAATCTCTAGCACTACTATTTACAAAGATGTTACGAATATGAACGAGAAGAATGCGCTCATTAGTCTTCCTCTTTTGCTCGAGGACATCGCATCCACTTGGTGGCAGGGCGTAAAATCTCAGCCAAAGACATGGAACGAGGCAATGACTCTACTCCGAAATTCATTCCACCACCCTACCAAGTTTACATAGATATTTTTAATGAAAGACAAAGCGACAAAACACCAACAGATATCTTCATTCGCGAGAAGCGCGCACTTCTATCCGAACTAGCGGAAGGGTCCCACGATGAAGCACCACAACAGATAGATATGGTTTTTGGGCTGCTAAACAAACAAATTAGAAACAGAATCGAAAGGGAAAATATAAAAAGTTTCGAGAACCTTCTCACTCTTGCTCGCCGAGTCGAGAGCAGTTTTGCAGAAATGAGAGAAGAAACAAACCAAAAGAAGTCGGATGAAAAGAAACTTAGCTAAAGTGGGAAAAAACGAGTGAAATGTGGTTATTGCTCCAATTTTGGACATGGTATGGAGGAATGCAGAAAAAAAGAAAAGTATGCAAAACAAGATCAGACTAAGTCCCCTTTCACACAGGGAAACCAGTTGTTGGAGATTTCTTTGACGTTTTCCTTTAATTACCTTGTAGCTTTCACACAAAGAAACTGAATTGCCGGAGAATTCTACTTTTTTCATAAAAGTCTTGGCTGAACGCACATTACGGAGAGTGTGAGAAGGAATGTGATAAAAATCTCCTCAATCGTTGACCGGGGAGATTTTTTTCATTCCCCTTACTTCTTGCCCTTCTCGCCTACAAACTCCCAGTTTCCAGCTACTCAGTTTCCTTGTGTGAAAGCAGTCTAAGAGCCGAGAAAATCGAAACAATTCTCGTGCCGTTCTTAATTGCTATGGTTGTGGAAAACCTGGGTACGTTCGAAGTCAATGTCCGAACTGCGACCAACCAAAGGAAGCAACGAACATCAACTTTTGCTCCATCGATTCCTTACCTAAAAAGATCCTACCGCCGCTACTGGCGTTTTTCTTTTTTAACTCTGAGCAGATCACTTAACTGTCAAACAAAAATTCTATGTTTTTTTTTTAGCTCAGACATATCAGAGCTCAAAAAGTGCGTTTCTTTTTTCCATCTGAGCTAACTCAGAGCTTAATCGATTAGCTCAGAATAAAATGACCGAGCAAATCGAGCGAAACGCTGAGCGAAGCCAACTTCACTTTCTTTCAGTGATTTGACAGGCGAAAGAAATACAAAAAATTAAAAATGGATTCCCAGGACAGTCGCCCGTCTATATCAGGTAAACAAAAATGTATTTTAGTAACACACCTATGAAATGACAGTTCAGTGCTCAAATGTGTTTCATAAATAAGTCTGAGGGCTCTGATCATAATCTGCTCAGACCTCTGCTCTGATCGCTCAGCCTCTGCTCAGAGGTTTATTTAGAGCCAAAAAAGAAAAACGCCATACGTCAACGACCTTCTGTCAAAATTTCAATTTGTGGACAAAATGGAGTTGCTTTCATCGACACTGGTGCTCGAATGAGTGTAGCTAGCTACCAGCTATACAAACAACTAATTTATCTTAGGTACCGGTTTACAGCATACTGTGCGCAAATTGTTCTGGCCGACGGTATAAAACGCCAACAGTATGCGCTAGTAACTACAGTCTTGGTAAAATTAGAAGGGCGCTCAATAACAACGAAGCTTATGGTAATCGAAAGTTGAACTGACAACCGAACGCTTTTTGGAATCAACTTTGTCGAGGACGCTAAAATGGTCATGAACTTGCCACAACGCATGTGGTACTTTGCTGTCGCTCCATCAAGAAAATTTGATTTTTACCAATCTGAGACAAAACCGTCAATGAGCTTAGCCCCATCACCCCAGAGTTGTTCGGACTTACTTCTCCTGTCCCAATGGCTATCAGCCCGATTTCTAGAACACCACTTCGTGATATCTCAAATCGCTCATCACAGAACCAAAGTAGGAACAACGAAAAACTATTTTCAAGCCAAAATCAAGATTATTCTCCAGATTCAATCAACAAGATCTTTGAAGATGCTATTCCCAAGCATTCCATGGTATCTCATCTCGAGCTATCGCCATATGATCCAGACTTCGTCTTCTTCGAATCATTTAGTGCTGAAAACATTATACTTAAAGAGCAGGAAGCTCCAAATCTTACTGCACCTAAAAGGACAGAGCTGAACGCACTTCTGCTCCAGAACAAAGAGTTGTTCCAGTTGTCAAATGAGCCAGCTATTGCTGTTGAACACTGCATACCAACAGGTAACCATGAACCGATTGCGGTTCCCCCTTATCGGCTTTCCGAGAACAAAAAGAAAGTCCTGCAAGATGAAGTGAGCGATATGCTCAACACCGGCATAATAGAGGAGTGTGAATCTCCCTGGGCTTCACCGGTCGTGATGGTTCCTAAAAAAGACGGTGGTATTCGAGTTTGTGTAGACTACCGCAAACTCAACTCCATTACCAAGCCTGATGTTTACCCACTTCCACGATTAGACGACCTGCTCCATGCCGCAAAGAATGCCGAAGTTATGTCAGCTATTGATCTTCTATCAGGTTACTGGCAAATCAAGATGAAGGAAGAAGATAAAGATGAGACAGCCTTTATTACACCATTTGGTGTTTACCGTTTCCTCCGCATGCCTTTTGGGTTACGAAACGCGCCATCAACCTATCTAAAGTACGCCTGCTTGCTTTCATTGATGATTTACTCATTCTTTCATCATCATTTGAACAACATTTAAGTGATCTCGATGCAGTTTTTAAAGTTTTAAATCAGTACAACTTGCGCATCAACCGGAAAAAATGTTGCTTCTGTAGAACTCAAGTCAAATTTTTGGGTCATATTCTTACTAAAGAAGGTATACGCCCCGATCCTG
The DNA here is from genome assembly GCA_949320155.1 of Melangyna quadrimaculata. Classification (NCBI taxonomy): domain Eukaryota; kingdom Metazoa; phylum Arthropoda; class Insecta; order Diptera; family Syrphidae; genus Melangyna; species Melangyna quadrimaculata. The sequence goes on from OX439485.1 coordinate 90,367,429, forward strand.
ATAAGGTATCAGTAATCAAAGATTGCAGCGCTCCAAAGAACTTGAAAGATATGATCTCATTCTTACAAACATGCTCCTGGTTTCGTAGATTTATTCCAGAATTCGCAAAAATCTCTCGTCCTTTGTCAGACCTCACAAAGAAGAACTCAAAATGGGTTTGGGAAGATGCCCAACAAAACGCTTTCGATGAATTCAAGAATCTACTCACTACCGCTCCAATCCTCAGACATGCAGATGAATCGAAGCCATTCACCATACGAACCGATGCGAGTGGTTATACAGTTGGTGCAGCCTTACTATAAGGGGAGGGTTCAGATGAACGACCAGTAGAATACGCCAGTCGACTTTTGACTTCAGCAGAAAGAAATTATAACACAACGAGAAGCTTTAGCTGTTGTTTGGGCTATTCGCAAGTTTCAGAGTTACATAGAGGGTAACAAGATTAGTGTTATAACCGTCATCAAGCCTTGAGATGGCTTATGACTCTCAAATCAACAACCGGACGCTTATCAAGATGGTGTCTAGAGTTACAACCATACGACATACAGATACAGTACACGCCAGGAAAAGCCAACGTACTAGCAGACATGTTATCCCGTCCTCCAGTTACTGAGGAAATTTCAACTTTAGAAAGTTGCGTCATCTCTGTCGACTTTCCCCATCGAAGTGTAAAGGAAACACGTGACATTCACTAGAAGATCCTGATCTTATGAAGTTAGTCGACGATCTCGAATCTTTTGTACCAGAACGATTCACCTGTTGGACTACACGGGGTTAAATGCTTCATGATGGAGTATTGTACCGATATAACCAAGACGATGACAACGAGGAAGCTCAACTGGTGCTTCCCAAAGATGAGCGAGGAAAAATAATAAGTTCCTACCATGACGAACCTAAATCCGGACATTACGGGTCCGAACGTACTCTTCAACGAATTTCATCCCGATATTTTTGGCCATGCATGCGAAGAGACATTATTCGATATGTTAAAGATTGTACCCAATGTCAAAGATAAAAGATAACAAACGTGAAACCAGCTGGACTCCTTCAAAATCCAGTGCAGAATTAACGTTTTGAAGTTCTTGCTATAGATCTCTTCGGGCCACTTCCTCCTTCAAATGACAATATGAAATGGATTTTCATAGTAGAAGATGTAACTACTCGTTGTGTTGAACTATTTGCGTTAGAAGAAGCAACAGCATCCGCATGTGGTAAGACACTAATCACAGAAGTGTTCTTACGATTTGGTCTCTCAAGAAGACTGCTCAGTGATAACGGAACGCAGTTCATCAGCGCCGTTATGCAGCATATAACTTACTGCCTAGGAATAACTCAATGTTTTATTTCAGTTTACCATCCACAAGCAAACCCTGTGGAAAGAAAAAATCGTGATCTAAAGACACAACTGGCCATCTTAGTTGGAAATGAGCATTACAACTGGTCCGAAAAATTACCTTTCATCAGATTCTCTATGAATACCATCAAATGTCAAACTACCGGATATAGTGCAGCTTTTCTAAATTTTGGCAGAGAACTACGCGCTCCCGATGATGTTCAACGTGATTTTCGCTGATATTCAATCCGAAAATTTCATACCCGGCATTACACCGCACTTAAACAAAATGGCAGAAACTCTCAAAAATGCCCGAGAAAACAATGAAAGCGAACAAGACCAACAGAAATCTTACGCGGACATGAAACGTCGTCCAAATCCGATTTACTCGCCAGGAGACTATGTTTGGGTTGATACTAAAGTTCATAGTAAAGCGACCAACCGATTCACATCCAAACTTGATCCTAAACGTGATGGACCTTACATTATCCTCAATAACAAAGGTTCCAACAGCTATGAAATAGCCAGTCCCGCCAATCCTCATGAAGTTATTGGCATACATCCGCACTGACCAGATGTACCAATCCGCAAAATGCAGAAAAGCCTACTCATACCAATTAGACGTTGAGGCCGACCACGAAGACTTGTGGCAACCTAACTTTCTTGTATCTTCACTCTTCTTATTTTTCTTTCAGATACAAAAGGGGAGATTTTAACAAACACCCATAAAGTGGCAACACTCATCAGACCACAACGCTATGCATACCAACTCAGCGTCAGCATATCGTAACAGCAACATAGACTGCTTTCACACAAGGAAACAACGTTGCTGGAAACTGGGAGATTGTAGCGTATGGGAGCTCCAAAAACAAAATACTAGATTTCAAAATCTATATAAAAACTTCCATATCGTGTTGTGGACGCCCGAATAGAACTAGTTTACTCCATTTTATTGAACAAATAAATTGCAATTAAGTTGCATCGTAGTCCAGAATGGGTACAAATGTAAACTGAGGATAAGTTGGTTGACTAGTTCTAGCACCCTCTGCCTTGTACCAGACGAACTATTTTCGGAACAGAACTTGAAATGTCATCGATTCCGAAAACTGAATTCTGTACTGTCAAAGTGAGTAGGAAAAAACGTGGTGTCCCTTGACTTGTCAAATCTATTCGATCAGCTCAACGAGCGAGATATTGGTTAGCATTAAATTTGGAATTGCAGGTTAAGACGGAAAAAATAATTAATTTTTAAAATTGAAGAATACTTTTACCGGTGTGTATTATTGGTACTTACTAACTGTTAACTTATTTTTTTATAATATTTTTATTGTATTCAGTGCGTTGAACCGGGGATTTGTTTTTGCTGGATGAATAGCCTGAAAATCTCAGATTTTATTTTTTATAAAAAAAGGAAAATAACATAGGGTGAGTTTCGTGAAGATGTTCTTTATTACAAGTGTGCTAAAAGTGCTACATTTTTGTAGGTTAACTATTTTCTGGCGGTCCCAGGTTATCAGCAGAGCGCTGGGCCGCCAAGTTATAAAAAAAATTTTGTTCCCCATGACTTTTTTTGGCGCGCCATCTTTTTCTTCGCCCGCCATCTTTTTTTGTGCCAATCAATCGTGGTTAACTTTGCTGATAATATCAAGGACTGCGGCCTGGAATCACCCTCATTAGGGGACCAAAATTTGACATCCAAGCTGTTGCGTCCCGGCACGATTTTGGTTAGCAACTGGAGTACCTTTTTACGTCCACAGGAGCCCCGATTACGCCCATGTGATTTGACATAACCTCTCAGCAAATTTGAATATGTAAAAAGATCCATCGCAGTGAGTCTGAAAAAAATAAGAAAAGATTATTTAAGAACAAAAAGAAAAACAATTTGAAACAAAAGAAAAAAAAAAAAAAAAAAACAAGAACAATTTGTATGGCAATATATATACATATATAGGTCTCGACAGAGATTTTTCTGGACCGAAAATCAAAGGCACTGCTACTTCATAGTTCCTGCTTTAATGTTTTGTGATGTCCTTTACTTTTTTATGATTTGTTGGCGTTGAAGTTTTTTTAATAATTTCAATTTTTGATTTCATACTTTATTAAGGAATTTCTTAAAATATCATAATTAATAATTATAATTTGTAAGTGAAAAGATTGGTTTCCAGGGTCTGCCATTGTTTGTTATTTTTTTTGCTTTTTCCGTACGTTCACCTTCATTGAGCTCTATGTAGGTAGGAAGTTATAGTAGTGTGCGGTTGTCAGGTGTACCAAAGCCAGTGTTTTTTTTATTGGTCCAATGATAGTCCTGTTGGGAAACGAATAAAAGACACATTTTATTATTGTTTTTGTTTTGTGTAGGTTTCCTTATTGAAAGATTTTTTTTTGATAATATTTGTTATTTTTAGTGGTTAATCAACTTAGTTTAAATTAGTTAAATTTTTGTATGCTAAATAAATTTTTGTTCAACGCCAGTGATGGTTGAAATTGTTAGTTTTTTTGTTTCGTTAAAACGGAACATGGTTTGTTAAAGAGGAAAATTTCAGGGGTGCCTAGGGTAGCCAAGTTCTTTCGGTGAAGATGGTATGATCTGAAGCCGATCATCCACCATCATTGGGGAAATCTAAATATGGCCGCAGATTTCCATGGTTGGGTGGGTAATGGCCACACTGCAACGATATCCGCAGTGCCCTTGTGTGTGGTAAGTGTCCGTCCGCTTTTTCACCTTTTGTGAGCTCAGGCCTGATATGTGTTTTTGTTGCTGGTGAGGTTAAGTTTCGGGGGTAAGATCCCCCCCATTCCGGCGAGCTAACTGCCGTACTTCGCAAGCAGGCCGCGTCCCTCGGAACTTAGCATTCGTTTCCTTTTCCGAACACTTCCTTTTTTTTTGGTTTCCTACCTATTCCTTTTTCTTACCCTACCTCCACACTTATTCCTTTTCCTTCCCCTCCTCTTGCCTCGCAACAATCGATGATTAAAAAATGCAAAATATAGGGAGAGACGAGAAAAGTCTCGGTCTCGCATGACGAGACCAAGACGACACGAGACGAGACTGCCTCTTAAGCAACCGAGAAGAGACGAATAAAAAATCCAATTTCAGTTAAATATTTATTTTCTTCTGCACATATTCAAATTATAATCGAAAATATTTCGTTCTAATAGTCAACAGGTTGTCCGGAAATCGTATTTTTCGGAGACGAGACCAGGACGAGACTAAATTATACGAGACCGACACGAGCCCGAGACGAGACTTAAAATTTTCGATTTTAACGAGACCGAGACGAGACTTACAAAAGCCTCGCAGGGTCTCGTCTCGTGGCCAGCCCTAGCAAAATAAATATTTGTTTTCTCCTAGATAACTAACATATGTACATACATAGGTAATATCTCCATATATAACAAAAAACGAAAACAAAATAAAATTAATTCAAAAATAACAAAACTACAAGCTTTATATGTAAATAGGTAATAGTAACTTTTACAGCTAACTATTTTAAAGTTAGAACATTTTTTAGTAGTTAATTATTTTATTTTAAATCAGTCAGACTTATCACATTCTTATTTTTATAATATCTTATCTATTTTATGATTTTAATTAAATAATGAGTTAGTCCAAAGTTCTTCATACAAATAATCTTCTTCACCCTTAGGTTTTTCATACTTCGTCGAGGCTCCCACTTCCTCTATAACACTTCTTGAAACCTAAGAAAAGTAGAATTTATCTTCTATCTTTAGCCCCTTGCGTATTTAGATTTGGACAATACTGTTCAATAATTCTTTTCCAATTTTGTGACGAATTTTTGTTTTAATTATATTCGTTTGGCGCTCAAGCTCAGCATTTGAGAGTGAAGTCAGTCCAATACCAATCACAAATCGACCTAATTCCTTAAACATATTTTTCCCAGCTACATCTTTGAAAGTTAGTAGCTGGATCCAAAACGCATTTTTGTTTTGTGAATTTCGAACTTTTGACATCTCATAGCAGATTTCTTAACAATTTAAGCAGCCGAATACCATATTATAATTTATAAAAAAAATTTTTCACAGCTCAAACTTTTGTATTGAAATTGTAAAAGAATGACAGAATAACAGAACAAAAGACATAGCTGAATAGGCCCAAATAATTGACTTTCCGGATTGCACAGCAACAGGTGCTATAATTAATTTATTTCTATTAGAAAAAGTCATGAATTTTGTCAACGTATGTGTGAATCTTTGTGATTTGACGTTATTAAGGTTAAATCAGAATGCTTTCTAATTTTTTAAATATTTTTTTCCAAATATGATATCATCAAATCAATGATTCGAAATCATTTTTGGCATTCAAGAATGCAAAAAGTAAAAACAAGAATACCAGAAAAGCATTTAGCATAATTTAAAAATTTCATAATGCTTTTTTCTTCTCTATAATGCTAGATCCAGCATTAATAATGCCGTTATGGGAACACTGAAAACAACCCCTGAAGCAAACACACACACACCATGACGCAATATGCAGCTGCCCAATACGAAGCACTCAATGAAAAGAATCTGCAAGAAACTCAACCGCAGCTAAGGACTATAAAAAGCATAGCACCACAGAAATTATTTCACTTTTACTTTGGACTGCCCAGCACGACCACCTCAGTGTAGTTCGGTCATTCGAGGTGTACGCACACGGAAGATTATGGTGAATTTTTACAAAGTGATTTACCTGCGGAATATTTAAAAATTCCAAAGAGAACAGTGAAGGGTTTTTATTACCTGTTTCCTGCTATCTGGGGATTTCTACCCACGGAAAAGAGTTTCTCGTCAATATACATGAGAAACTGGCCACTTTCGACGACCTCTACAACCAGCAAGAGGAAAGCGATGGTCTCCAATCGGACTATGAAGATCTGGAACCCCAAGCCAATGACGATATCCCTCAAGACGGGATGGATATTGAGGTACAACCAGATACACAGAGGCCATTGTGAAAGTGGTCATGATAAAAAGGAAGAGAAAGAAGACGGCTACTTCTCCTGAGCGAGTGGACGCAAAGAAAACCGCTCCTTCCACATCAACAGCTGTAAAAGACAAAAAACACGAAGTAACTGGTGCAAAAATAGCATCAACAACACCAGACATCACAGCCAATACTCCAGCAACGGAAGTTAGGACAACAACAGTCAAAATTGCTGAAGGAACACCAAGGTCACAACTAATGCCACCGATTGTGTGCTTCAAGCTCAACCTAGCGGAACTCGATAGGCATCTTCGAGGTCAGGACACAAGCTACAAGGCGCACAACTACAAAACATCATCTTGACAAAAACGAAGGAAAACCACAAGAAGATAGCAGAGTACTTGCGAATGAGGAAAACCGAATTCAACACGTACGCACCAAAAGAGGACAAAAAGGCTCTTCTATTACTTAAAGGAGTTTATCATACTTTTGACGTCAAGCTAATTATGGAGGAACTGCAGTTTGAAGGAATCCCAGCAATCACCGTCAGCCCCAAGAACCCGAGGGCAAATAGAAGTTTCAACAACTTTGTGGTCGAAGTGGAGAAGAACAGTTACATAGCTGCTATCTTCAGTAAAACCCTTCTCCTAAATCAAAAGGTCTATTGGGAGAAATTCAGATCCACCGGCATCACACAATGCAAGAACTGCCAATCATTTGGACATGTAGCCAGCAATTGTGGTATGAGCTACAGATGCGTTAAATGCAAGGATCAGCATCTTCCAGGACAGTGCCAGAGGAAAAAAGATGACAACAAAGACAAAAATGTTTACTGTGTAAATAGCCAGAAAACAGGACACCCAGCTGGCTGGAAAGGATGTCCAACTCTGAAAAGAAAGCTAGAAGAGAAGAAGAAATGCACTGAAAGGAAGAAGGAGCAAGTGAAAGCTGACAAGAAGACCACAGTAGAAGCTATTCGTAAAGGATTCTCTTACGCCGATGTAGCTGCTTTTAATTCTGCAAAGAAGGCAACTCCTAAGGTGATGAAACCTGCCAAAGAAAAAACACCCAGGAACCAGCCAACACAAAACCACAAAAACAACATAAGACCCAGAGCAACAGTGACGTTTTCACGGACGCCGAAAGACTATTCGGTGCTGACCTTTTTACACTAGTTCAAAAGGCCAAACAAATAGTCCCCAGCAACTACGCAAGCCTTGATGATAAGGCTAAAACATTAATAACTGGACGTCTTATATGCCAATTATGCTTTTAAAAAACCTGCAACTAGTAACCTTCAATGTTAACTCTATTTACTCATTAACAAGACGGGTTTCTTTAAACTTGTTTTTTAAGTCAAAGAAACCCGATATTCTTTTCTTACAGGAAACCTTCTTGAAGGCGAGGAACCGATATGAACTGGATGGATACAACATCTACAGAGACAGGACCGAAGAAGTAGGAGGCACCGCTATACTTATACTGAACCTCATCCCGGGTGAACAAATCAAAATCCATGGACTCAGAAGCAACCTGCGTGATCATTCGAACATCTGACACTGAAACTCTACTACTTATATCCATCTACATTACAGGAAACTCATCAAAGACGAACATACAACACGACTTTAAAACGCTGATGGACCTTGCCAACCGTCATACGCCATGTCATAGGAGGCGACTTTAACGCAAGGCATCCGAAATGGTTGGACAGCAACACTATGCTTCAGGGGGAAGCTATCGTAGACTGGCTGGACACTAACTCACATGATCACTCAATGGACAAAATTTCCCAACCCAGACCCACATTCCCACGCACGCCATCAACACTGGACTTCTTCCTGGTCACAACAAACTTCATCAGCATACTCCCACAGCTCGCGAACTATCATTGTGTGGCTCATACTTTCGATTCGGATCACCTTGCTGTGGAGCTGAGTGTTTGTCTCACACGGAGGATATTGACTGTCAAACCTGATCCCGAGTACCATATCAGCTTTAATAGGATCAACTGGAATCAGTTTCGTTCTGACACCGAAGTTGAACTACCAGAGATAACTAAAAATGCTAACCTCAACAACACGGAAATTGACGGAGCTATTCACCAGTTTGGAAGGGCAGTCAGCAATGCAATGGACAACCAGAAGACTCTAAGGAAGAGTAAGGACAGATTTGCTAATCTACCTGCTCACATCCTTGCCATCAACCAGCATAGGCAGAGGCTAAGGAAGAAGCTCCAACGCATACTGCATCGGACCTTCAACACTGAAAATGAAGAGTATAAGAGAACCCACTCTCAACTGCAGTGCACCCAGGTCATGTTTGATCAGTCGGTTTAACATTTCCAGTACTCCCAACTACAGAAGAGACTGGAGGAAATCAAACCTGGACCAGATTGCCTTAAACAAATAAACAAGATTGTTGGAAAAAGAAAAACCATACCGGAAACCATCAACTATAGACAAAGTAGTAAGGCATCCACTCCAGCAGAGAAGGCAGAAGCATTCACCAATCACTTCGAGGGAAATTTCATCGATCGTCCGCCAGTTCACCTCCCAGAGTTCTTGATGGAAGTCGAGGCAAGAGTGCAACAAAACCACCTCACAACAACAATTACCACTTTCAACGAAGAGAATCCTGCCCACAATCCGAACATTGATGACGTGTTCACCAATCTTGAGGAAGTGGGAGATATCATAAATACAGCGAACTCAAAGAAGTCAACCGCACCTGACAGCATATCCAACTATGTCCTTAAGAAGTTGCCCAATATTGCTGTTTTCCTGTTGACGGTCATCTTTAATAACTGCCTTAACAACGGATACTTTCCAGCTGCTTGGAAAACTGCAAAGATTGTTCCAGTGCCAAAGAAGACCAACAGACAAAACGTGGAAGGATACAGGCCAATATCGCTACTTTGCTGCATAAACAAAGTCCTGGAATCCCTACTACTGAGAATAGTTAAATATTTCTGTGGGGAAAGAAATGTTATACCAAACTTCCAATATGGATTTCGGGCGATGCACTCTACAATACATCCTCTACTGGGACTACACAGCGACGTCACCGTGGGATTAAACAAGAAGGAAACGACAGTGGCATATCTTATTGACATTGAGAAGACATTCGATAGCGTCTGGATAAAAGGGATAATTTTCAAGCTGATAGAATTCGGCTTCCCAGGACATTTGGTAAGAATAATTAAAAATTTTCTAACTAATAGACTCTTTTTTGTACAGGTTTTAAACGAAAAATCAGGAATGAAGACAATCAGGGCAGGTTCAAGGATCTAAGCTAGGACCATTTCTCTTCAGCATCTACACGGCAGACCAACCGGATAGCATGTCAAGAACAAAGACAAAATTGTATCATTGTATGCCAATGACTCCATTACATACACGACGTCCCTATCCCCAGAGATTGCAGCTAGTAGAGTACAAACCCACGTCAACAACCTTTGGAACTACTAGATGAAATGGGGTTTGAAGATCAACACTAGTCAAACGGAACTCATCTGCTTCCAGCCACCTCAAACACAGACAAGAACACGAAGAAGAATTGCCGCTAGAAGCCGTATATTAACATTAGTTTGCGAGCTGGAACCATCATCCATACAAAAGAAACCACCAAATACCTTGGAGTGCACTTCACCAACAAGATGAAATTCAACAAGTATGCGATGGCGATTCTAAAGCGTACAAACTTTTCGTTTCATCTTCTTCATCCTCTACTGAGAAAACAGAATGGACTAAGCAAGAAGACGAAGCTTCTCATGTACAAGCAGCTGATCAGGCCGGTCCTAACCTACGCCTGCCCCTTCTGGTTAACCATATCTCCTTCAGTGATGAAGAAGATAAAACTATTCGAGAGAAAGATCTTGACAATTTGCACAGGACTATATTGGAACACCTTACAAAGAAGTCCTGGCCAAACAAAATGCTCTACGAGGCAGCAGGCGTGATCCCCATTGACCACCATATGATGGAACTCACCAGCAAAATCATAAAGAACTTAGAAGCACATCCAAACCCTGAAGTACAACAGATGCTACAGGAGGAAATTTAGCCCAGCCAGCGATACCTGACCAGAGCTATCATTGATGATAGATTCCACGACGTAAAGGAAGACTATGAACGAGCCGATTGTGGACACACCATAACCTTTTCTTAAACATTTTTAATTATTTTAAGAGACAATTGTTTTGTAATAAAAAAAAAATATCATGTATTAGATTAAAAAGCTAAAAATATGTATTTTATACTTATATACAAAATCGTTTTAAGAAGACATAAGAAATAAGTTGGGCCCCTTCTGAGCCAACATTTAAAACATAAGTTAATAATTAGCTTAGTTGTAAGTCAATTGTATATAAAATCTAGCTAAATAAAACAAAATCTTAAATCTAAAAAAAAGCACGAGCACCTCTCTGGTCTTGTCTGGCTCTTGCAAAACATTAAAGTATTATATGAATTGAATGTTAAAAATTTTGTTTTCCTTAAATAACTAAAATTTTATATTTAAACCTAATAAGGGATAAAACAGAGCTTTTATAACTGCTAAATAAGTTTATGTGGTATATTTATTTTTTACAAAATTACTGTCTTTATTAACAATATAATTATTTAGCTTTTAACCACTTTTATATATCTTGCTTAGACACGTCTGAGAACTAGAATGGACGTTAAAATACAAATTTAAAACTAAGAGCGAGACCAACAACTTTTTGTCTCGCTTCTATGTCTCAGTTTCAGTGTTTCGCGCTCGGTGTGCGACTTTATTGAAGGGAGAGGACCAAGATGATCCAAATGTATTGTATGAAATGGGATTGGCTCCTTAGGGATATGAAACAAATTACGTATATTAGACCGAACTGGTACTGAGTGCATTATGCAACGGATACAATTTTTAATGTATTTTTCAACTTTTTCTTGAACATTCGGAAACCAATAGTGACGGCCAATTTGATCAGAGCTTTTTGTTACACCCAAATGCCCAATTTTCTCATGGATCGTTCTTATAACATTATTTTCCATTTAGGATGGGACATAAAATCGAAGTTTACCGTTCTTATTTTTTTTTTTGAAGACAATACCATCCTGAACTAAAATCGAATTATTATCTTTTAAATATAGTTTGTTTTTCAATTCCAAAATCTTTACATCTCGATTTTGGGCTGTTGAAAATCAACATCCTCAGAGTCAATAACAGATATAACATTACATCTGCTTAAAGCATCAACATGATTCATATTGGTACCACTACGATGTTTGACCTTATAGTCATAATCCTCCAGTTCCAAGGCCCATCGAGCGATTCTATGATTAACATTCTTTTTGTTCAGTGTCTTTGTTAAAGAACTGCAATCAGTAACGATTGTAAAAGGTATGCCTTGCAAATAAACACGGAACCGACATAAAGCTGAAATTATTGCTAAAGTTTCCAATTCAAAACTATGGTATTTGGCCTCTTGTTCAGTAGTGCTTTTAGAGAAGAATGCTACCGGATGCAATTTATCATCCTCTTGTCGTTGAAATAGAACTGCACCATACCCCCAATGAACTTGCATCGCAATGCAGTTCCGTTTCTTTCCTTGGACTATAGATTGCTAAAACAGGTGGAGATGTTAATCGTTCCTTTAGGGGCCAGTTATAGCAATCATTGAAAATCATCATTGAAAATATTAATTGTCAATTTTGAGAGATTTTGAGGAAAAAATAAATGATTATTTAGATGCCAAAGTAAAGCTTATTGACTTAATTATTATTTTCAGATAAAAAAATATTCAACTTTTCTCATAAAATGACTTTTAATTTTTCAATGATAAGATACCTTACCAATGATCATTGAAAAAATTAAAAGTTACGTTATGGGGAAGATATGGGTCAAAATGAATTTTTTTTGGATGAGAAATAATTTTGAAGTCGTAAGCTATCTTTCTGCATTAAAATATTTAATGATTATACTTTCGAAGGGTCTCAAAATCAACAGCTAACATTTTCAATGATGGTTTCCAATGATAGCTATAACTGGCACCTTAGAGTCCGAAAAACATCTTCGCATTGAGGAGTAAATCTAAAAGTAGTTTCAGCTTTTAATAAATCATAAAGAGGTCTTGCTATTCTTGAAAACGATTCAACAAACCTACGAAAGTATGAGCAAAGTCCTAAATATGAATGCAGTTTTTTTCTGTCTTTAGGGGCCAGTTATAGCTATCATTGAAAACCATCATTGAAAAAGTTAACTGTTGATTTTGAGACCTTCCGAAAGTTTAATCATTGAATATTTCAATGCAGAAATATAGCTTACGACTTTTAAATTATTTCACCTTCAAAAACAACTCATTTTGACCCATATCTTCCCCATAACGTAACTTTTAATTTTTTCAATGATCATTGGTGAGGTAGTTCATCATTTAAAAATTAAAAGTTACGTTATGGAGAAGATATGGGTCAAAATGATTTTTTTTAGAGGAGAAATAATTTTAAAGTCGTAAGCTATATTTCTGCATTAAAATAATCAATGATTAAACTTTCGAAGGGTCTCAAAATCAACAGCTAACTTTTTCAATGATGGTTTTCAATGATAGCTATAACTGGGGCCTTAGGCACAGGATATTGAGCAATCGCTCGAATATGGGAATCACTAGGTTGGATGCCGTGTTCCTTTACTTTAAATCCTAAGTAATCAAGTTTCGAATATGCAAAACGACATTTTGATAAGTTAAGCTCTAAGACCCCTTTCACAAAAGGAAACTGAGTTGCCGGCGATTTTTAGTTTCTAGGCGAGAAGGGCGTAAAAGGAAGACAAAAAATTTCCCCTCACACCCTTCTCGCCAACAAACTAGCCAGTCTCTGGCAACTCAGTTTTCTTGTGTGAAAGCCGTCTAACCCATTCTTTGCTACACAACATAAAATCTTAGTAAGTATCTCAAAATGTTCAGTAATAGTTTTACTAGCAATTAATATATCATCTAGGTAGACAACTATATCTCCTCTGTCTTTAAATTCGCGAAAAATTTGAATTATGAATCTCTGAAAAACACTGGGCGCATTCTTAAGGCCGAAAGGCATTTTAAGAAATTCCCATTGACCGTTCGGGGTTACAAAAGAAGTTAATTGTGTTGAATCTGCTGCTACCTTTACCTGATAAAACACACTCTTAAGATCTAATAAGGTCATGACCTTCTTCCCCTCCAGGTATTCAATGCAATCCTCTATCAATGGTATTGGATGAGGATCTCTTACTGTATGTTTGTTTAATGGTCGATAGTCTATACACATTCTGGTTTCACCAGATTTTTTCTTAACCAAAACTATTGGTACAGCATACGGAGAGCTACTTGGCTGAATAATTCGTTTTTCCAATAGATCTTTTATTATTTCACTCACAGTACCTTTCTCTGAGATTGATAGCCTTCGTGGAGCAAAACAAACAGGAATATCAGATGTGAGTCTAATATGCATTTCAAAATCGTTTGGTGAAACTAAAGATTTATCAAAATTCAAATAATTGTGAGATACTCCTCCTTGGTATCATCATGTAGGGCATCTCGGTTCACAGTTCCATTTTTGGTCTTCTTAACCTAAGGTCAATTTTTGTTAGTGTGCCCCTCGTCAGCACATTTAAAACAGGATCCAGCTAGTCGTTGCTCCTTTGGGAATTTTACTGCGATGTGCCCATACTTTGAACAATTAAAACATCTCTTGGGCTATTCGTTGTCTGACGCTGAAGTTGAGGATATTTCCTCCAGAAGTTGTTGACCTAGCAACCGTAGTCCTCGGAACTCTTCTCTTTTCATATCGTGGCAATAGGTTTTTAAGGTCTACTATTGTTTTGGCAGCAAATAGAATGGACACATTTGCTGGTGAATCCCTCAAGCCATCGATAATGAACTCAATCAACTCTGCCTCATCAATTTCAGTATGTGACCCAAGTTCTTTCATACATATGACATATCGAAGAAGCGGTTCGCTCTGACGACGCACTCTCTCACTCAGTTGACGATAGACCTGGTGTCTGTTTATCTTATGGTCGAATTCTTTAATAGTGTTTGCTTCAAGGAATCCCAGTTGTCAACATAGACCGTGCGTAATAACATTTTCGCAGTTCCCTACATGAGACGACGTGCAGACAAATACTTGCATCGGTCATCGCATCCCAGCAGTCGGTCACATCCTCGTAGTCAACTATCCATTTAGTAATGCTATATGGATCGTCACCGTTGAATGCAGGAACAGCATTTTCGATGTCTGAGAAGTCCACTGCACGCCATGGTGCAACCGAAGATGTTGTGGACGCCTCCATCTGGCCCAACTCTTTCCTCAAATCAAGAATCATTATAGATACAAGAAAACTTTCCAATACAGCCAAATGAACTAGAAATGAATTAGACTGGAAAGCATACAAAAACAGTCAAAGAAAATTCAAAGCTGAAACACAACGGGCGAAACGCAGCTCGTGGCAAACCTTCTGCACCCAAATTGCACACGAATCAGCGAGACTAAAACAATTATAGCAAAAGAACCAGTTCCCATAGGGTCTCTTAAAGGCCCTAATGATCAATGGACTGAATCATGTGAAGAATCACTGGAGCTCCTTATGAAAACTCATTTTCCTGGTTGTAACTTTGATGTTAATAACACGGAAGATGCAAAACAAACGGAGCACACGGTGCCACCAGATATTATAACGGAGGATAAAATAAACTCGGCGATAGGCTCGTTTTCACCCTACAAATCTCTGGGAATAGACGGCTTCTTCCCCTTGATGTTACAGAAGAATACTAAACATGTCACCCAATATCTCAAGAGCTACTTTATAACCAGCCTTAAGTTGGGATATATTCCCTTTACATGGCGTGAAGTAAAAGTAGTCTTCATACCGAAAGCTGGTAAACCAAGCCATACGGAAGCTAAAGACTACAGACCCATTAGTCTAACATCGTTTGTTTTAAAAACCTTCGAACGACTAATAGATATACACATACGAAGCAGGTATTCTAAAACCGAATGTGTTGTCACATGTCCAACATGCTTACACGAAAGGAAAAAAATGTTGAAACAGCACTCCACAACTTCGTAGGCATAGTAGAAACAGCACTCAAGAACAAAGAGAATACTCTAGCTGCTTTTCTGGACATTGAAGTGGCTTTCAACAATGTACAAAATGATGCGGTAAAAAGAGCATTTGTGTGCCTTGAAGTAGATAATTCCCTCATAAACTGGATTATCTGTATGTTGTAATACAGACAGATTAACTCAGAACTAGGGGATGCACGGATCAAAATATCCACATCTAGGAACTCCACAAGGAGGAGATCTCTAACCACTTTTGTGAATACTGGTTATGAACGAAATCCTGATAGAACTGGAAGACAGCGGTGTCAAAGTAGTCGCACTGCTAGCGACTGGTAAATTTTTTTCCACAACCAGCGAACAGATGCAGCCCTATTATGAGTTCCGGGTGAAAGAAAATCCGCCCGGAAAAATTACATTTCACTCTTCCCTTATTGTGAGTTTTGGGCTAAAAATGTTCCCTGTTCGCAAAAATTCCCTTATTGGCAATATTGACAGCATTTTTTTCGTGTGAAATATGTCATGTCATTTACAGCTAGATTTCCATTTAATTTTTGGTGGCGAACGAGGCAACACTTGTTGTAAAATGGAGGGTGAAACTCGCAATAGCTTTTTAAAATCCGGGCGAACAAAACATTTTCGGGCGAAATGTTTTCCGGGTGAATCTCTGTCGAAAGTTTGTAGCTGGACGAGGAAATGTAGACTTTCGGTCAACCCGCAAAAAACCTAACGGGTACTTTTTACTTACAAAAGCAAAATACCAGATTTTGCCCTACTATCAATAGAAGGAACCCGACTTAGTCTTTCAGAACATGCCAAATATCTAGGCGTAATTCTTGACAATAAGCTTAACTGGGGTTTGAACATTGAAGAAAGAGCCAAGAAGGCCATGATCGCTTTTTTGGTAAGACCTGGGGCCTCATTACGATCAAACGATATCGTTTTTCCGATACCTGTCGCTTTCTTTGTCCATTTATATGATAGGGACAGCTATTGCAACAACGATATAGTTTGATCGTTATCGTTTTACGTAATAAGGCCCCTGGGGTCCAAACCCTAAGATCATAATGTGGATGTACACGGTCATTATAAGGCCTATCCTTACATATGGTATCCTAGTTTGGTGGAGTGCGATGGACAAAGAAACTAATTATAAAACGCTTAATAAAAGTATTAAAATAAATAATTACCTTTTTTAAGAAAAATGTTTACTGTTATGTTTTTTTTCCCATATTTTACACTTTTGTCGTATTAAGGCTCTCCCAAACCAATGCGAAACGTTCGGTGCGGCGTAGAAACATTTGCAGTTGGTGTGGGCACTCTCATTTATCACCAGTTAAATTAATTTGGACTGACGAATGATTCTTCGCATTGGTTTGGGAGAGCCTTTATACTTGATTATTTTTTGTCGTATGTCATAATTTTGTCGTATGTGTTTGGCTTACAAATATTTTTGGTTAAAACGTTACATACGACAACGGCATATTGGATTAAATCGATTATTATTTGTTTCAAAATTGGAATACTTATTTGCCGTATATCAAAAACTTTTACTAGGTGGGACAATTTTTGTAGGAAAGTTTGAAAAACAAACGATTATTGCTTTACTGCCCCATAACCGCAGGAGAAGGGATATAGAGCAATATTTATTATTATTAAATGCTCTATATCCATATATAAATAGAAGTAACATTTTCGCTGAGTAAATAAATAATAAAATCTAAATAAAAAAGTAAATAAATATAAAATCTAAATAAAAAAGGAAATAAATATAAAATCTAAATAAAAAAGTAAATGAATATAAAATCTTGAATTAAAAACCCAAAAATGAAGTCTTTGTTTTAATTCAATATTTATTGATTATTTGTCGACGTTTTCTGGTTTGGATCTTTTTCAGCGCTGAATAAGTAACATCGACTTTTTTTTAATATTGTGAAAAAAAAAATAAAAACCAGGTAAAAATGAGGAAACAAAATTATTTTAAATAAGACTATTTATATATCTTCAGGTTGACAAACTAAATAACTGCGTTTAATTTATTCTAAATAAAGTTTTTATCGATTATAATTCAGCTCCGCCATAAATCGATAGTAAAATAAAAAAAGTGAAAAAAGTTATCAAAGTTAAAATAAAATATAAGTGAACAGTAATGTTTGTATATATACATATATATATAGGTACTCCAAAGCTAATTTTCTATGTACCGAACTGAACGAGAAATTACAAAAGTTTCAATTGATCAGGAAGATATCAAGGAATAAATGAAGTGTTCTGAAACATCCTTACCCAACGTACCTACCTATGATACCTCAAATAATATTTGTTAAGTTAATAAAAAGAAACTCACAAAAAACGTTTGCTTTTCTAAAGCATTTTATTCAAATAACATATTAACAAATAAAGTATTTAAAAAGAAAACAATTTTGTTGGTGATCCATTTACATTAAAGCCCCAGCTGGTCCTCTTGATGCTTTTGGGATGTTCGCCCAGAGCTTGACAAGACATTGTAGGTACATAGTACTTCTCCAGCTAGGTTAAAAATTATATTTTGCTAATTTTAAACGAGTTTAGCATCGTACTATGCACTAACATTTTACTAAAGTTAAAGTCACCAACTGGCTATTTTATATCTTTTTAGTATCGTACTAAATCGATATGACTGCAGAATGGAGAATTTTACTACATGTATAGGATGGACCCAAAGGCCCCAGGTTCGATTCCCGCTGGTACCCAACTTGTTTTCTTTTTTTTGTTGTGAATAATGAAGTGAAAAATGATAATCAGCCCCATGTCTAAATATTCCCCGAGAAAATAACTCCCCGGGATATTTGTTCCCCCAAAATTAAAATGCTCTCCATATCAAATGTACTTACATTTTCCATTTTGTGGACATTTTCAATGGCAGCTTTTTTCTCGTAGTATTATTTCTCATAATCGAATTCAGCTTAGAATAAGGAAAAGAGAACAAAAAGACCGGGAATTTATAGTTTAGAATAAGAGAGTAGGAAAAAGGGAAGCATTTTCCCGGGAATTTTTATTTAGAATTGGGCTGAATATAAACATCGAATACTTATTTAAAGCACACGATGGGTGACCATCAACATATAATTAAATTACAACGCATAAAAACAATAATTGTGTTCATCAAATTCAAACCCTAAAAAATGTTCTGTTTTTTTTAATGTTCACTTTACTCAGAACAAAGTAAAGTTGATAATCAAAACAGCGACAGTCAACTATCGCCTTATACTTCGTTTTCACTGGGCCAAATGAGGTACTTTGGTTCCAAATTTCCAAATCAGATCCGAAATTACCTCATTTCCTATACAAATTCTCGTTCTCAAATAAGCTAATTTCAACCAAAGACTGCTTTCACACTAGAAAACTGAGTTGCCAGAAACTGGCTAGTTTGTAGACGAGAAGGGTGTGAGGGGAGATTTGTATCTTCCTTTTACGCCCTTCTTGCCTACAAACTAAAAATCTTCGGCAATTTAGTTTCCTTGTGTGAAAGGGGTCAAATTTGCAGGAATTGAGGTTCGAAATGAGGTAAATCCATACATCAGCAGTCGATTCCAAAAGCTTTAAAAAGCTCTTGCACGAAAATGTCAAAATACAAAGAGAAAACAACAAAAACAAACGTTTAACTGCCATTCCAAATTCAAAATGGAATGAGATATCAAACGAAATTAGCAAATTTGATAATGAAAACAATTTGTTGCCAAAAATTCCGAAATTACCTCATTTCGGGTCTAATGAAAACGTAGTAGGTATAATATGCCGTTTCCAATGGGCGAAATGAGGTAATTTCGTTGCAAATTTCCAAATGAGATCCGAAATGACCTAATTTCCCATACAAAATCACATATCGAAATGAGGTAATTTCAACCTCATTTGCACGAAATTAGGTGAATGCATCCAGCGGGAATCAGTTTCAAAAGCTATTAAAAGCTTTTATATACAAATATCAATACACTATACTCAACAAAATAAAACAGAAAGAGAAAACAACAAAAATAAACGGCTAACTGCCATTCCAAATTCAAAATGAAATGAAGTGTCAAATGAAATTAGCGAATTTGATAATAGGCGTGTTTTTTAGTACCCTCTATGTTAGCTTAAAAAAATTTCCATGTAAAATACAACAACAAATATGCTAAGTTCGCGGTGATAAACATCGCTGCTTAACAATTAAGCTAAAATAAAAACAGTGCTTCCATACACTATTTTCTACGCTTTTCCGGTGAATTCTCAACAAATGGCAAAAATTCATCCAAAAATTCATTAATTTGGCAGATGGATCTTGAAGCACGGTTTGACTGATCGTAAAAAATATTACAGAAAAAAAGGTGAAAACCAAACATTTTTATTTGTTGAAATATAATTATTAATTTAAAATAAATAAACCAATAAATAAAAGAAAGACCTCTGTTCCAGGGAGGAGACATTTCTTTTAATTTATCAGAATTTTAACGATATTTTATTTAAATTTTATTTTATTTAAAGAATCGATGCGATAACCTATCTAAGATAGTTTCGTATCCATATAGGTTTGTGAACAACCAAAACCAGATAGGTTACCTGAAAGTATTTTTTGGTAAAATTCTTCGCTGTAATACAGTAACTTGCATTTTATTATATTATATTCAGCCGTATTCTGCTAAACGTCGGGGGGAATGATGATTCGAAAATCATCAATTTGTATTCTACTATAATCGAAGGGAAACATTTCCCGTCGGCTGTACAGTTCGACATTCCCATAAACCAGTGAATCGATCACCCCTATACAAAAAATTCACTTTGACACCCGCAATTAATTTGTTGCGTTTGTCGTATTGTACAGACAATTATGAATAAAAAAATGCATTGCGATGACGGAGACGTCCATCGATATTGTTATGTGTGGCTGTAACGTCCACTCTACAACAAGCTAGAGACTAAACGGGTAGATCGATTTGTTTCAAATCTGGTAAAGCAATTAATATGATTCTTTTAGAGGAGAAACTGGTTTTGTTTAGGCCCATCTGGGTATTTTTCGTTTTTATTTCAATAATTTTTTAACAAATTTTGAAACAAATTTACTTAACACTTTCGGGTTATTTTTGCTTATAAAGTAACACAGTTTTGCACAGAGAGAGAGAGAAAAAAAAGATTTAAAAAAATAGGTACAAAATTCTATTTTTTAACTATTCACGCTTTTTGCGATTTGCCATGACACGATAATTGTATTTATATAATGCAAATTATGCATCACTACAAATGATTCAAATATTTAGTTAGATTTCAGAAAATAATTTACAAACTATGACAGATAAAAAATTATTTCACAAAATTAATTCTCTCAGAGTATTTCGAAAAATTCGAAATAAGAGTAGGTAAAGTAGTTTCCCCCACGTTTAGCAGAATATAGACGACGATCGAACGTGAATCGATGAAGTGAATCGAAAGTTCGATCCCCATCTTAGCA
The DNA here is from genome assembly GCA_949320155.1 of Melangyna quadrimaculata. Classification (NCBI taxonomy): domain Eukaryota; kingdom Metazoa; phylum Arthropoda; class Insecta; order Diptera; family Syrphidae; genus Melangyna; species Melangyna quadrimaculata. The sequence continues at coordinate 90,388,224 of OX439485.1, forward strand.
GAATAGGGCTGATTATGTTACGAGTTTGTTCTTCTTAGAGGATTAGCTAGCTCATACAATGGATCCTTTATCCTCCTCGTTACCAAATTATTTAAATGCCAGTCTTTATCATCCCGATGTTATTGATGCGCGAGATACTTCTTCTATTCCCACCCTACCTGGTTGTTCTCTCGCTGAACAACCCCTTTTCAATAACGTTCCTTTTCCTCGGCCCTTTACCCCGGTTTCACCCCTTTTTTCTTTTAAAAATCTAGAGATTCATGACTACGAATCTTATTTATTAAATAAACTGTTGATTACTGTTATAATATACATCTTTACATTTTAAATTCAATTAAAATTCTAAACTATCTTTTAAGAATTTAATTTTAAAATTTATATGTTTATTTAAAATAAAAAGAATTTAATGTTTAAAAATTTTATGAAAATCGTGGTATAATTCAGCCTAGCAGCGATTATCCCTTTTGGTCGGATATTGGGCAATACTTATAACAAATTTTATGTCAATAGGACATGTACGACAAGAAATTACTCACCCCTAAATTGATCGATGCAGTGGCCACCCCCTCGATGAATCTTGGTTCGATGTGGCAATCTTTATTACGCTCTTTTTTTTTTTTTGTTTTACGATTGAAAACACTTATAAATATTACCACCTTTTAAACACACCAAAATAATAATCTTTTGCTTTTATATATGTGATATATGTAAGTATATATATATCTATAGATATACCCACATATATATATATATGTATAGCACTTTAGATTTTAGATTAAGATTAAAATTTACCTTTTTTTTATGAAATAAAAACAAATTTTAGTTCTTTAGCACTTTAGAATTAGAAAATGATTAAATGATAAAAATTAAATGAATGATTAAAATCAATAAAAAAAAACTTATATATGAAAATTTGATTTATATTTTTGCTTTTTTTACGAGTTTAGATGACATGTTGTCTTTGGTTATATATTCTTCTTTCTATTTTACTTAATTCCAACGGGAACTTGTATAAGGTTTTCAGAAATTTGAGATCTTTTCGTTCCGTTACTATCCGTTGGATTTCTTTTTCTCCCTTTAAAATTGAGACCGTCAAAAAGAACTTTTAACGGCCTAACTACACACAAAAAAAATCATTTTTAATAAATTTTTTCTATCAACACCCGCTTAATTAAAAATTACCTTATTTTATAGATTGAACTTTGCATAAGCACATATATATATATGTCGACCTTGAATGATCTTGATGAATCGTATATATGTACTTGATGGAGTGAAACCCGATCATACGTTGATGGAATATTTCCCAAGATCTTGCGGACTATCCTTTTCTTTATGATTTTCTAAGTAAATATATCGAAAAGAAACACTAAAATGCTTATTTCCGCTTAGTTTTATACTACTCACATTTAAAAATTATGAAAGTTGGTTTCAAATGGAGTTCGTCCGGTGGTACTTTCTTTTACTTCTTTATTAATTTCAAATTCTTGGTATTCTGGCTTCTAGCGTCTCGGATGGATTATTTTGAAAAGAAAGTACCCACCGACGGCTTTTACCAAAGAACCATAGCTCTACCCATCAGTACTCAGACATACAAATTAGGACTTTCCAACCTTTGTCTTTTACGCATCTATTCACGCAAACATAATTACGCATTATAAACGTTAATTGTATTATTGTGCGTTAATCATTATATGTGGATGTGAACATTGGTGGGCGTAATTAACGCACTTGTTGCAAACATCTTTGGGTGCGAATCGGATTCATAAATGTCATGACACACGATCACATCCAAATTATCTCATGCAAGTGAGGTGCCTTTCCCCACTCATCGCAACATTCCGCAACATGAATATTCAAACATTTTGGCAAACCGCTGACAATCACTCAATTTGTGATTAAGTGTCAGCCATTATTTCACTCTTCTCTTCCTGGCAAAAAGGAAAACCCTACAATCCTGTGCTTAACCCCTACAGATGGGTGCGAAATAGCATTACTTTTAACTAAATTGTTTACAATTGTCAACAAAACAAATAAACATAATGCAGTTGAGTCGTCGTCGTCGTAGTTGGTAGTGGGTTTTTGGGACATTTCTTTTAAATAATTTTCTTTTTAATTATTTAGTTTGGTTAGGTGATTTAAATACAACCCATTCGGTTACAATTATTTCAATTATTTTTCTGAAAAAATCAAAAACACAACTCTACAACGGCAAAGAAATCTTAATTTTGCAGTCAGCGCTTCTTGACATTTCGCTTGGTATACAAACGTATACCAAAATTTTTCGGATAGCATGTACAGCTATCACACGGAATTGCAACAACACGAACCTACCCGGATAGCTCTACATAGGTTTTTGACCGCGGCCAATGTCATTGTTATATCAGTGGTGCCAAATTCTTTTCTGAAGCAACGATGAGCGTTTTTTTGTGCCATTATTTCTTCTTCTAAAACACGCCTAATGAAAACACTTTTTTGCCAAATTTCGAAATTACCTCATTTCAGGTCTAATGAAAACGTAGTATAATACTACGTTTTCATTAGAGCCGAAATGAGATAATTTCGAAATTTAGCAAAAAAGTTTTTTCATTATCAAATTTGCTAATTTCATTTGAAATCTCATTTCATTTTGAATTTAGAATGGCAGTTAGCTGGTTATTTTTGTTGTTTTCTCTTTCTGTTTTATTTTGTTGAGTATAGTGTATTGATATTTTCATACAAAAGCTTTTAAGAGCTTTTGAAACTGATTCCCGCTGGATGTATTCAACTAATTTCCAACCTAATTTCGAGCAAATGAGGTTGAAATTACCTCATTTCGAAATGTGATATTGTATGGGAAATTAGGTAATTTCAGATATCATTTGGAAATTTGCCCAGTGAAAACGGCATATAAGCCGATTCCACTCACTGATCTCTATATATAACTGGTAAGTGTATCCATACAGACAAAATTACCACATTTGAAGAACTGTTATAAGTGAACCAACCTAAATTTTTTGTTATACTGTATAACCTTATAACAGCAACTTGAAACGTCAAAGAAGACAAAAGTGGAAAAAAGATATATAGAAATTGGGTTTGTTATTGTTTGATTATAATTCGATAAAAATTGTTTTTAATTTTACTTTAATTTCATTCATATTGCCTACAGTCAACTTTTCAACATCCTTGGCCGAAACCGAACTGAATAAAATTCTCAATGGATTCTTTGAGAGTTCGCACTTTGATGTCTGGCTGGAGTGGGCTGGAGTTTGTCTTCGAATTCCCCAACGTTCCTTGAGCATCACAAGCTTTTGATGAGACACCCGAGTGGTTGAATCGATTGGAAGCTTTCAAAGAATTCATGTTAATCTATCTTAGGAATAACTCAACTGGAATTTTTTTTTCGCAAACAAAATTCATGGGCTTTGCAAAAATGGTGGCCTATTAACTCCCGTCATTGTATATAAATAGTATAGTAACCAAAACGACGGTGGCGGTGCCACTGGCCTGGGAGGGCATTTGCTCTGTAGGAAAAATACATTGAAAATCTCATTAAATCTCTCTAGCGATAATACACCACCTATATGCGTAGACTAGGATAGTGTATTCGAAAGGAAATTATTTTTTGTTTGTTTATTTTTATAAGTTTCTATGGAAACTATGTTGTGTTGGTATTGAATTAAATTAAGAACTTGTATGTTTCTACATATGGAAACATATGTAGTTGTGTATTGCAGAGATTCAGAATTTATTTTGAATTATTTGTGGATAATATCAATTTCCTTCAATTCGAATTAAAATTCAAAACAGGGGCTACCTAGGTATGTTGTATAGATTTTTAGAAAAAGAAAGCTGAATTGCTAAGATATGTTAATGTTAGTATACCGCTAACTTGAGTTAATGTTATAGGTATTATATGTATATACAAAGATGCACTCGACACTTCTCATAGAACAACAGAGTGTATCTTTTCTTCAATTTTTTCTTTTTTAACTGGAAAACACTTAGGTACTATTATTGATAATATTATGTGATTTTTAATAATCTATAAAATCTTTACTGTAATTTTATTATATGACTAATGTTTACAAATTGAGTATGAAAAAATAAAATTAAACTGATTAAAAAAAAATGTTTGGCTCATCTGATCTTTGAGGTTAAGGTATATTTAACAAATAATTTTTTTTTCTGGACCTAGGGGTGAGGGGAGGCTAGTCGTTGTTAAAAGTTTTCAATCGCTGAGACTGAAGGAGTAATTAACAATTATAACTTTTTATAGTAAATTTTAATAAAATAAAATTTTAAATAAAATAAAACAAAAACTATACAATAACTTTAAATATCTTTAAATTTAAGGTCTTCAAATATGTATTATTGATTACGTAACCGTATAAAGAGAAAGATTGTTGTATATATGTAGTTATGTAGCCGCAAACTTTAATTTGTTTGCTAGGCGTTTCATCGAATACAGAAAACCAAGCAGCTCCTTAAAAGGGATGTGGAATCTGGAGCAGGCAGCTGCATTACTAAATATCCTAGCAAAAACTTGACAATCATTTATTCGGGGGAGCATCCGCCATTCTGCACTAGAGTGGTCGCAAACACTTATCAAGTGCTTTGATATTAAATAAAAATGTTGATTAGTTTTTTTTTTAACTTAGTGCCCAAGGACAATTGAAAATTGGCTGAAATTATTATTTTTTTTGTTATATTTAGCGCGTGCTAAAAGGGTTGTGACTACCCTTAAAATGTTAATACACAGCACGAGAGATTAGGTAGGTTGGAGGGGATTTAAAAGGAGATACCGATGCACATTGGTTTTGAATGCCTGTAAATCACAATGGGAGGGGAAAATTGGCCTGGGTAGAGCATTCCACATTCGTGTAGTGCGACTAAAGAAAGAATCTCTGTACTTAACAGTACGTCCGAAGTTGGGCTCAAGGGTAAACTGATGGGCATTTTTTTATATTATACATATGTTTTTTATATTTTTTAGGAAATATCTAATAACAAATGAACTAACTGCAACCAACAAAATATGTAATGGTTTTGTTAAAGCCCAATTGGAGAGGTATAACTCAAAAGAGCCTTAAAAATTCAACCGTTTTTTGCACTTTGTTGACATTTTTAGTAATGTTGCATTCGGCCCTAGAAGTTAAAAGCTTGGATTTATCATAAGGACAATATCATAAAAACAGGCAATCAATCAAAAATCTACCATGTTCAGCGCATTACATTATTTTCACGTTTACTGTGCCAATTTTTAAAACTTTTGATTTTGTTAAATTGCCTCTAGTATTGCAGGTTTTTACCAATAACTTGCTTTTGACTCTATTTACAATAACAAGCTATACCAATTTGAAATTCGCATTTTACGCGCATATTTTTGAAAAAGTTGGCTTTTTAGGTATTCATGCATTTTTCTTATACCGGAGATGATTTAACTTTTTCAAAAATTATTTTCTTTCACATTTTGCATTGAAAATCAAAGTTAAATAATTTTTTTCTCTAAAAAGTCCAACAGTTATTATAATTTTCTTCTACTAATGTTCTGGCACAAATAATGTTAAATATTGCTACGAAACAAAAACGGTGGAATTCATTCACTTGTAGTCGTGGTATTCAAAAATGTAAAGTAAGGCAAAAAATAATGCACTGAACATAAAAATGCATTTATCTTTTGTTGTGGTTGGGATAGAACTTTTTTTTATCAGTTTTCAGGACGGCCATAAAGCGTTCAATACACGATACAACCCATCCTACCGATTTGAATTGTACGGATATCGGTAGCGATATCGCACGTGAGCACACACACCATACGATTAACTCGCGATTTCATCAACTGTCAAAAAAGTTGTTGCTATATTCGGGAATGTAAACATTCCAAAAGCAAGACATATCTAGCTGTGAATTTCAATAAATTCCAACCAGAATTCTTTGTCTGCTATTGAAACCATTTTTCTCATTCATATTTGTTTACCTACTAGCAGCGAACACAGAAGCTTCGGCTTCAACGGTCGTACAAACGTAGACAAACGGTACGATCCCCATCAAAGCAGTCGCACGCTACTTCTTGTTTTCGCTCGATAGCATTCGACCATGCGATTTCGGTACAGCGGATACTTCGGTTAACACACACGATACAATCGTCGCATGCGATTCAACTTTTGTACGATAATCGGTACAATAATTGTATCGTGTATTGAACGCTTAAAGTCTACTATGAGGCATTTTAAGCGTTCAATACACGATACAACCCATCGTACCGATTTGAGTTGTACGGATATCGGTAGCGATATCGCACGTGAACACACACACCATACGATTAACTCGCGATTTCATCAACTGTCAAAAAAGTTGTTGCTATATTCGGGAATGTAAACATTCCAAAAGCAAGACATATCTAGCTGTGAATTTCTATAAATTCCAACCAGAATTCTTTGTCTGGCTATTGAAACCATTTTTCTCATTCATATGTGTTTACCTACTAGCAGCGAACACAGAAGCTTCGGCTTCAACGGTCGTACAAACGTAAACAAACGGTACGATCCCCATCAAAGTAGTCGCACGCTACCTCTTGTTTTCGCTTGATAGCATTCGACCATGCGATTTCGGTACAGCGGATACTTCGGTTTACACACACGATACAATCGCCGCATGCGATTCAACTTTTTTACGATAATCGGTACAATAATTGTATCGTGTATTGAACGCTTTAGGGTTATCTATTCTTTACGGGGAACCCTGTATGTAGATGTATTGTACAAGTACATGTACAATTGAACATATATATAGTTATATAACAGAAAACGAATTCTGACATTCCCACTTTTCCTTTAATAATAGCAGTTTTTTTGTACCTTTATATCCGCTCCTGATGTCGCGCTTTAAAATGTTTTGAGTATAAAGTACAATAACAATTTTTAATATTTGAGGTAGTGTTTAACACGGGAGTTAATTTTAAGCGGAGATGAAAGCCAATGAAAGGCGCACCAAAAGATGGTATAGAACAGTAATAGACTACGTACAGTAATAGACTATGTACAAACAGTAATAGACTATACGTACAGTAATAGACAACTTATAATCATAGCTTATTCTCTTAGTTGAATTTTAAGCCATATAGCCCTAAACCACACGAACAAATTCGTTAAATTATATTGTTTAAAAATGTATTAAGTATCTATCTTATCTAGATATATTTTTAAAATTGCTGTGGCTATGTTTTAAACTTCATATTTTTGACAAGATTTGAAAACTGTTTATAGTTGGCTAATCAGAAAAATGAAAATGATATTTTAGTGGTCTTGTTGGAAAAGCTCATATACGTGCTTTGACAGTATCATGAGTTCTCTGAGATCTTATTTTGCTGGATTAGCTAAATCAACGAGTAGAGTACGTACCTGTTTTTTTCAAACTGTCACTGTAAAGCCCAGAAAAGCCGCTGGAAAAATAAAATATAAAAACATCAAGACTTTTAGTCGGACATAAGAGAAAGCTGCTCAAAAAAATAACCTGCGGCCTACTTCTGCAAGCGTGAATGAATTTTCGGGTACGCTGCATATACCCTTTCCAATTGTGTCCATAAATTTGCACGTCACTCTAGGTCTGTATAGGGATTGCAAATATTCCTGTGCACGTGCACCTGCATGATTTTCTGAGTCCACAGAGAAAACTCACGCTTTTGGAATTTGGCTCATTGACTAGAGAATTTGTATGTAACTGCTTAGTCCAAAAAATGTTTTGTATGTACAATAATTGTCTTGGACCTTTGAAATTTTGAAAACTAAGCCCCGATACTCTCTAACCCAAAGCCGTAAGAAACAATTCCTGTTGTATTAAACACATTAAGCTTGACACCCCTTTTTATTGTTTTAGCCTCAACTGCGTTTCTTTCGTTAAATTAGCTTAGTTTTTGGTGTAAACTGTTGTTGAATTTGATATGTTAATGTTAAGCCCCAACCATGTTTTTTTAAATTATTTCTTCAAGCTTTAGCCCCAACTTCGGACTTTGCCAGTCCCCAGACTTAAGCACCCAAGACTCTCTAGAATAAGAATGTTTGTTTTTAGGGAGTTATTTGTTTAACCCTGGCGTCGTTTTTGTCCAATATTCTCAGACCTTAATAGTCACAAGCTGTTTTTTCAACCCAATTTTCTGAGTTTTGTCTTAAGGGGAAATTGTCGTGGGATGAAAAATGTCCATTATTCATAGCCCCAACTTGATTTGTTGTCCAATTCGCTTCAGGCTTTAGCCCCAACCAGTGGTGGATCCAGGGGGGTGGCTAATGGGGCTAAAGCCCCCCCCACAGCCGATGCTTAAAATAATTTGAAATATAGAATGCAATACATTACAACGTGTAGAGTTTTATATTCATCTAAATTATTGTTAAGACATGAAATTTGATGGACAAAATAACGTTGTTGGTTACATGTTATGTAATTTTTTTCTAAGCCTTAAGGTTGGGGCTAAAGCCAGAAGCGAATTGGACAAAAATTCAAGTTGGGTTATGAATAATGGACATGCTTCATCCAACAACAATTTTCCCCTAAAACAAAACCCAGAAAATTGGGACGAAAAAAACAGCTTGAGAATAATAAGGGGACTGTCAAAGTCCGAGGTTGGGGCTAAAGCTAAAACAAAATAATTTAAAAAACGTCAAACTCAACAACAGTTTACACTAATTTAATGAAAGAAACGCAGTTGAGGCTTAAACAATTGGAGAACAACGGGATGTCAAGCTTAGTCTAAATGTTTAATCCAACAGGAATTGTTTCTTACGGCCTTGGCTTAAAGAATTTTGGGGCTTAGTTTTCAAAATTTTAAAGGTTCAAGACAATTAACATTGAAAATGTTTATAGGCTTGTTTTGCACAAATTATGGTGTTACCGTAATGAATAAAGTACAAATGAATACAAATGAAAATGAACTTAAGCGTAGTAGGGGCATTTTGCGAAAAATTTGGTTGGTGTTACCACAGAAGCTGCCAGCGGGAAAAATTCAAAAATTCATTGAGGAAAAATCAGCTTTTTCCTTGAGGAATGGCAGCTGCACCGTCCACTTTTCAGCTGATTCCTTTGATGAAATTAACATGGGCATGTCCTAGGCGGGCAGCACATGCTGAAAATCCGATGCAAATTCGCCAACGAAATCATTACTTCGTTGGAAGTTGTTTATTCACCGACCCATATGATGAAAAACATGGTGGTTGCATAATCTACGAATTCACTGCATAAATGTATGTGTTTCATTCATCAGTTCAATATTTTCGATGAAAATGGTAATTAAAATTCAATTATCAAATCACAAGATATAGAAGTAGGTAGTTGTTTATTCAGCAATTAGTTAATTCAATATGAAAAATGTGAAGAAAATTCAATAAATAGTAAATTCATTAACTCTGTTGTGTTGTGAATTCTTTGTAATTGGTTAGTACAAATATAGAATTAAAACTTTAAATTACAGTTAAATCACTAGGTCAGTGGTTGTTGGTTAATCACCACTTCATATGCGAAGTGAAGATTAACCAAAAAACTGAAATACTTTGATAAAATCTGAGATTGCCTCTTTTTAATGAAAATTCATAAGTCCTCTTATAATATTTACTGTCAGTAGACAATGTCAACACAGATAACACAAAAAAAATCAACTTCTATTAAAACACACAATAGCGGTGCACACTTTACAAAGCATATGAGTGGACAAAGACGATGAACTGACGAACTTCTACATGACTTTTCAGTAGTTTTTTCATCTTATAATTTTCCATATCAAAAGCAATTTTTAATTCAATGACAGAAAGGGTTGTTTTCTAAACACAAAGCAGAAAGTGGGTTCAAATCTATGAACTGAGGAAACCTTGCATGACTCTTACTTATAAAATCATTACATGTCGTTCCCTTGTATTATCTGGCTAGTAAATTGATTGCTCTTGTCTTGTTGTTTTCTACACACAAAGCAAAAAGTGGGTTCAAATCTATGAACTGAGGAAACCTCGCATGACTTTTCACTCACTCAATCATTGCATGACGTTTCCTTTTATTATTTGGCTAGTGAATTGATTGAAGAATTCAGCTATAAAATTCATTGGGGACGATATTTCCCGCTGGGAAAAGCAATCAATTCACTAGCCAGATAATACAAGGAAACGACATGTAATGATTTAATAAGTGAAGAGTCATGCAAGGTTTCCTCAGTTCATATATTTGAACCCATCACTTTCTGCTTTGAGTTTAGAATACAACCCTTTCTGTCGTTGAATTAAAAATTGCTTTTGTTATGGAAAATTATAAGATGAAAAAACTGTTGAAAAGTCATGTAGAAATTCATCAGTTCATCGTCTATGTCCACTCATATGCTTTGTAAAGTGTGCACCGCCATTGTGTGTTTTAATAGAAGTTGATTTTTTTTTGTGTTCTCTGTGTTGACATTGTCTACTGACAGTAAATATTATAAGAGGACTAATTTATTTCCATTAAAAAGAGGCAATCTCAGATTTTCTCCAAGTATTTCAGTTTTTTGGTTAATCACCACTTCGCATATGAAGTGGTGATTAACCAACAACCACTGACCTAGTGATTTAACTTTAATTTAAAGTTTTAATTCTATATTTGTAATAACCAATCACAAATAATTCACAGCACTACAGAGTTAGTTTTTCTTCACATTTTTCATATTGAATTAACTAATTGCCGGATAAACAACTTCCTACTTCTATATCTTGTGATTTGATAATTGAATTATCATTACCATTTTCATAGAAAATATTGAACTGATGAATAAACCACATACATTTATGCAGTGAATTCATAGATTATGCAACCACCATGTTTTTCATCATCTGGGTCGGTGAATAAACAACTTCCAACGAAGTAGTGATTTCGTTGGCGAATTTTCATCGGATTTTCAGCATGTGCTTCCCGCCTAGGACATGCCCATGTTAATTTCATCAAAGGAATCAGCTGAAAAGTGGACGGTGCAGCTGCCATTCCTCAAGGAAAATGCTGATCTTTCCTCAATGAATTTTTCAATTTTTCCCGCTGGGAAGAAGAGAATGAAAGAATGAAAAACAAAAACGATGACATAAATAATTAGCTACATGTTTGTAGGTATTTTATTGGCAGGTGCAGAGGCAGACTGCAGAGCACAACTACAGCAGAGTATCGAATTTTCGGTTGATATGTTGTGTTGTGTACAGTCACAGTGCGTGCTTACAGAGGTTAGGGGGTAGAAAAGGAACGGAGGATAAAGGGATACATGCAAAATTTACCACAGTGGGATTTACAAAAGTTTTGAACCTATTTATTATATGTATATAATAATAAATTTAAAATAACTTTTTCATAAAAAAACGTAATTTTTCTACAAAAAAAAAAAATTACTTTTTTACAAAAAAAATAACTTTTTTATAAAAACAAATTAGTTTTTTTTACAAAAAAAAAATAGCTTGTTTACAACAAAATTAATAATAATAATTTTACTATTTGCCTGTAAGACCTCAGGTCTTTTAAATGCAATGCACGGCACTAGTTAGAAGAAATAGAAGGAAAGGAAAGATTTTTGCTGGCACAGTGGATTGAGACATTAGGTGTTAATTATCTTATGAATTAACTTTTTTCAAACTAAATTTCTTGTAAAAATAAATATCTTTGGTTACTTGCTTAAACAAAAGTGATGAGAAATTATTCCATTATGTTTTATATTTTTATTATAAATTATACATACAAAATATGGATATATTTACGCTCTTTTCTGACTCACTGACTGGGTAACGCTGCTATGATGGTAAAATCAGAAAAAAAAACTCCTGGTCTTAAACGAAAATGTTAAGGGTTGCCAATTTTCTGGAATTAACTTTTTAATGAAAGTGAACGGTGAGTTTGGCAACTAAATTTCATACATATTTGCGCTCAGCACTGGCTAATATAATTATGTTCGACGGGCTTAATTAAGCCAGGCATAAAAGATTAATTGAAAAAAAAAAAAAAAACAATCTACAATTGGATGAAAAATTTGAAAAAAAAAAATGAAAATTAATTTGAGTTAATGTTTTTGTACCTTCCTAATTGACTTAATTATTGAAAACTTTATACGGAAAATTGATGTGGTACAAAAGTTGTAATTTAAGATTCTTGGTAGCATATTCCCTACATATAGTAGGATTAAATAGTTGTAGATATAATAAAAAATTTTAAATTTAGTACTTTTTGAATTATAATTACAGGTACAATCGTTCCTAACTTTATTTTTTCTTGGATTTCAATGAAAAAATCTATTTTGTAGCTCGCACCACTGGAAGATGAGAGACAAATGTGGCTGTTCTTGTACCTAATTTTGAAGATGGTTTGTCCCTACAAAATATATCAGATCTTTATGAATGAGGTGCAAAATTAAAGCAGGGATGACTTAAATTTGTATGCAAACTTAATCGGAAAATGTTGTACAAATTCATTCTAAAAAAGTGATTGTGAATTGAAAACTTGATACAAAATTTTACAAATTTGTAAAACAAAATCCACACACATATTGACTTATTTTTTTTTATGTTCCACGCGCGCAAAAGGGGTTATGGCTACCCTTAAAATGTTTTTAACACAGCACGAGCGATTAGGTAAGTAGGAGAGGATTTAGAAGGAGATACCGATGCACATTGGTTTTGAACGTTTGCACATCGAAATGGGAGGGGAAAGTCGAGTCAGGTAAAGCATTCCACATTCGTGTGGTGCGACTGAAGAAAGAATCTCTGTACATTACAGTACGTCTGAAGTTGGGCTCGAGGGTGAACTGATGGGCATTCCTAGAAGCGCGAGTATTACGGTTGAATTTTTTAAGGGGGGGAATGCAACTGGCTATTTCACTAGAACACTGATTATAATAATAGCGATAAAATAGAGAAAGACACGAAACATTACGGCGGTGTTCGAGAGATGTAATTGTTTCTGTTATAGATCTTTCGCCTATCATTTTTAAAGCCCTCTTTTGAATTCTGTCCAACAAACTCAAGTGAGTTTTTGGAGCTCCTGCCCAAACATGAGAATTGTACTCAAGTTTTGGACGAATAAAGGCTTTGTAGATCACAGCCAGATCAGAAGGGGAAAAAAACTTCTTGCATCTACGGAGAAAACCTAAACACTTAGCAGCGTTTTTGGCGACATCAAATATGTGGTCATTCCACAAAAGGTGGTCTGTGACACACATACCGAGAACTGAGAGCTGTTCGGTTTCCTCGATGCAAGTGCCGCCCATGGATAGCGGCATTGGGGGTGGGTTTAACGACAGGAGACAACATTGAGTTTTAGAAGCATTAAATTCTACGTGGTTTTTGATTCCCCATTGGACAATGCTGTCGAGATCAGAATTTAAGGAGCTTATCATACGCTGCCGTTGAAGTTCCACATCCGAAGGACATGGATGAGAATCTGTAAACGAATATGAGAAGCTGAGGGTACTATCGTCAGAAAAACAGTTTAATGGATTAGAAGTTTCAGACAAAAGATCATTTATAAAAATAAGGAAGAGAGTCGGAGACAAAACGGAGCCCTGGGGCACACCCGCATTTATTTTGTGGATTTCAGACTTGAAACCGTCCAATACGACTTGTATTGAACGTTCCGAAAGGTAATTTCTAATCCAACGAAGAAGAGGTTCATCGAAACCAAATGCGCGCATTTTCGATAAGAGAGCTTGGTGCCAAACTCTATCAAACACTTTTGAAATATCAAGTGCAATAATCTTACTTTCTCCAAAACGATGTAAAGATTTGTTGCACTGTTCGGTGAGATATACCATCAGATCACCAGTGGACCTATTGCTACGAAAGCCGTACTGCCGGTCATTAAGAAGCTTTCGTTCCTCGAGATATTTCTTGAGCTGGAAATTAATCAGCGTTTCCATGACCTTGGAAAGAAGGGACGTAAGTGCAATTGTTCGATTGTTAGAAGGTGAAGAAGATACGCCTTTTTTAGGGACAGGCTGGACAAATGATGTTTTCCATCCACTCGGATAGATACCAGTAGAGTAGGACAGATGGAAAAGCTTACGCAGTGGTTTTACCAGCGTTGAAGAACACCACTTCAGAACAATGGGAGGGATACTATCCGGGCCAGCGGATTTGTGTACATCGAGATCCTTTAGAACTCTAGCAACTGCAGGAGTGCAAAAGAAGATTTGTCCCATGAAATCATTTACGCTCTCAAGTACAGGAGGAGTCATAACACTTTCTGGCTGCGTCGAATTAACAGCAAACTGTGCTGCAAGCAAATTGGCTTTATCTTGCGAGCTGACAAAAGGAGTATCATTGAAGACGAGCGTTGGAACCGAGGACGAGGTGGTATTTCGTACGTTTTTTACAAATGACCAAACATTTTTACTACCTTTGGGACATTGTAGTATTTGTTGCCGTAATTTTTGATCATGCAAAAATTTGGTTCTTCGAATATGAACGTTACAGGTCTTTCTAGCTTGTTGAAACTTTTTCCGGTTTTCCTTAGTAGGGTTGGCTTTATAACATCGGAAGCTTACTTCTCTAACCCTAATAACCTCTTTACAGCTCGAATCAAACCATGAGTTTTCTTTGGGTTTGATAGATTTCACCCTATTCGGGATAAAATTTCTCATTCCACAAAGAATCAAGTTTGTAATCATATCTGCACTGGCGTCAACATCACTATCGAGGAAGCATAGTGACCAGTTAAAGCTCTTGAAGAAATTATTGAGACCGTCCCAGTTGGCTTTCTCGTATTGCCAAACGGTTCTCTTTGGGATTTTTTCTTTAACTGTGATTTGGTGGCACGAGAAATTCGTAGATATGACGCAATGGTCTGATGATCCTAGAGGAGATAATACACTATTAGTGTATTTGTTCGGGTCAGAGGTAAGGAACAAGTCTAGAGTGTTGGCGATTTGACCTGCAACGTCAGGAATCCGAGTAGGCTCGTCAACAAGCTGAGTCAGGTGGTTTAACTCAGCAAAAATCTCGACATACCTTCCTTCGGGTATTGTCTGACCAGAATAGGGTAGCCACGAAGAATTGTGTACATTGAAATCGCCCGTAACAACGATTTCACTGTGCGGATAATGGGGAACAATTCTCAGGATTGAATCGGACAGCGCATCGAATTCGTTAGAAGTCGAATTACTATCCAAACTTGGGCTACGATAAATGAAACATGTATGTATGATGTGCTTATTGACGGTGAATTTTAACCACATGAAGTTAAAGTTTGTATTTAAACAAGGGCCATATTGTGGTAAGCCACATCATTACGTGCATATATTGCGAGACCATGGTGTAGGAAAAATAAAGGCACTAAGCTATAACCAGGTAGGCTAAGTTCGGAGTAATCAGAATTTTCACCTACCTGGGTTTCACTTAGTGCCAAGACTGCTGGCCTTTTTCTTACAGTATGTACGTACACAGCACAGAAATTCTTTCTCAGCCCCCGAATGTTGCTAATATCGACCCTAAATTCACCTACCATCATGAAAAAACAAACGTTAAAAACCAAATCAGACAGTTATCTATGCTGGTATTGAGTTTGGGCCCCAATATTTTATTGACTTATTGACTTAAACCCCCTACGATTAGGTATAAGATAATGTTCAAAATACATTTGTTGATTAATTTAACAAGAGCAAAACGAATTAATTTAAAATAAATTCGTAACTTCCAAATTTCTTAACGGATCCTTCAGATAAAGGTTTAAAAATACTGGCCTTAAGATTTACACAAAATAAAAAAACTATTTACAAATTCTTGAAAAATTCGAAAAAAATTTAAAACCATTTTAGTTAATGTTTTTTTTTCACCTACCGAATTAACTTAATTATTCAGAAATTATTAATTCAAATTCGTTGGTGGGCATATTCAAAATTCAAATTTAATGCTTTTTGAACTATGGTTATTAAAGACAAGCTGTTGTGACACTCAATCGGACAGATAAAATCGTTCCTTACTGTATATTTTACTGAAGGATTGAAAGCTCCAAACGTTTTGAAACAAACAACAAAAACTATTCTTATCTATTCTATCAATAGCAGTAGGTTCACATGTAGTTGAAGATAGCTAGTACAATTGACGAAGTCGAAAGGAAGAAAACATTATACAGTCGAGCCCGTTCATAGCCATATGAAGATGAAATAAAAAAATGTGCTTTTATCCGATTGCAAAGTTGCAGTTATAATGTACCTTATTGCATCACGATAGGTTGTCAACATCACCTCCTTACAAGAATTTCAAAATTCAAACACATATGGAATTATTTATTTTTATTGTGTATTTATGTTAAATAAGGAGTTCTATATAACATATCTTGCTTCAACTTAATTTTAATTAATGGAATTTTGTTTAAGTGCAACAATTAGTTATGTTTTTGTTTTATCTAGCAAATGCAAATCATTTTCAATGCTCCATTCTTACTCTATGAGTGAAATCTGTAAATTTTGTACATACAAAACATTTTTGAACTAAGCAGTTACATACAAATTCTCTAATCAAGGAACCAATGAGCCAAGTTCTATAAGCGTGAGTTTTCTCTGTGCACTCAGAAAATCATGCAGGTGCACAGGAATATTTGCAGTCCCTATATAGACTAGAGTGACGTGCAAATGTATGGACATATTTTTTAGACCAGGAATAGAAAGGGTATATATGCTGCGTACCCGAAAATTCATTCACGCTTTCAGAAGTGGGCCGCAGGTTATTTTTAAGAGCAGTTTAGTCTTATGTCCCACTAAAAGTCTTGATGTTTTTATATTTTATTTTTTAATCGGCAAAATATTATTTTCTGTGCTTTACAGTGATAGTTTGAAAAAAACAGGTGGGTACTCTACAGCAAGACCACGACTACTAAAATATAATTTTTCTGACTAGCCAAAAACAGTATTCAAATCCACAGCAAACTTACAAATATACCTACATAAGGTAGGTACCTTATCAATTTTTAAACAATATTAATAAACGAAATTGTTTGTGTGGTCCAAGGCTTTATGGCTAAAAATTGAAGTAATAAAATAAGTTATGATTATAAGCAGGCTATTAATACAATAACTATACTCTGTTCAACAAAAATTGTCAGTTCAGGAAGATAGGACGTTTGTATCTCTTTCTGGTCGCATTGGCTTGCATAAGTCTTTTTCAAGTAAAAGCTCTCATAGGGTTTCCGTATTTAGCATTATATCTCACCTTAATAAATTCTGTTTTCAAAAGCTTGAAAACAGAAAGCTATTTTATAAAAACCACTAAAAAAGCTCTTTTGTAATGCTTTCAATGGGTAATGGTAACTCTGTTGGAATATATTTTTTTTAGCTCACACAGCCAGAGTAGAAACTATTATATGATCAGTTATATGATGAGGACGGTCACGGTGGAGTATACGAAATTTTGCAGAGCATTTCAACAGCAATTCCTGTACGTTGTTCAGTGGGTTAGTATCTTTTTTATTGAAGTTTTCTTAATTCAATTACTTAAGCTCTCAAACTAAATCTCCAAACTCCAAGCCCCCCCCCCACAACCAAATCCTAGATCCGCTACTGGCCCCAACCTTAGGGCTTAGAAAAAATTAACATAAAATGTAAACTGTTCAGCCCCAACCACGTTACTTTGCTCATAAAATTTCATGTCTTAACAATATTTTAGACGAATATAAAAATCTACACGTTCAAACATTGTGCTCCTGTATGAATTGCAGTAATAAACCGTTACAGAACTTATTATACTGCATTAGTATCGATACTTAAATACCTACTTATCTGAAAGCAAAAATATCTTTTTCAGAAAATATGCAAAAAAGAAAACAAAACTGAACTCCTATTTTTGATAAGAATAATCATAATCGACAAACCATCTTTAGACTAACAACTAATATAGTCTTTTTCCGTTTTTACACATAAAATAAACAAACTTATCCTTGAACAGTTTTCTCTATATTTTAATATGTAAAAAAACATCTTCAGCGTAGCTTGAAAATCATGTATAGATATATGTCAACAAAAATAAAAATACAACCCATACCACTAAAGAAAAATACATACCTACAAACATTTTTCAAATCAACACGAAATAATGAAAATTGTCATGGTTACCCTTGTATATGAAAACTATAGTACTATCATGGACAAAATTTTTTTGTGCAACAATGCTTCGTTGGTGGCGCCACTTTAGCTCTACGGAGACTTCCATTTTTGGGAGACAATTGTCGGCGGAGACTTCAATTTTTGGGAGACTTCCATTTATCAGAGAATCGAAACTAAGTAGTTAGAGCAAGAGGAGTGTATTTTTTTCGATTCTGGTAAGAATCAAATGGAGTAAGCGAGATTACCAATCGAAGGTTTTGTTCAACGTCAATGATGAGAAAAAGGTGAAGAGAATGGCAAAAAAATGTTTGTATCCTCTTTGATTGAATTGATTCTTATATTATCAAGTGTAGGTTTATTTTAATGCATGAAAGAAAAATATATGTTTATGTTGTGTAAGTATATTTGTAGGTAAATATGCAATCGTATGTTATTGAGGGTAGTTTTGATATTAAATTGTCTTGCAAATATTTCTTATTTGCCGTGAAATTTGTTGCAAGTGCAAGATTTTGAGCATATTTTTTTGCGGGAACATCTACATAGGTAGATAATATTCGTATAAATCATGAGTGGTAGGTTTTATTAATATTAATGTTGGTTGCATGATTTGAGTTTGACTTGAAATGTTTTGAAGAAATTCACAATTAATTATACCGACAAATATAGGTAGGTCCATACATAATGCATAACTATATGTAGGTAGGTATGAAAATAAGTTATGAAAAAAGGGAGAATTTCTATGCAATGTTGAGGTAGGAAAGTGCTTGGTGGTAGGTAGGTTGTATTTGTTTACCTACTTTTAATTCACAATTTATCATACACGCAGGCATGTAGGTATAGGTATGATTTTATTATTTGACACTAGCCTGTCAATGTGGTGGTTGAATTTCAGCCAGTGGGCAATATCCTAGGAGGTTGGTTTTATAAGTTTTAGTTGTGCCCAGAAATGTTTGAACTAAAGCTGGGTATGTAACTGTACCTACGTACATACCTACAACATTGTTCGTTTAATTAAAGCTACCTAGGTATGTACATAGGTATGTACCTAGGTAGGTACCTACATTTTTATTTTTTCAAATCAACCAGAGAGAGAACATTAATGTAAATTGCAAAACGGTCAGTGCACTAAAAATTGAATTATACTCAGGTGTAGGTAGGTATGTACGTATAGGTTTGTAGGTAGGTACCTATATAAATATTGTTAAAAAAAAAGAAGAAACGAAGTTTCAGTCGTCCAGCCAGTCGTCGTACAGCCAACTCCGCTTAACTGAAAACATCGGTTATCTGAAACAAGACATTTATTCCGGAGGCTTTTTTAAGAAAAAAACTGCTTCGCATAACTGAACTCCGCTTAATTGCAATCTCGGGATAATTGAAACAAAATTGTGTGCCTCAAAGGAACATTTTTCACTCTTTCAACTCCGTATAAGGGAAACGATCATTTTTTTTTGTTTTTAATTATTATATATTCATATTCGTTTTGTGATTAAAAATGTAAATACCTTTGTTGTTTGAATTGTTTCATATGGAAATATAACGACATATTAGGTACATACATATTTTGACACAAAAAATCATACCTACATTTTTTTTTGATTCTCAGGCTAAATGAAATTTAATATTTGTTTTGAAAAAAACTCCGCTTATTTGAAATAAGTTTCAGTTATCCATAGTTCGGTATTCGGTTAACTGAAAACTCCGCTTTACTGAAACAAATGGTCTGCAATTATGGTGCTCCAGTTATGCGGAGTCGACGGTCAATTTCATTTTTATATATACCAAGGTAGGTAGGTAGGTTTATATATACATACCTACGTAGGTGTCTACATTATTTTATTTTTTGAATTTATTTTTTTAACTAAACCTAGATCTAAATTTTTTTTCAAATCAACCAATTGCAAAATGTGCCAACAGGTAGATACCTACTTACCTATTTTAATTTTAATTTCCGATTTTTTGATTCCAGGTAGTTTACAAAATAAATGTTTTATTGTAGACAGGTAGGTACCTACCTGTAGATACCTACCTACCAATAACTTTTTTCGTTAGGAATTTTTTCCTTTTTTTTTAAATTTAAGTGTAAAATAAATTTGAAAAACTTAAATATGAATTTTTGCATAGGTAATACAATAATAATAATTATAAATTGTTCCTATTTTCGTGAACTTTTTTTTATAAATTTCTAAATGGAATACAATTTTAGAAATTTATAATAATTTTATTTAGTTAGTGTTTTTTTTTATGTTTAAAGCTTAAAACTTCTACCTTTCTCCGTTTGTGGGGAGGGACAATTTTATAAAACATTTGCTTTAAATGGATTAAGAATTATTAAAAATCAACGATATTACTTACAATATTATGCGATAGCTTTTTTATAAAACATTTGCTTTAAATGGATTAAGAATTATTAAAAATCAACGATATTACTTACAATATTATGCGATAGCTTTTTTCAGTCTATTTTGTTTCAAATTGTTTTCAAAATAAAAATGTTCAATGAATAGTTTTTGAAACAAAATTTTTCAAAGTCAAAATTTAGAAAAAAAAAATTGAAAAATAAAATTTATTTGCATTTTTTATTTCAGAATTTTACGTAATATTCTTTGTTCCAAAAACGATTGCTGTAATTAGTTTTTAGTCAAACGCTAAGAACCAGGAGCTGATATATAGTTTAGTTTAAGAGAAAATCGAAACTTATGAAAGTACTTTTTTCTTCCAAAATTATTTTTTTGAGTAGGTATTTAGTACGTGTATACAGGGTGGTTTGCATAAGGTGTCATAAAAGGCTAGAGCGTGTAGGTTGGACTTAGACAAGACAAGATTCGTATGGGAGGGGGGTCTATTTTCATCCGTTAAGACGGGAGGGGCAATTTCCAAAAAAATCACTTAAAACAGAAAAAAAATATTAAAAAATTACGGTAACACTAACAGAGTGCCGCTATAGCATATTGAAAAGCCAAAAATCTATTATTTAATATAATTTTTAAATTAAGTTGTTCGAGTGAATAGTTTTTGAAAAATAAATTTTCCAAGTAAAAATTTTGGAAAAAAAAATTTCAAGCTAATTTTTTTCAAAAATTTATGTAATGAGGCATAATTTTTGTTTTCAAAACTTAATGCTCTTGTCAATTTTTAGTCAAACGCTGGAAACCGTATGGATCTAGGACTTTTACTTTTCAAGATATGAAAAAAATTAATGAAGCAGCTTTCACATTAAACTAAGAAGAAACCGGGTAAATGATCATTTCAGCAACCAGTTGATTATCGTCAAGTTTAAGTTGTGAAAATTGGCAGAAAAATAGTTATAATATTAAACGATTGTTGACAATGAACAAAGCAAAGTAAATCTTATGGATTTTATTTGAATTTTTATGAATTTTAAAAAATCAATTGTGACACTAATAAAGGAGGTACAGATTAAAAAATGAGTTATCAAATTAATGGTTATTTTATTGAGATTAAATATAATAAAAAACCAATTCAATCCATGCCTACACTCACATGGTGTTAAGTAATATGTGTAAAAATTATATATTGTTAATTTATCAGCTCAATAGTACAATAGAAATATAATTTTTTTATACAAATTCCTGGAACATATAGCTATAATTCATTAGTATATTGGAAACCTCTACCACTGTTTATTGAAAAGATATTAATAAAAAACCAAAAAAAAATTTCAAAATGTTTACCCTTTCTTAAATAAATCTGTCAAATGATAAGTTAGGAAGATAACATTTTTACCATTTAATTGCCATCAAATATATCAAGATTTTAAAATTTTAGATTTTTCCAACTACCCGTTAAAAATCATATAGATTGAAAAATTGAACAAAATAATTTACCCTTTTTCAAAAATCATTTTGGGTATGAAAAACAAATCCTGTCGAAAATTGCTTAAACATGGATAATTTTTTTATCATCCCCTATACAAATATGTAAAAATAAAAAAATAAAAAATGTACCCCCTTATACCCCCTTATTTTCAGTTGTAAAACCGGGTATATCTCGGTTTGTAGACTTTTAATAAAAAAAAATTGTGCATATTTTGTTGCCTAATTTTTCAATATCTTTCAAATACAAAAATCATGTTTCTACGAAGTCGCGTTTAGAAGTTAGTTTTTTTTTTACTTTGATTCAGTTTTACCCTATTAAATGTGCGAATTTCCAAAATTCCGTTCTTAGTGCAACCCTGAATATAATTTGCTATTATATAAATTTTAGTATATAGATACCTACCTACTTTTAATACTTCTAGTTTCAGCTGTTGCAATTTTTATTCTTTCATTTATATCTATAATATAAATAAATTAACATTCACATACAAATAAGGTACGTACCTTCTTACATGTACCTAGTACCTACCTAGATATTAATACAAATTATCTACAAACATACCTACCTTTCTAGGTTAACATAAAAAAGCGACAAACCTAACTACCTACCATGAGCCATACTCATCAAAAAAACATCATCGCCATGAAACTCATGAATTATTGCATCACTGATATTCTTGCCAACAGACCTACATACGTAAATATCTAGAAAGCAAAAAAAAAAACAATCTGCATATGCCTTGATCTTCATACCGCCGCCGGCCGACGCGACGTCACGATTGTCTTCTTGCATTGCACACAAGTTGTAAGAAAAACCACCCCTTCCTCTTTAAGCGCACAAGACCCAACAAACCAAGGAGAATTCCCAAATTTTGTTCACACTTTTTAATTCTCTGCACCTTTGCATAGCAAAGTAATCGACAAAAAAATGTAAACCTAACAAAAAACATTCATTCTTCCTATTTCACTCTAACTATTATAAATATAAGTATTCCTTACCTATTCTTACTAGAAATTCTCCACAAAACTCAATTTTCTCCACTGTGAAATTCGATGAGATTCTTTCACAATCGATCTGAAGATGGCAGTCCATTCGACATTCACCATGATAGTACTATGGATTTCATATACAAGGGTTCACGACTTTCAAATTTTAAAGAATGTTTTGACTTTCGTCGGGTTTTTAAAAGAGTACTTGATGGATTTATTGCTCTTGGGCAAACAATCGTTGGAACCTATGAGAGATGGTGTTGATAAAAAATGTCCTTGATGTTCAATTGCTGTTGTATGAATATTATTTTTTTTTCACGACAGTGACGTGTTTAAATGATTTAAGGTCATTCGATGGACATTTTCAATCAACCAAAAAATCTAAAAAGATGCAATAAAAATGGGAAGAGGAACGCAGTTGGATAAAATCAAAGAGAGTGAAAGTGGTAGACTTGGTGAAGTGATTACAGCATTCAATTTAGTAAGTTGCTTCGAGAAAATTTGTCGTTGTTTTTTCTTTTTATGATTCTGCTGTTTGTAGCTTGACGAACATCATGTGTAAAGTGTTTGCTACGATTCAGTCCACCCTTAATCGATGAGAGTTAATATTGCCCGACGACTTCATCTGCAGCAACAACAACGAACTCCAGATGTCGATCGAAGAACATTTGAGATGTCTCAAATAATCAGTCGAAAAATATCCTATTCAAATGTTCAGAACAACACTATCAGTTAACCGCATGTCTAAATTCACTGTATGAAAGAAGGTTTAGGTTAACAATTCTCTATTTTCATTGGTTCTTATTTAATACTTTGTATATTTTTCTTTCGATTTAAGCCATTTCTAGGATTTAAGGTTTTTGAACCCTTAAAACACTACCTGAATTTTTTTCAGATTTTTAAAATATTGTTTAGGTCGCCAACATCAATTTTATCAAAAAAGCTCTTCCGAAATCAAAAAAAAAAATAAAACAGTTTTGATCAAATATAATGGTTGGAAATCTTAGTCCTAGTACATCATTTTTTTGTATGGACACAAAGTTGTAAACCATGGGGTTTAGGCAGCATATGGCAACAAAGACTGCAATTAGAGCAAAAATTAATTGCAATAGTGTTCCATTGAAATGACAGTATTGGTCACTTTCGATGAACTGAATAGGCCCCAAAATAATAGCGAATAATGTCATAGTTGGCGAACAATTCACTTAACAGTATGAAAATTCTCCTTTTTTTTATTCGATTTAGCGAATTTAATGAATGGGAATAATTGTCCGTCTAGTGCCCACATATAGGTATACAACATTTGAAAGCTTAGTTCAAGAGCATCATTTTTGTATATCGACACAAAACTGTAAACCATGGGGTTTAGGCAGTACATTTACAAAATATAAAACAATTCGTCTATGTTAATTCGAATTTGCAAAGTGTTTTTCATATTTTTTTGGTCGCTTATTATAGCCAACTCCCACTATTTATGACAAACAAAATACTCGTACGTTGGAACACTCAATAGTACCCAATCATTTTCATAGGTCTCGTTTATGGGCACTAGGTAGACCAGGTCCCATATATTTTTGCCCATTCTCCTTTATACTTACATCAACTATTACATCGGATGCTGGTCTAATAGCATGTTCTCCAATAAACATCTCTTAAAAGCAGTTCTACGCTGAGTCGTAATGTCTCATTTGTTGCAAAATACCACAATACTCAGTGAGGCTTAAGAAATGGCGACAGAAATTTACAGTTGATTGTGTTAGATTAACAAATGTGTCGGCTGTGATTTGCGATTTCATGTTTATACCAAGCTTGTCCATATCTCTTAAAAATGTCTTCACATTCGGTTTATTTTGCAAATTGTGTGGGGTCCATGCATCTTCTGTGCGTCCAATACTAAGTAACCGTATGCTTGAATCTTCAATTATTTGATCTAGGGTGTTTGAAAAGACAGATCCAATTCAATTTTGGTTAACTGAACAACAAATGTTTGAAAAAAGGAAGATAATTAAATAATATCACTATGGAACAAGGTTCTCTTATACTCTCAACATTTTAAGCTACAGTTTC
The DNA here is from genome assembly GCA_949320155.1 of Melangyna quadrimaculata. Classification (NCBI taxonomy): domain Eukaryota; kingdom Metazoa; phylum Arthropoda; class Insecta; order Diptera; family Syrphidae; genus Melangyna; species Melangyna quadrimaculata. Next base: position 90,413,169 of record OX439485.1, read on the forward strand.
TGAAAGAACACCCTTCATAAGGTAATGTTTCCCCTGCAAAATATTGCAGCTCAGCACTGCAGCAAACTATCAAAGCTGAAACGATGTCAATATTTTTAGCAAAAATTAAATGACAAAGTACATACATATGTATATAAAATCACTTACATTCTAATTGCTCTCCAAAGACTTTTAAAAACTCAGTCACTACATGTGCCATGTCACGGAAGAAGATCTGAGAAATATCCTGATTTCCTCGACGGGTTTTTACGTTGCGAAGCGCGGATTGTAACTACTTACTCTCAGCAATGTGGCACAGACTTGACTTCCCCGGCGCATTTTTACAACCAATTTTAATGGCTTGCCAGACAATAACAATGCCCACGGCAGTGAACGATTTTGACAATTCAATAGATCCTGAAGGAGCACATTCACTAAATTTGTTCCCAATTTTTTTAATTTTTTCACATATTTCAGCTCCATTCCAAAACGTTGCGTCTTTTTTAATGTGCTGCTCAGACTTTTGAAGCAGTCCTAAAGCATCTTTAAAGTGTCGCTGAACTATGTACGTCTCAATTTCGTCTGGAGCAGATGACAGCCAATCAGGACCCCAATTTTTTGATTCTTACGGAACTAAACTCCCTATACATATAAAGGTGAAAAAACTTACCTCCCGATTTTAAGTTTGTTTTCACAATGGCGGGCTGACATTGGCGGCAATACACTTCAAGTTTTTTTTTTTTGCTGGGAGTACATTTATTTTTTTTTTTTTTTCGTGAGCAATAGATGCAAAAAGTGACAGAACCTTACAAATTTCATCTTCAAAATGAGGCAAAAAACTGTTATACTCTGTAGGGAATTCACTATCCAGTGTATCCAGTGACTGGTGAGTACCATCGTGTTTACATTACAAACTGTGAGGTGCCTCAAAATGCTTTGAAACAACAACAACTGCCACATTGAAGGAACAACAAAGCAGACTCTTGAGTCCGGTGTTTATATTTTCTACATGCCTCACGAGACCTCTTACCCCGAACTTATCTTTCCAACAAACTGACGTGAGTCCGTACACAAATTTCCCAATCTAAACAGGGTCATATAGATCAGTGATTCCACCCCAGTCAACGATGTACTAATACACAGTGGGCTAGTGTGGAAGGGCTATTAGTGGTCGGTGGAAACCACTGATCTCTATTAAACACTGGATAGTGGATTCCCTACAGAGTATAACAGTTTTTTTGGCTCATTTTGAAGATGGCATTTCGAGGGTTGTGTCACTTTTTGAAGTGTATTCCTGGCAAAAAAAACTTGGAGTTTATTGCCACAAATGGCGACCCGCCATTGAAAACATAAAACAAACTTAATAATATTTATGTTTTTTTATGGAGAAACATTTTTTATTTGTATCAAGTCACTGTGCAGTTAATACCTACATATTTATAGGGAGTTAAAATTGTTCCGTAAGAATCAACTCAATAATCTTCGTAGTATGTGGAAAATATTTTATTGTCTTCGCAAAAAAATTGAACTCGGGAATCGGGATTATGATTTGTATTACGATACGCGAAAAAAGTGGAGTAACGCTAAGACTCCGTCGATCAGGGAATTCTGGACAGCATTGGCGGTCAAACCTCAGTAGAATCCGCGGTCTATAGGAAGAAAACGGTTCGCACACTTGTCCGAGACAAGATGAGGTTCACGTGGACGCAAATATTCCATAGGGTCGAGGATACTCTGTTCACCTTGGAGTTCCGTGCTGACGAAGGGAGTTGTTCTGCGCTACACACTTGCAACAAGCATTTGAATGCAGGTGCAATGCAACCATGTAGGACATTTGGCTCTTCGGGATAGACAAATTCAATGTTTAAGCCGGAGTGTTTGAGAAATAGCTTCCTGGCGGCGATTGAAGACTATAAAATCTATAAACAGATTTCCAAACTGAAATTTCCGCATGGATTGTACCGAGTTTTCTCTCTTGCCGTCGCCATGAGAATGAAAAACGGAAAAAAAGAATGCTGAAGCAGGCGGTTGTCACCTGTTTATTAAAATTAAGCACCTGCAATTATTGCACTACCTCGATATAGAAGCTTAGCCAAGTTAAAAAAAGTTCTATTAACGAATATTAACTATGACTTATCAAATCCTTAAAATAACTTAAATATATTTTCTTAATTTTAGATCAAAGTCAAGAAAGCACACAAGTTTTGGTTACTTTTATGAAACTTATGTCTTTGGAAGGCAAATATCTCCTGGGACAAGCAGTCTAACACCAATTACTGAGAACTCTAATTCAATCGGAATTATACCAAACAGCCAATTTGACTTGCAACAAGTTCAGCATCAACAATCTGTCAATAGACGAATCCTATCTCAAACTACTTTATAATTTGCTGGTACTCAGCAAATCTGCAGGTACACAAAAATATCAATTATGTAGGTACATATACTTTACTTTTATAAGCAGGAAATAGTGGTATATTTGTTTTTTAGAAAATGACTGTCTTTATTAACAAATATAATTATTTAGCTTTTAACCACTTTTATATATCTTGCTTAGACACGTCTGAGAACTAGAATGGACGTTAAAATACAAATTTCAAACTAAGAGCGAGACCAACAACTTTTTGTCTCGCTTCTATGTCTCAGTTTCAGTGTTTCGCGCTCGGTGTGCGACACCTAGCTACGAAACTCTGAAACCTAAACATAAGGGGAATAATACATTATGGCGTGTATTAATAAATTTATACTACAACTCGGCGGCCAATCTGACAATTTGATCGACCACGATTAAATTAAACAAACAAGTCTTAAGTTATAAGTGAGCGATGGCAGGTGTCGCCCTTAATCAACCGAGCCTTCAGAGTCTCGATTCTTCCAGAGTCGAATATTTCGTGACTCGACAATAGGCGTTTTTCTTTTTTAGCTCAGAAAAGAGTTCTGAACAGAGTCCGAGCATATCGAGCATGCTCTGAACATCCTCTGAACAAAGCATGTTCTGGTTCTGAGCACTCAGAATTATTTTTGAAACACACCTGAACACTAAACTGTCACTTTTTTTTGCAATTTCACCTATCAAATGCTTGTGTTCAGCATTCAACTCGGTCTGCTCAGTTATTTTATTCTGAGCTCATAGAGCGCGCTCTGAAGAAGCTCAGAACACGTTCAGAACTAAAAAAGAAACACAAATTTGAAGCTCTGAACGTTCAGAGGTAAAAAAGAAACACAATTTTTTGTTTGACAGTTCAGGCTCTGCTCTGAACAAAAAAAGAAAAACGCCTAATGCCATCATATGGCAGCTGTGTGACTTGACAACCTTCAATACCACGTATTACAAATCTGTCATTAGGTAGAATTTTGTAACCAACATATGGGCCCCTGAATTTTGGAATCAATTTCTTATTTACATCGGTTGTTGTGTCTACATTTTTTATTACCACATAATAATCCTCGTCGTATATACGTTGTTGTGTCTACATTTTTTATTACCACATAATCACCCTCGTCGTATATACGTGCTGGGTTATTATGCTCTTCAAAATATTTAGGGTTATGTTCTTGAATCTTGGTGATTGCCTCTGAAGCCTTTTCTCTTGACAATTCAAGATTTCTTTCCGGTTGACTTAATTGCTTATTATCAAGAAATTCTGTTAATTTGTCAATCATTACCCCCCTTTGGTTAATACGGAATAATAATCGACTTGGTGTATTTTGAATAGCTCGATGTATAGTGTTATTTAGTCCAAATTCAATTTGTGTTAGAGTAACAACTCAATCTGAGTGCTCCATCGGTTCCGAAAGCTTAGCAAGCATACTAGTTAATACCCCATTGACTCGCTCTACTTGACCATTGGCCTGTGGTGAATGAACTGCCACCTTAACATGGTCTATATTCTGGTCTATAACGAATGAACCAAACAGCAGTGATGTAAAACAGGTTCCCCTATCAGTAATTACTCTTGATTGGCCTACTATAATACTCAAAATATTTTCTTAGTGCTGCACATACTTTTTTTGAGCTTGTAGATACAACTGGGTACAATTTAGTGAACTTTGTAAATGCATCTATCACCACTAAGATATGTTTTCTCTTTGACTTTATTGAAGGGAGAGGACCAAGATGATCCAAATGTATTGTATGAAATGGGATTGGCTCCTTAGGGATATGAAACAAATTACGTATATTAGACCGAACTGGTACTGAGTGCATTATGCAACGGATACAATTTTTCTTGAACATTCGGAAACCAATAGTGACGGCCAATTTGATCAGAGCTTTTTGTTACACCCAAATGCCCAATTTTCTCATGGATCATTCTTATAACATTATTTTCCATTTCGGATGGGACATAAAATCGAAGTTTACCGTTTTTATTTTTTTTTTGAAGACAATACCATCCTGAACTAAAATCGAATTATTATCTTTTAAATAAAGTTTGTTTTTCAATTCCAAAATCTCTACATCTCGATTTTGGGCTGTTGAAAATCAACATCCTCAGAGTCAATAACAGATATAACATTACATCTGCTTAAAGCATCAACATGATTCATATTGGTACCACTACGATGTTTGACCTTATAGTGATAATCCTCCAGTTCCAAGGCCCATCGAGCGATTCAATGATTAACATTCTTTTTGTTCAGTGTCTTTGTTAAAGAACTGCAATCAGTTACGATTGTAAAAGGTATGCCTTGCAAATAAACACGGAACCGACGTAAAGCTGAAATTATTGCTAAAGTTTCCAATTCAAAACTATGGTATTTGGCCTCTTGTTCAGTAGTGCTTTTAGAGAAGAATGCTACCGGATGCAATTTATCATCCTCTTGTCGTTGAAATAGAACTGCACCATACCCCCAATGAACTTGCATCGCAATGCAGTTCCGTTTCTTTCCTTGGACTATAGATTGCTAAAACAGGTGGAGATGTTAATCGTTCCTTTAGGGGCCAGTTATAGCTATCATTGAAATTCATCATTGAAAATATTAATTGTCAATTTTGAGAGATTTTGAAGAAAAAATAAATGATTATATAGATGCCAAAGTAAAGCTTATTGACTTAATTATTATTTTCAGATAAAAAAATATTCAACTTTTCTCATAAAATGACTTTTAACTTTTCAATGATAAACTACCTTACCAATGATCATTGAAAAAATTAAAAGTTACGTTATGGGGAAGATATGGGTCAAAATGAATTTTTTTTGGATGAGAAATAATTTTGAAGTCGTAAGCTATCTTTCTGCATTAAAATATTTAATGATTATACTTTCGAAGGGTCTCAAAATCAACAGCTAACATTTTCAATTATGGTTTCCAATGATAGCTATAACTGGCACCTTAGAGTCCGAAAAACATCTTCGCATTGGGGAGTAAATCTAAAAGTAGTTTCAGCTTTTAATAAATCATAAAGAGGTCTTGCTATTCTTGAAAACGATTCAACAAACCTACGAAAGTATGAGCAAAGTCCTAAAAATGAATGTAGTTTTTTTCTGTCTTTAGGCAGATGCCGTTGGATGCCGTGTTCCGTTACTTTAAATCCTAAGTAATCAAGTTTCGAATATGCAAAACGACATTTTGATTAGTTAAGCTCTAACCCATTTTTTGCTACACAACATAAAATCTTAGTTAGTATCTCAAAATGTTCAGTAATAGTTTACTGCGATGTGCCCATACTTTGAACAAATAAAACACTTCTTGGGCTGTTCGTTATCTGACGCTGAAGTTGAGGGAACCATATCTCCTCCAGAAGTTGTTGACCTAGCAACCGTAGTCCTCGGAACTCTTCTATTTTCATATCGGGGCAAAATTTTTTTGAGCCCTACTATTATTTTGGCAGCAAACAGAATGGAAACATTTGCTGGTGAATCCCTCAAGCCATCGATAATAAACTCAATCAACTCTGCCGCATCAATTTCAGCATGTGACCCAAGTTCTTGCATACATATCGAAGAAGCGGCTCGCCCTGACGACGCACTCTCTCACTCAGTTGACGATAGACCTGCTGTCTGCTCATCTTATGTTCGAATTCTTTAATGAGTGTTTGCTTCAAGGAATCCCAGTTGTTAACGTAGACCGTGCGTAACAACATTTTCGCAGTTCCCTGCATGAGACGACGTGCAGACAAATACTTGCATCGGTCATCGCATCCCAGCGAGTCGGTCACATCCTCGTAGTCAACTATCCATTTAGTAATGCTATATGGATCGTCACCGTTGAATACAGGAACAGCATTTTCGATGTCTGAGAAGTCCACTGCACGCCATGGTGCAACCGAAGATGTTGTGGACGCCTCCATCTGGTCCAACTCTTTCCTCAAATCAAGAATATTTTTGCGACGCTCAAGTCTGGCCAGCTCTCGATCTTCCTCCATGTCTTGGTCATCATCAGAAGTTGTAGCACCATGCCTGTTATCGGAAGGGGCCGGTGCTGCAGAAGTATTTTCTTCATTCGGAGGTCCAGAAGGTGGAATTTCCTCAGTTAAAGTTTGTTGGGTTGTTGCAGAAGTGTCCACTGTATTCTCATACAATGACCGACACGATTATTGTCTTTTCTTTTGTGTATTACCCCACATCTGACGTTGTGGTATATTTATTTTTTACAAAATGACTGTCTTTATTAACAAATATAATTATTTAGCTTTTAACCACTTTTATATATCTTGCTTAGACACGTCTGAGAACTAGAATGGACGTTAAAATACAAATTTCAAACTAAGAGCGAGACCAACAACTTTTTGTTTCGCTTCTATGTCTCAGTTTCAGTGTTTCGCGCTCGGTGTGCGACACCTAGCTACGAAACTCTGAAACCTAAACATAAGGGGAATAATACATTATTGCGTGTATTAATAATTTTATACTACAAAATTTTTTGTTTGTTGTCCTATGTAAATAGGTATATCTCAATTTTTTGTTGCACCCAATTTTCATTGGCTGCTCCGTTAGAAAAATACGATTTGGTTTTTATACTTGTATTAATTTGTATTTTTTTTTGTAATTATGTATAATTATTGTAAGTAACTTAATTTTTGTTAACATACTATATTTGATTCGCAAAAGGAACAAATTTAAATAAAGACAAAATGAAAAAAGTTGCTTTTAAAAATTATAATAAAGGATTTATGTATGTTTATTGTGCTAACATCACATTTTTTGAGAGAGATTATGATGTTTTAACAAACAAAAAACGTTTTTATTGACAATTGATATTCACAATGATTCAAATTAAAAAAAAATCAATTCGAAGACATGACTATTCTCTTCAAAAGGATAGCATTTAGTATGCATTACTAAGTCCCGGTCTACATTGAACGATTTTTCCAGTGCCGATCTTTTGTTCGTTGGTGAAGGGAGTGAAAAGTGAGGGGTAGGGATCAATTCGTTTGTACCAGAAAACTCGAACGATTTTTCCAGTCTGTTTATGTTCTCTCTCTTCTCCTTTCCAGTTTTTTGTGTGTGTTCGGTGTCAGTGTGCCGTTCGTTTGATGGTGTGAGTGAATAGCAATGAAAAATGAAGAGCACAGCAATTAAACAAGGAAGAAAAGGAAAAAATATTATGGAAAAAATCGTTCTGTGTGTACACAGAATGTAGATCGAAAAGTCGGGCAATGTAGATCGGGACTAAATCAGTTCAACTGTTGTTTTCATCACTCTTGAATGTCTCCACAATGTTAAATAGATTCTCCATTCCAACCTTGTACATTTGCTTTGTTGTTAAAGTTTTTTGCGGCGAAAATGTTCTGATGCTAGCTTGTGTGCCAATAATTCATGACCACGATAAGCAACCAAGTTGACTTCAATGTAAGCTGGAATATAAATAAAAAAATAGGTTACAATATAATTGAAAGGGTATTGTACCACAAAACAACAAGTGTGGTTTAAGAAGCTAATTTTAATAATTAAAAATTCATTACCACAACACATAAGGTAGAATTTCGAATCAAAATAAATGTATTTTTATGAAGATAGAAATAAAAATCATCGTTATAAACTTTTGTTTATACATTAAATTTGTATAAACCATTGAATAAATACAAATAGAAGTGACACCCAATTACTCAGAACGACCTGCAGAACTAGAGGCGAATAGCAGATACTCAATAGATGATGTCGGATTTTTGTGTGCACAAACCAATTCCCAAAAGGATATTTATTTATTATATTATTCCTTTTTGTTATTGGGTAACCTGAAGAAGATTTTTGTGTGTATATTAAAATATAGAGAAAACCATTTTAGGAAGGATAAGTTGCGGATTAAGGCCAAGTGCCGCCCTGATGGGTACTAATGTTTGTGCTACCCCCTGGTGACTAGCTTATGTAGGTACATATGTTATTCAAACGCAATAATACTCGTAAATAATATATACTAAGAAAATTGATTAAACATTGAAGTAAAAAATTCGCAGTCTATATAAAAAAATGTATTGTAACTAATTTCAAAACTAAATCAGTCTTGTTCTGATTTGCTACAACAATTTTTTTAGAACATAAGATTTTCAACTTTTATCGTACATCTTCAACGTCTAGTCACATTATAATTAAAAAAAAAAAAAAACAAGTTGAAGCGATTCCATCGTGCATTTTCTATACAAGTACGGACAAGTTTTTGGTGTAATTCTGAAACATTTTGCCGTTCCCCAATAATGGTTCGCCCAGGACACGTTCGCAAGTTGCCGTTTGATTATTTTCAACGTCGTTTTTCTTGTTTTTACTAAGAAAATGATTTCTTTATTTTTTAATATCTTGAAAAGTAAAAATCCTAGGAACATACAATTTTCAGTTTTTGACTTAAAATTGATAAGGGTATTGAATTTTGAAAACAAACACTTAAATATGCAAAATGTTGAAAAATATAGAGATAGTTAATTTTTTTAATGAAACATGATGATGAAACAGGATGAGCTGATTAACAGGAATTAAAATAAATATCATCCTTACCCTTTCGTTTGGTTTGATTAGAACTCCGGGTGGCGCACCAGGGGCAAATGGTGGTAGAGACAAGGCGGCTGGAGGTGGTGGAAATCGGTTAAGAGGACCAGGAAATGAAATTACACAACCTGGAGTGGCATTTAAGGAATAAAGATTGTTATACAAATGGAATTCGTGAAAATAATATTTGCAAATGAAAACTAAACCAAAAACTTAAATGCTAAAGAAGAGCCGAAGTTACTCGACTGTCAGTTCTGGAAAAATATGTTTGCAGAAGACTTATTAATGTCCTTTTAAGTTACAATTCAAAAAGGTTGGTCTAAAAGAGTGTACGACTCTAGCGAATTCGTCAGTGTGTATTATAATTATTTTTGCCAATTCTGTTTCCCAGACCTCGAGGTTTCTTCGTTAGAGGTTCAGCTGGTCGACTCATCTGTGTGCTTCTGACTTTAATTCTGACATCAAATCTAGAAGCACTTTATCTTCTTTTCTGAAAAAGAACACTGTTGTGTGTCGTACTAGTAGGACAACCTACCTTCATCGAGAAAACAATCGAGAGCTGCCTAGTGAAACGTGGTCCAATGCATAGCGATTCATTTTATATGGTAGATTTTTTATCTTCTTTTTTAAGCTTTCTTAAAACTAAAAAACTCATATGAACAAGTTTAAATATATGGGTGATTCTCTGTTAAAAGCTCCTTTTTAGCACCCAAAATGTCCCCTACCTTAATTTAAGAAAAAATGATTTACATTCAGATGTTGTTATAAATTATGGAATAATTAATGATTTAAAGTGCGGGAACTTGATTTTTATCGTTTTTAAGAATTTGGGCTTGACACGGAAATGACGCCTTCGATACGGAAATGGTAATGTACCAGTAAAACAAATTTCCTTTGAAAATTTTCCTTGTAACAAGGGCCGTGTGATTCAGGATGCAAAGAAGTAAAGTGTGTAATTTTAGAAAAAAATTATATATGTTCAAAATAGGGTGTTTCTAAAAACGCTATCTTTCATTTTGTAAGCCAAATTAAGACTCGGTATTGTCAATATTTACCAAATTGTCGAAGAAAAAAGTATTTGCCATAAGGGTGGTGAAAAAAAGTATTTCCTTATTTTGTAGGTAAAATTATATTACAATCATACAAAAAGTATATGCGAATGTAATTTTGGCCAGAGTTGAAAGAAATTCGGACGGTAATAAACGACTTGCATAATCTTGTATAATTCAAATAAATTTTAGTCCTTAAGCAGCAGCATCAGCAATTACAATTCGAGAAAAACTATATTTAAAAACAAACCATCCTATACAATATTAAAGATGCTTCCACTGTAAACTTATGTATACATACATACATATAAAAAAAACATTTAGCTGATATTTTCGGCAGGTACGGCTTTAAAACCATCTTATATTGTTATTAATAACTTGTTTAAAAAATTAATAATAATAAATCGTAAACTCTGGATTTAATTTTCTTGGACCATGGTAGTTAATAAAAGAAAAAAGTTTAAGAAAAAATTCAGTAATCTTTTTTTCAGTATTGAAAATATTTCATTTTATATTTTTTTCTTGAAGAACACGATTAACCTACACACCTACTTTTTGAATAATTTATATACAAAATACAAAGGAAATATTTTTTTACAAATATCAAATAATTTGTTCATCAAGAATTTGATTTAAATATTGTTTTATTTAATTTTGTCTTAAAGCCTAGTACTCAGTTCAAGTGAAAACGAAATTTCTATATAAAAGTGACATTTATTTCACAACGATGAAATTCATAACGAGAGCTGAGTACCCAAAATGTGAGAGTGAAAAATGACCCGGTTTAAAATTAATTTCATTTCATAATTTTCATTTCCTAACGTACGACCACTAGGAAAAAATAATTGAAGTGTGGAAAAGTGTGACATTTGTCAATGAATTAAAATAAAAGTTGTAATAATTGAATAAAAAATCCTAAAGAATTATTTGGATCTTATGATCGTTTATTTTTGAATATTAAGTGTTACCGACAAGCAAAAAACCAAACTATGGCATTAAAATAGTCTTCTCAAGCAATGCAAGATTCTGTTAAGCTGTCAGACAAATCAAATAATTTTTTTCATTCAAAGTACTTAAAATTTTCAAACTGAGGAATGAAATTTCAATATTAGTAGTAGTAGTAGTAGTAGTAGTAGAATGTTTTTATTTCCAGCATAATATCAAAAAGTTTACAATTTTTTTAAATTTAATTTTAAGTTTAATTATTATGTACAAAATCAAAACTTACGACAATGACAAAAGTCGTCTGTCGGGTAGTTAAATTTACTTCAATTTTAACAATTTTAAATAGAGTTTAATGATGATTTTTTAAGAAAACTTTTATTAGTTAAATTCTCTCACTAGTTCATTTCTGTATCGCAAGGCCACAGTGATGTAATTGTAAAGCCTATCAAAATCATGGCAGTTCTCTCCATTTAGTATAAGGATAACTTCATCGAATGTTAAGGTGGCTCTCCCAAAGAAACTTGCGCGGAATTCTCTTAAACCTGGACATTTGCCTAAGAAATGATGGATGTTCTCTTCTTCCCTTAAGTTGCACACAGTACATATTGAGGTTTCGTTCTGTCCAAACCTATTCCCGTTTAGCTTTATTAAGTCACATCTTGCCTTGAAAATCCAAGTGATCTTGTTTAGTTCGAACCCGTCGGTAATGTAGATTGGTCCTCTTGAATGATCTAGATGTTTATATACTCGTGTACTGCTTTCAGATGCCTTTCTTAGATTTTGTTGATGACCTTCTGATTTCAGCATCCGCATTAAATCCAAGTTTTTTTTGATCCATTCACTTTGAGAAGTATCACTCTCATCCCAATGCAGTCCGAACCTATGTCCAAGATGGATTACCTCTTTTACCCAAAACACTTTATTTCTCAAAATCATTTTTGTTAGTTGATTTGGTAGTCTTCTTTCACTGTACTCGAACATTGTTTTTGCTATATAACGGAGGTGAAGATCAAGGGTATAATAGTGTCCGTCTTCTGACCCTGTTTCTAATGACAACGCGTAGTTTGGTGTAAATGCAGGTAGTTTTAAAATTCGTTTCAAAAAATAGCGTTGGAGCTTATCTACTTCTTGGAACATACCGAAACCCCAGACCTGTGCACCATAAGTTTGGATTGCCCTGCAAACCGCCTGAAACAATTTCCACTTTGCTCCTAGATTGATGTTTCTTTTAGATATAAAACACTGCCACGTTGAGTTTACGCTGTTCTTGGCTGCACTATTTCTCTTCTCTACATGCTTTGAAAATGACATCTTCGGTGAAAGTACAACTCCTAAGTATGTATAGTTAGAAACTATTCGTATTCTCTCTCCATTAAGAGTCCAATTTTCTTGACAAGATATCCTTCCTCCATTTCTAAACACCATTATCTCTGATTTGGAAAGGTTAACTTCCAACCCCCATTGCTCGCAGTAAGTTTCCAGGCGCGTTATCATCTGCTGTAATACATTGACATCATCCGCCAGAACGACCATATCGTCTGCATACAAAAGCAACCTTATGTTAAGCGAGTCGATATAGAGTCCTCCTTCTAAAGATTCGTGTAAATCATTTATATACAGTGCGAAGAGCAAAGGCGATAGTAAGCATCCTTGCTTGACTCCAAAGCGTGGTTCAAAATATTCGGAGAGTTCTTTTCCCGTCCAGACTGCAGATTGCGTATTGGCGTATATAGCTTCTAACAAATTGACAAATTTAGTCGCAACTCCCATTCTATGTAGTTTATAGATAAGTAATTTTCTTGAAATTTTATCAAATGCGGCTTTCAAATCAACAAAAAAAGCATATACTTTCTTTTTCTCTGCCAGCTTCAGATGGACAATTGATACTAGATTATAAATGTTATCAATAGTCGAGTATTTTTTCCTAAAGCCCGCCTGAAATTCTGTCAATATATCATTTTCTTCCACCCATGCGCACAGCCTTTCGTTAAGGATTCCCATCATAATCTTTGCAACACAATTCATGAAGGATATGCCCCTGTAATTGCTTGGTTGATTTGTATCCCCTTTTTTAAAAATAAGAAATATTATTGTTTTGTTGAAAGCTTCTTCTATTTTGCACTCATTCAGAATCCTATTGAAGCCAATTGCAAGTTGTTCCAAGAAATCTTCTGTTGCATTTATGAAAAATTCATAGATAATCCTGTCTTCGCCTGGTGCTTTATTTAGTTTGACTTTTTTCAGAATGATTAAAATGTCATCTATAGTTATAGCCCTATCCAATGCTTCATCTTCAATAAGGTTTGGTGCATAGATAATCGGATTTGCTGTTTCATTTGGGTTAAGGAGTGAATTGTAATATGCTCTAAACTCAGAAGCGGGAATTTGGGGGTACATTTGTTGATCTTGGTTACGTATTTCTTTTGCCAATTTCCACCACTCCTTGCTGTCTTTTACTCTGCTAATTTTGATGTCAAGTTGACTGTAGTACTCAGTTTTATTCCTACTGCATATTAACTTGTATTCTTTTTGAGCTTTTAAATAGTTTTCTTTCGCCTGCTGGTTTTCTGTTTTTCGAAAAATGTTGAGTAATTTATAACTTTTCTTTCTGGCTGCTTCGCACTCATAATTGTACCATTTGTTTTTTGGTTTAAGAAGCTTTGAGATATTAACCTGTTCTTTTGTTGAACTCTTAATAAATTCTGTTAGGTCTGTAATTTCAATTGTTTCCTTCTAAGGTTTTAAGTTAAGCAAGTTACAATTCAGATTATTTTGATACTCAACCTTTTTCCGGTCATTCCACACTAATTTGGGTAACAGGTTAAAGTTAATTGATCCGATTGTGGTACAAATATTTCTAAGGATTAATTTTATGGGCAGGTGATCCGACCATATCTCTTCCTCTACACAGAATTCTTCCACACACATTAGAAGTTCTTGCGATATAGCACAAATATCATTTACCGAGTTTCCAATGTTATTGGTAAATGTGAAGTTACCTTCCTCGTCCCCTTTAGTTCTTCCATTTAGTATGATTAAGCCATTATCTTCGCAGAACTCCATAAACTCCTTTCCTCTTGAATTCACAACGGTATCTTTGGAATGTCGTATCTGAAGGCCCGCGTGGAAAAATTATTTATGTACATCTTCTATGTCTTGTTGTAATTCACCCAGTCTAACGTTCATATCTCCGATAACTATTGGGTTATAAACGCTGTTATTTAGGAGGAAACTTTTCACGTCGTTAAGTTCACTTCTCCAATTTATGCCCCTCAGGTAAAAAGGTAGAAGAGTTATTGTGCTTTCGTTCGTGATTATTTGAATGCTCTCCACACCATTAAGTTCCTTATATTCGTGCCGAATTCCCCTCTCAACCAGATTTCTCTTAACTCCGTACAGACACCCACCAATCACTCTTCCAAACTGACTATTTCGAGATCCTGGTTTCCAATATGTGTGAAAATCTTTTTGAAAATATTTTTTGAATTGTTTTATTTTTTCTAATTTCATTATGTGTGTTTCTATTAAAACAAATATTTCACATGACAATACATAATTAAAAAATTCTGTGAATAGACTTTTACTTTCTAGACCATGTATATTATAGGCTATTATTCTAAAATCTTCGTTACTTTCTTGTATATTAAAATTTCTTTTTAAATTTATGTTATTAATTTTTTGTGTTTTTTCTTTTAAATTACGCCGACAGACTTTGTTTAGTTTTTTTGGTTACCAGGTAACTTTTCTTCCATAACCTCATAAAAACTGCAGGCAACAGAATCTATATCACCATTGTACAGGCCTTTGAGAATGCTTTCACCCTTTTGTTCACCGCATACTAGCTCATAGTTTTTGTTCCATGCAAACCACTTTCCGTTGATTCTCATTCTATCGTTCAGAACGTTTACCCTGTGTCGACTGCTGACTAAAAGAATTCTCCTCCTAAGTGACAGCATTGCTTTTTTTCGCTCCTGCTTTAGTGAGTTTAAATCTCTCTCTAGTATGTAGGATGTGCCAGCTAGATTTTTAGTCAGTTTAAAAATATCATCAACTATTTCCGCAGACCCAAATTCAGCGATCACCGACATTTTTCCGTCTTTTCAAAAATTTTCTTGGTCGAACGCACATCCACTGGAGTGGGAATTTTTATTATATTTTCGCAAATATGTTTCACCGCTACAGGTATTTTGATTGTTGCATCAAGGCCTTTAAAAATTATAGTTTTGTTTTTTATTTGATCCTCTAACCAGGTAATAGTTTGCCTATCCTTTTCTCTCTCCCCAGACATATATTTAATTTGTTCTTTTAGATTGATATTTTCTGCCACTAAGTCACTTAGGTTCGATGATAGGGTAGTCATTTGTGACGCTAAAGGTTAGACCGCACATAACAGCAGCGGAACTAAACTTCACGAAGCGGCAAAACATTATTTCTATGAAATTGTATGAGCTATATCGCACTAAGCGGCATCTGAACTCCATACAATTTCATACAAATTATTTTGAATCGCAGTTCCGCTGCCGTGCAGTTCCGCCTAGTGCGGTCTAACCTTAAATCTTCGAAATCCTTTTAAGATGGTATCTGGCTTAATTTTTCATCTTAAAGATTTGCCATGAGATCCATAATAGTCATGCTTCCAACTAGTTTTTCTGTGCTTTGTGGACTTATTGTTCCAGGTGATGTTTCTATCAATCTTCTTTTCGCAATATTATTTGCCTGTAAAGTCTCCATATTGGTCGTCTCTACTGTGTTTTGGTTTTTCGAAGGAGTACGTTGCATATTTTTAGGCAACTGGGGATTTTTCTTGGAGAGCTTTTCGATTATAATGGGTGATTTTTTAAGAGGTTTAGAACTTTTAAAAAAAAAACACACAAAATTCGAAAAAATGAATGAAATATTTATTTGAATCGATAGTTTGAATCTTGCAATTTAATGTTTAAAGATAATTTCATGCAAATGTTGACCGCGGCTGCGTCTCAGGTAGCCCATCCGCTGAGTCCAATTTTGGCATACTCTTTCACACATATCGGCCGGTATCTCACGAATGAATGCATGGATGTTGGCTTCCAGTGCGTCAATCGAAGCGGGCTTGTCCCTTTAGACATTAGCCTTGACATACTCCCACAAAAAATAGTCTAATGGTGTCAAATCGCACGATCTAGGCGGCCAATTGACCGGCCCGAAACGTGAAATTAACTGTTCACCAAACTCGCCTCGCAATTGCGCCATTGTTTCGCGTGCTGTGTGGCATGTGGCACCGTCTTGTTGAAACCACATATCATGCAAGTCAAGAACTTCCATTTCGGGCAAAAAAAAGTTTGTTATCATCGCGATTCGCATCATCTTTGAAGAAATATGGCCCAATAATGCCGCCGGCCCATAAACCGCACCAAACAGTGGCTTTTTCGTGATGCATTGGTAGCTGTTGCAATGCATCTGGCTGATCTTCACTCCAAATGCGGCAATTTTGCTTATTTACGTACCCATTCAACCAAAAATGAGCCTCATCGCTGAACACAATTTTTCGATAAAAAAGCGGATCCTCGGCCAGCTTTCCAAGAGCCCATTCACCAAAAATTCGGCGTTGTGGTAGGTCGGCTGGCTTTAGTTCTTGCACCAGCTGTATCTTAAAAGGCTTTACGCCCAAATCCTTCCGCAAAATTTTCCACGTAGTGCTGTAACAAAGGCCTAACTGCTGGGAACGGCGCCGAATCGACATTTTGCGGTCTTCTGTCACACTAGCTGATACGGCCGCAATATTTTCTTCACTACGCACAGTACGTAAACGTGTTGGTGGTTTAATGTCCAACAAAGTAAATTTGGTGCGAAATTTGGTCACAATCTTCCGAATAGACTGCTCAGAAGGTCGAGAATGCCGACCATAAAATGGAAGCAGCGCGCGATGAACATTTCGAACAGAGCACGAATTTTGATAGTAAAATTCAATAATTTGCAAGCGTTGTTCATTTGTAAGACGATCCATGGTTAAATTGCAAACCAAACTGAAGCTGTTTGACAGTGACACAAGGTACTAAACACACGTCAGCTGTCAAAACCAGTGTTGCCAAAACAAACCAGCTAAAAAATCACCCGTTATAATTCCCACACTCAATAATCCCAAAAGTATGCAATATAATATATTTCAAACTCGCTTCGTACTTACAAGCTTTTGGCTCCGCTGTCAAACAAATAGATTTGCCTTTGGAAATTGCCACAGATCATCAAAACCACAATATTCACTTTTTAGCCACAAAACAGAATATACTAGCTGCACTCGAGTTACTGCGTTTGATTTTAACTTCCACTTTAGTATAGTTAACTTTTCACTTCAAATAAATCACTCCAAATGATAAATTTTCTTAAATGAAATTTCCGTGTTTACAACCAGACTTCTCCAGACCAAGGTTACCAGCCTCGAAATTTCAATATTATTATCGGGCATAATTTTGTATTAAAAAGGGGAACAAAAAACAATTTAAATACAAAAAAAAGTGATTTAAATGACAATGGTTAAATGAAACTTAGATTTATTCTTTTGTAGGGGTTGGAAAAGTTTTATTTTCATAATTCATTCCGGACATTTTAAAAATTTTTTCTTGGAAAAGTACCTTTTGGTGACCTGCATTTTGTAGGTCGTGCACCAAAGGTTGAAGAAAATATTGACATTGGCACCTTCCTGACGATTAAACATACTCTAAGCAGTGAAACGACCCTAAAAAGAGTTAAAAGTCTCAGAACCCACAAAGCGTGTTACTTAATGCATTGGTGTCCAACAAAAATAGTTGAAATTAGTCTAGAATGAACCAAGAAATTAAAATATTTCATCTCCATTAACTTATGTCCATCTCATAGTCTAAACTATTGCGTACAGCTTCACCATTCCCATTTTAACCCAATTTTTGCATATTAATTGTTTTTTGTTGCACTGTTTAAAATTTTTGAAAATAAATAATTAGCCTATGTTCATTCCCTACATCAAAGCTCTCGATTGACAAATTTTCATTCCAATAATTTCAGTATTATTTTAGATAAAGTGGAACAAACAGACACACAAACACACTTTCACATTTATAATATTAGTATATTAAGATTATTAAAATCTAAATTAAATCGATCTACAGAAATGATTGTGTGGTACGGAAATGACACTTGAAAAGTAAAGATAAATAATTTCTTACGTTTTCGCTTCCCCACCTATCTCAGATTTACGGTCTGGAATTGCCTTTTAGGGTTTTTAAATGCATGCACAACAATTTTAATGATTTGCAATAAATTCATGATTTGTTTAAGAAAAAACACATCTTAAG
Organism: Melangyna quadrimaculata; assembly: GCA_949320155.1. Lineage (NCBI taxonomy): Eukaryota > Metazoa > Arthropoda > Insecta > Diptera > Syrphidae > Melangyna > Melangyna quadrimaculata. The sequence continues at coordinate 90,431,370 of OX439485.1, forward strand.
TCATTACCGTAACCATTTTCTCATCGCCGTAACCCAATAAAGGCGAAAATCGATGTTTTTTTAACTTCTTAGACAAGAAAAATAGAAAGTATATTCTTTTTTTAATTTTGTATAACTAACCCTGAGGCTACAGGGGCAAGTACTGGCAAGCAAGTTGGCTACATAGATTGACTGTCTAGTTCCTTTAGGTGAATATGCTGTGACGTAGGCGGCAAGCAACTTGCTAGGCAAGTTGCCGGGCAAGTTGCTTTCAAGTTTTTTATTGGCCACGTTCTGCTAGCCTCTCTAGGGTTCGATCTTACATTTTGATTAAAATTGCTTAAAATATGGTAAATCGTACTTTAATGACGAAAATGAAAATAAAACCACAAAGTCGCAATCTCCCATGGGTTTGTACTTCATCTGAATCATAAATTTCGGTTTTTAATTTAAAAATTTATTTTCCAAAATTTCGATTTTTTTTATAATAAATTCTTTAAAAAATCCCATTTTTTGGATGATTTTTAATCCATCATAATCATAGGCATCCTTAAATGGAATTTGACAATCCCTACCTTGGCAGATAGATAAGAAACTAAATTATGTCGTATGAGGAATATTTCGTTCCAAATGTCACACAAAAGCTCTAAAATCGCCTTTTCTCGCGCAAAAAATTTAATCTCAAAAAATTCAGATTTCTTTAAGTTTTTTCAATTCATCATCTCCTTAGCAATCTTTCAGTTAAATTTGACAGCCTATGACCTGCAAATCGGTAACAGAATGTTCCAAATAATGTCATCCCCAAAACTCTCATTTTTTCCAAGCAAAAAAATATACACTCACAAAATTAGGATTTTAAAGATGTTTTGTATAATTCATCATAATCATAGCCATCCTTCAATCATATTTGACAGTTGTTGCCTATTTTTGAAATGTTAAAATTTCTTGGTCCCTCTCCTCATTAAAAGTTGAATATTCAATTCCAAATATTCCACGAAAAGCTATCTAGATATCGCTTTATATACAAGTCTGAACGAGTCCACCTGCCTTTCAACTTGCTTCTCTTCTGGCTTCAGAAATTCCATGCCAGTTGACGAGCAAGTTTCTTAGGTTTGTATGTATTAGTAAAAAAATGTGTTTGTATAGCAATTTGCTTGCCAGTACTTGCCCGTGTAGCCTCAGGGTAACTGCAGCATAACCTCACAAGACTGTTACAAAATACTTTTTTTTACTATCACTTACTAAAATTATATGCACCTTACTTTAAAATAACACACGAAACTGATGTCCCACCCATTTAATTGAATATATTTCAAAGAAAGCATGAATGAGTTTCTTCATTTTTAAGGTTAGACCGCACTAGGCGGAATTGCACTGCAGCAGAACTGCGATTCAAAATAATTTGTATGAAATTTTATGAAGTTCACTTGCCGCTTAGTGCGATATAGCTCATACAATTTCATACAAATAATGTTTTGCCGCGTCGTGAAGTATAGTTCCGCTGCAGTTGTGTGCGGTCTAACCTTTAGTCTAAATCCTATAAACTAATGGTCGTTTATTTGAATTTATAAGCATTAACATCTTTTTACGGAAATGATGCAAATACATGGTGTTATCAACGCATGCCCGTGTAAACACGCCGTATAAACACGGCATACATTTACATTTGGTCTTCGTGAAACTCGCTCATTTAAATTTGTCCCTGATTGCATTCATTTTGGACGAAACGAAAGCTTTGTCATGTATCTTGTATCTTTTACATATTTACTTATGTATCTTCGTTCGAACAGTTATTTTAAAAATAATTTTGTTGAAATCACGAGCGCAGGGAGACCAAGAGTAAGTTATAAAAGATATGAATTTTGTATTATTTTCTAACGAAAAATAAAGTTTTTATAGTTATTCCTTCAATATAATCTGTGGAATCTCTTTATTTAAATTGGAATCCGTCACGTCGCCAAAAGAAGTTGGCGATATTATATAAAAATCTTGTGGCGCTAATTGTAGCCAATTATCTATATACATAGTATATAACTTAAGTATATTCGGTCTGGATTTGGAAGGCGTGCATTATCATAATGCCAAAAGCAGCAGATAAAGGTGCTCAAAATGGGCAAAACAAATCGGTTGCTGGCAGCAGCTGTTCCTTGTGCGAGGAGAAGGACACCAAAGACATGGTCCAGTGCGATGTCTGTGACTACTGGAACCACTACAGCTGTGTGGGAGTCGACGAAACGGTGAGAAACAGGGATTGGATGTGTGAGGGCTGCGTCGCAAAACAGCGAGAAAAATGTGAATGAAGCGACAACAGCAACCCAAAAGGTACGTAAAGAAGACAATATAGGGCACAAGAGTCCCTTAAGATAGAGTTGATGCTTCTCGATGAAGAGAGGGAGATTCAGCTAAACTATTTGTCGAAGAAATTTAAGATACTTTCGCTAAAAAGTGAATCAATGACGACGAACTTAGTACAGGGCAGTTCAGGGCAAGCAGAAGATGGCTTAGGTGCGGGTTTAGGCATAGGCGGTAGGGTTGATATAGGGAATGAGCTAAGGGAACAACAACGCATCGAGCAAACAATGCTGCAGCAAGGAGTCGGCTTAGTTACACCCATTTCTACTTACGTACCTGTACACGAGAAGGTTTGTGCTCGTCAAGTAGTTTCGAGAGAACTTCCATCTTTTAGTGGCCGGCCTGAAGAATGGCCAATCTTCTATAGCAGCTTTGAAACTTCTACCAGGTTATGTGGGCTTACAAATGAAGAGAATCTTCTTCGGCTACAGCGGTCCTTGAAAGGAAAGGCATTCGAATTTGTAAGTCACAGCCTGACATTACCTGCGTTAGTGCCGGAAATAATTTCAACTCTCAAGATGGTATTTGGATGACCAGAGCATATTTTGAACATTCTCGTGGCAAAGGTACGTGCATCGCCACCGGTAAATCCAAATAAAATCAAAACGCTCATTCATTTTTCACTTGAGGTCAAGGGTATAGTTGCAACGATAGAGGCTTCCGGTTTGGGTTCGCATATGAACAATCCTTCACTTCTTCAAGAGTTGATTGAAAAGCTCCCAGTTCAAAAGCGAATTGAGTGGGCTCTACACATAGAACATATTATAGATTTGAATTTAAAAACTTTGAGCGATTGGCTTTTTAGGATTGCGCAAGCAGAAAGTAGAGTTTTATCTACTCCGGTTTCAAATACGAGTAATGCTGACTTGGAAAGACGTAGGATACATCGTGTAGGCTTTCACGAAGATAGTCCCACCTCAAGTTTAAGTTCAACACAGTATGTAAAGTGCATCGTATGCGATGAAGTGCATAATATTGCCAAGTGCAATTTATTCAAAGGAATGAGCTATAACGAGAGGTGGAACTTAGTAAATGAAAAGAAGCTGTGCCGCTCCTGCCTAAGGCGATACGATGCAAGATTTTGCCGTGACCGAAAAGACTGTCAGGTCGATGAGTGCCACGCTAAACATCATCCATTGCTCCACAAACCATCCGCTGGACGTTCAGATGCTGCGTTTGTTGCCATACATAATACAGAGACATCTAAGGTATTATATAGAATCGTGCCAATTACAATTTTCGGGACAGGCTCTTCAGTAGACGTTTACGCATTCTTGGATGACGGGTCAGGTCCAACTTTAATTGAAACAGATGTTCTTCAGTCGATCGGAGTTCAAGGTGACAAATCCGAATTGTGTCTTAGGTGGACAGATGGGACAGTTCGAGTTGAGAAAGATTCACAACACTTGGATTTGCAAGTGGCCCCTAAAGGTAAAAACAACCAGCGATACTCATTACGAAATGTCCGATCTGTCAAAAGACTCGATTTGCCACCGCAGACACTGAGCATGCGAGAGATTACCGATGAATACAACCATCTGAAGGGACTTCCTGTAGACTCTTACCGAAAAATTGTTCCAAGAGTCATTATCGGTCTTAACAACAGGAGTTTGGCAATGCCTTTAAGCTTTCGAGAGGGAATAGCAAACGAACCGGCTGCGACGAAGACTCGACTGGGGTGGACAATATATGGAGAACTTGGCCAAAGTGCGAATACAAATTCGGCGTTTCAGAGTGTCAACTTACATATATGCGAGTGTAATGATGAGGTCGTTTTGGAAAGTCTGATGGTGGAAAATATGAAAATCGAATGTGAAGGCACGGAACAGTTGCAACGGGATACGTTGAGTACGACTTCGAACCTGCAGCTACAAAACGGTATCAAACGAGATGGTGATCGTTTCATAGCAAAACTGCTTTGGAAATCTGAAAATATAATGAAGAAAATATAACTATGCCATGGCGTACCGAAGACTTTGCTGTTTTGAAAGGAAGCTTCAGAAGGATGCAGATCTGGGCAAACAAGTAAATGGTCATATTGCAAACATGGAGGTGAAGGGCTATATATGTAAACTTCGAAAAGATGAGATATCTACTGACTATCAGCGCAAGTGGAACCTACCAATCTTTGCCGTCAAGAACCCGAACAAACCAACGAAGATAAGAGTGGTATGGGATGCTGCAGCGGAATGCGATGGTGTTTCTTTAAACGGATGTCTTGAAAAGAGCCCTGATCTCATGACTTCGTTGACCGACGTACTATTTAATTTTAGAATATAAAAAGTGGGTGTTTGTGGTGACATAAGCGAAATGTTTCATAGGATAGCTATTGATGAAGAGGATCAACAAGCTCAACGATTTCTGTGGCGGAATGGAGACACAACTCGTCAACCAGATGTGTATATCCTAAAAGTTATGAGCTTCAGAGCTAATTGCTCACCATCAATTGCTCAGTATGTAAAGAACGCAAATGCAAACGATTACATCAAACAATATCCAAGAGCGGCGAAGTCAATTACTAAAAGGCATTACGTGGACGATATGCTTGACAGTGTCAACACCATCGAAGAAGCCATCAGCCTTGCAAAATATGTTCGGAAAATCCACGAGCATGCCAATTTTCACATCCGAAACTGGGTTTCGAATTCAAAAGAAGTAATTGACGCTTTAGGAGAAGCTGATACTGCACATAACTTTTGCCAAGCCGGGAAAACAGTGGAACAAGTTGTGGAGGTGGAAAAAGTTCTCGGAATGTAGTGGCAGACCAGCACTGACTCTTTTACATTCAACCTAAAGTATACTAAAGCAAGTGGAGAGGTTCTAAGGGCAGAAAAATTGCCTACTACGAGACAACTGTTAAGGCTTTTAATGTCAATTTTTGACCCACTGGATTTTTTGAACTTTTTTACAGTTTATATGAAAACTTTGCTACAAGACATCTGGAGAACCGGCATCGGATGGGATGAAACCATACCACAAGAATTTTCAGAAGCCTGGATCAGATGGTTGACGAGACTTCAAGACGTTGAAAGAGTTCAGGTGCCTAGATGTTATTTCGCTTTGACTTGCAGTAACACAAGTAAAGTAGAATTACACATTTTCGTGGATGCCAGCGAGAAGGTCTAAGCTGCAGTGGCCTACTTCAGAATAGAATCAAAAACTGGAACAGAAGTAGTACTGGTCTGCTCCAAGACTAAGGTCGCTCCTCTCCGTCCAATTTCAATACCTCGTATGGAACTTCTGGCAGCTGTTCTAGGATCCCGCCTTGGAAATACTATATCAAAAACTCATGATCTAGAAGTCAAAAGGATACACTATTGGTCTGATTCTAAAACGATTTTACTATGGATTCGTGCTGATCCAAGGGCGTACAAGCAATTCGTTATGTTTCGTGTGGGTGAAATTCAAGAATCCACAAACATAGCAAATTGGAATTATATTCCATCCAAACAAAATGTCGCTGATGTGGCCACAAAGTGGAAACAACAACCAGAATTCCATCCAGCAAGTTCCTGGTTTACCGGACCAACCTTTTTAAGTCAACCACCAGCCCACTGGCCAACAAATGAAGTTCAAAATGCGAAGGTACCAATTGAAGAATTCAAACTAAATCCTGAAATTCAACAACATCTAGCCATCCACGTTAATAATTCAATCGTCGAGGTCAATCGCTTTCCGAAGTGGGAACGACTCGCTTCTTGTATGGCATATGTCAAAAAGTTTATAAACCTCGTAACCCAAAAGAAACTAACAGGAGTATCTGCTAAGCATAATCGAATCAACGCAAACTATCTGGGGACACCAAGTCCTCTACCGCCTAGCTCAGACCCAAACCTTTAGTTTAGAAAATCGCCTTTTACTAGAAAACCCTAACTGCACCTTGCCTAAGACAAGACTCCTTCGTCGAATGTCCCCCTTTATAGATGGAAAAATGATATTGAGAATGCGAGGACGACTAGAGAAGATGACTATGAGCGATTCAAGTAAAAATCCAATAATAATGCCGAAATCTCACTATGTTACTAGATTGATAGTCGACTGGTATCATAGAAAATTGAAACATAATAACCATGAGACAGTCATAAATGAAATTTTTCAGACTTTTCACATACCAGGACTGCGTACTCTTTACCGAACTGTGCGAAGCAAATGCCAGATGTGCAAAATACGAAGAGCACTCCCAAATCCTCTAGAAATAGGATCTCTGCCAACAGCGCGGCTCTCTCCATACACCAGACCATTTTCATACGTTGGCGTTGATTATTTTGGACAATTTTTGGTAACAATTGGCAGACGCACAAAGAAACGATACGGAGCGGTATTCACCTGCCTTACTTGTCGCGCAATCCATATCGAGGTGTCTCACAGCTTGACAATGTACTCCTGTGTTATGGTCATCAGAAATTTCATTGCTCGAAGAGGATGTCCACTACAATTCTATAGTGACAACGGGACCAACCTGAAGGCAGCGGAGAAAGAACTGCGTGAAGGCCATGACCGAATCGACTTTGAACAAAATCCAAGCTGAATTTACAACACAGCGTACCAAATGGGAGTTCATACCACCGGCCAGTCCTCACATGGGTGGTGCTTGGGAACGAATGGTCCGTTCCATTAAGACAGTATTGTACAGCATAATTACACCCAATACAAAGCTGACAGATGAAAAATTGAACAATCTATTAATAGAAGTGGAAAGCATCGTTAACAGTCGTCCACTAACGTATTTATCACTGGAAACTGCTGAGCAAGAAGCCCTCACACCCAACCATTTCATCCTCGGCTCATCAGACGGAAGCAAACCGCCCGGAGTTTTTGATACCTCTGATCAGTATGTCAGATCATCATGGCGTCATTCACAGTTACTAGCAGATATGTTTTGGAGAAGATGGGTTTCGGAAATACTACCTACATTGACTCAACGTACTAATTGGTTCGAGAAGGCCAAACCTATTGAAGAGGGAGATGTCGTAATCATCACCGATCCCAGCCTTCCACGATATTGCTGACCCAAGGGAATAGTAATAAAATCCATTAGAGCTGCAGATGTACAGGTGCGCAGTGCGATTGTGCAAACATCAACTGGGGAATATCATCGTGCAGCTGCAAAGCTAGCAGTATTAGATGTTAAAGCAGAAAAGAAAGGCGTTGATAAAGCGGTCTAGTATTTACTCTCTGCAGTCGTCATACGGGGGGAAGAATGTTATCAACGCATGCCCGTGTAAACACGCCGTATAAACACGGCATACATTTACCTTTGGTCTTCGTGAAACTCGCTCATTTAAATTTGTCTCTGATTGCATTAATTTTGGACGAAACGAAAGCTTTGTCATGTATCTTGTATCTTTTACATATTTACTTATGTATCTTCGTTCGAACAGTTATTTTAAAAAGAATTTTGTTGAAATCACGAGCGCACGGAGACCAAGAGTAAGTTATAAAAGATATGAATTTTGTATTATTTTCTAACGAAAAATAAAGATTTTATAGTTATTCCTTCAATATAATCTGTGGAATCTCTTTATTTAAATTGGAATCCGTCACGTCGCCAAAAGAAGTTGGCAATACATGGAGACACATGTTTGAAAGATTGTAAGTTAATTATTTCAAATAAATAAATTTAATTTTTAGGGAACTTGTATTTAACTACTTCTTAATCCTGGAACTCAGTCAAATTAAAATTTATGCATTTAAAAACAAACAAAAAATCCATTTTTCCGCGCTGAAACAAGGAGGAGACACGCGACGCAAATGACATTTGGACCATAAAAACAATTATTTTTTTATTACATATCTGCAAATATTTAATAGCCTTTTCACACCAAACCCAAAACCGGGTTTTCGGCAATTTGTTTACGAAAACTTGAAATGCGTTCACACCGAAAATTTACAAGTTTTCATTTGACATTTGGTTTCGAGGAAGGGCCGCGCCGCTTTGAAAATTTTCAGTGCCACAGAAAAGGGAAAAATCAAATGTTTTATGTGCAATTAAAAGATAATTTATTCATATTGGAATTTAATAATGGAAATACTATCAATCCTGATTCGTTATAATTAATTTATTTCTTAACCGGTCGATTTCACGTAGTAGTTAAGATGCGCGACCCTGCGTCGCGCTCTCTTGTGTTCCAGCAGAAAAAATATTTTTTTCCTGGCAGCAACCCGTCAGCTATTTATATGGAATTTAATTGAGCGTTGAATGTTTCACAAGGTGTGTTTGTTTAGTTCATCCTGCAAATCCAACATGTTTTGGACAGGTTTTATTTAAAACTTGTGTTTTATCAAAACTTATGCCGGATTTACACGAATGACAAAATGCCATTATATCTGTCAAATTATAGCCATTTTTCTTTTCATCGTGTAAATGCTCTAGATACTGGCAATATTTTTGGCAGAGATAATTTGGCATAAAATGCTGCCATTAATATGACTATGTGTTAACACTTTACTGACGCCATTTTCCGAAATTATGCCATTCTAGATAAGAATAAACTTGCTCATTCTTGTGCATGTTGCCAGTTGCCAGTATTTTGAAATCTGCCATTATTTGAACTCGTGTAAATGCATGACATAAAAAAATTATTTCTGTCATTATTTTACCATTTTTTGGCAGAAAAATTGGCATCTTTGCCATTCGTGTAAATCCAGCATTATGGTTTAGCATAAATGTATAGGAAAAATTGTGTTTTCGATCTAGGTTTTCAGCCAAAACCGATATTTTCGCGAAAACCGTGTTTTGGGTTTGGTGTGAAAAGGCTATAAGATTTAGAAGTGGACCAGTTAGAAACGTTGCTTGCACTGTTATTGACATCAAAATAAACAAGTTTTTTTTTTAATTTGTTGAACTATTTTTGGTCGGGGCCACGAAAAGGAGCTTTTAGTGGAGAATCACCCATATTTATTTTGATTATTATTAAGCTTAACTTTTAAACAGTACTTGTGTTGGAAGAGGAATCTCATCAATTTGAACACTGAGCGTGCTTAACACTTTCGTAGTATTATTGCTCAGACGCTTCTTTTCGTAATCGACTTCCTTTCGTCTCAGCGCTGCCTAGTGCTCTGGATCATCGGTGTGCTGCATGATTAGGAACAAAATTTAAAGTCTTGTTTTTTAACCGGGAATAACTTATAACTTGTAATACTTACATAGAGACGCATAACACGATGAGAGGTTTCTTTAAGCTTTTTTTTCGTGTCCCGCAGACCTTTTCATTTAATGGATATGGCTGCATAAAATTATATCGCAGTCGCAGCACTAGCAAAGGCATTTCTTGGCTGCTGAGCCGCTGAGCAGCTTGACCAAACGATCCAAATAATCCAGCTGTGGTAGTTGGTTGGGCTTAGCCAACCAAAGATGTTGTTGATTGGGCTGCTGTTTGGCCGAAACCAAAGCCAGATGGTTTGGCTGCGCCTTTTTTTAAATACATTTTGTAAATACATTTTTCATAATTGGGGCAATATACTGAATCCAGAATAGTGTAACCGATTTTATTTTAATTATTCACAGAAAAACAATTTAAATAAATAATCAAAATAAACGAGAGCTTTCGCACCGACGACAACGACGAAACATACCTATGACAGCGACAGTACAAGTAGGTAGATACCTATATGCATACAATTATGTAATTCTAATTACTATTGATGCATACAGAAAAATGCCGAGCTTTTAAGTTTTCGGAGGGGGTAAGAGGTATAGGTAGAATAAATAGATCGTAATAGTCTTATAAGTTTTTCTTACGATCTAGCCTTAGGATTTGTTTAACAACATTTGTTTACCTTTCGCTCGGCAACGAAGTTGTGTCAACATTCCTGAAGCAACTTTTAAGAGAGGGTTGAGTTGGCAGGAATTATAGGATCTTTGACTCGAGAATGAAGGTTTTCACCTAATGATGTCAATGATCCTGGAATTTATGAAACTTAAAAGTTTTGCAGAATTTCCAATGTCGGTTAGTGATAGGATAGAGAAAAACTGCTATGGCAAAGCTAAAATTCTTCTTCATTGTGCTAGTCGAACATCTTAGTCTTCCATTTTTTAAATCACGCGCCGCTGTTGCAATATATGTACCTATACATACCTACATATAAGAAATCAGTTTTTTTTTGCAAGTACCTAACTAATTCAATTCAAATTTAAAAACTCGTTTTTATTAAAATTTTTTTTTGAATTAATTTATTAGGTAAACGGGTGCAAATAATTTAACGAATTTTTTTTAGTGCCAGAACAAAAAAAAAAAATATCAAAAAAAAAAAAAGGCTATAAGCCTTCAGAAAGGTATATGGTAAAAATTTGTTCTTTGTTTAAGTGTAAAACTCATTTTTTTTTTATAGAAAAAATCTTAGGCGGTTGCTATTACCAACCGCCCCAATCTTTAAAAATTTCCCGAGGAAAATTGTGTATGTGTTCGCTTTTCCGGTCGATGATTTTCAAATCACTCAACACGAACATCATAATTACACGTATACCTACTTAAATCATTTAGCCAGCATTCCCTGCAGCTACCTTAAGACGTCAGTGATACATACTCATACCTACTGTTATACGATTTCGCCACAAGGAAATCAACAAAGAAGTTAGCCAAGATCGTCTAGAGGTTGAGTTATAGGAAAGAAGATCCAGGGTTCGAACCCTAAAATTACCAGAAACCAAAGTGGGAAAAACATTTTTTTTTTTTTGTGATTCATATAGAATTTTTTTTATTAAAAGTAAAGTAGTTGCTTCAATTATATTTTTTTTGATAAAGTCTAAATTCCATTAATAGCGACCTGTGTTAACGATTGTAAGAAAAACGATTTTAAAATAATAGTGTTAAAAGCGGGAAACGTAACATTTTAAAATATCTCGATCCGCGGATTAATATATATATATATATAAACAAGTGATTATCGGTACAAAAAAAAGGTACCTTTAAAAGGAGGGTACCATCTTTAACAAATACGTATACACCAGTTGCAGTGGCCACTTCAGCAGGAGTTTAAGGGTGAGTTTTTTGTTTATACCCATATTTTAATATACACTTTTGTTGAATATATACATATATACATAAAAAAAAAAAAAAGGAAAAATTAATTAGTACGCGAATCGAGGGGAGGGTTGAACGGGGGATTATTGTATAATAATAAGAAGAAAAAGTGAAAGAAAAGACAAAAGAGGTACTGAATACCCAAAGAAGGTAATAAATCGAAGACGTTTTTAATATTTTAATTAATTGAAAAGTTTCTTTAATCAGCAACAGGGTTGTCAATTAGGGGAATTTTATATTTTAATTGAATTTGAATTACCTTTTTAGAAAATTGTTAAATAATTAACTTTTAAATTTTAATTAAGTCTGTATATTTATGATTTGAAATGATTAGTAATTAAATTAAAATCTTTATAATATATTTTTAAAGATGAAACAAATTTTTTTTATTTACTATTGAAGATTTTAAGAATAGACTTGATGTCGGAGTAAAAGTTTTTTTTAAGGGATGAGAGGGAGGAAACGAGAAGGATGAAGATTTAAAAAGGGGAAGAAGCCTAGGAAAGGGGTTGCTCTAGCGAGGGAGGCAACCAAGGTAGGGAGGGTTGAGGCGATTACTCGCGCATCACAACACCGAGATGCAATGTCACTGGCAAATTTTTTTGTAATGTGTTATGGTCCAAGAACCTCACCAAGGCTGAGCTACGGGTTCGATTACTGCCAGCAAGGACCTAAAGGCAAAACAGCATGTTACAAAATGGCGCCCAACGTGGAGCCCACTATCTGAAGATAAAAGATAGTGTGGCTAGATTTTTTTGAGCCTTTCAGTTTTTTTTCAATTAGTTTTTTTCAGTTAACACTTTTTAAATTATTTCTTAATTTTTTTTTTCTTTAAACATTTAATTTTTTATACAGATTTTGTTTCAACAATTTTAATGATCGGTGGTGGCTGCACCTTTCTTGTGAGTCCCGGTTACTGGGTGTAAAGCACTTGGTACCGCGTTGCCGCAGGGAAGGGGCAGTCATCCAACAACTAAATATACAAAGTGTGGGCTAGGGAGTCCGAGTCTTTGGGTATCGGCATAACAGGTATTCAAATGGCCGGATACCTGAGCACACACTTGAAATTATCAACGTTTGGAAGAGACCCTTTGATGCGAGAGGCGTCTTCGGAGGTCCTTCCAAAGAACATTTTTTTTACATTCTCCGAGGTTTTCAGAGCCTTCACTGATGGAATGATTCGTCAGCCGATGTCCTGAAAGCTAAGGAGAAAAACAATTAATTTTTTTTTAATCACTAGTTGCAATAGTAACGTAATACCTACTTGTAGTATATTTTAATTTTGTTTGCTCATTTTTTTTTTTGGCTCGCAGAACTACGGCTTCTTCTTCATAATGAATTGGCATCCTTCTCAAATCCGACCTCGCATCCTTTTACATTTTATGAACAATACATTTTTTTTTAATTTTTAGAAAGTTTTAAAAGTGTTTTGTTTTGAAAATTTCGAAAAATAGTTTGAACTTAATGTTACTATTTTATTTTTCATATTTTTTAACAAATATTTTATTAATTTTTTTAAGCTTTTGATATTTTTTTTTGATTACATACATTTTTATATTAAAACATTTTCACCACAGTGGTTTCTAGTTGGTTTTTGAAATCAAGGGTTTCGGTGATTCGACTTTGGATTTTCGAGGGTTTTCGAATTTTCGAAAAATTGTATGGGAATAGCAAAACTCTTGTCTACGATTTGATTCCAGTGTTTTTGGTTTTTGTTTTTCCTTTTACATAGCTGGCGGACATTGGAAGTTCTGAGAACAAATTTTTTTAGTTTCTTTTTAGGATTTGACATTGTTTTGTGAAAGTTTTTCTTCTCTATTCGAAATTTAGATTTTCGCCATACTAACTATTCTCTTGGGGTCTGAGTGGGTAAAAATCGAGAGTTTGTTGTTGAAGAGGTATGAGTAGAAGTCGTCGGATTTCACTTCACGAAAACTTGAGTGTTATCTACGCGAATTCTGAGGCTAGGTTCGAGGAATTTTATCGAAAATTTCGGACTACGATCGATCGTTTCAACTTGAATAATTCGTTCAGCTTTTCTGAAGATCTGAACTCATTAGTTTTAAACTCAATTTCCACCATGTCAAACGAAAATAATGGAGATGTGGACGAGTTGGCAAATCAGGACAACGAAGTACCTGCAAACGCCCAGCGGAACAATTCCGTCGAAGATTTGGCCGTTCGCATTGAGCGGGGAATGATGGACAACCAGGTCATGCTGTTCCAGCAAATGGACCTATTTATGGTTAAGGTCATTCAGAAGTTGGAGAGCTTAAATTTGTCACCGCAAGGTCAGAATACCCCGACCAGATCCAATTCTCGTGAAGCAGGTATTGAGGGTGGGGCATCGGGAAATTGCAATCCTATACACAGACCGAGGAATTCAACCTTCTCGATGAGTAGTACTTCCGAGCCGTGTAGGTTAGATAGATGGGGTATTACATACGACGGAACAGATAGTGTGACAGATTTCCTTTTTCAGGTTGAACATAAGGTGTCAGCATCCCCGTATACCGACGAACAGATCACAGGCGATTTTCACATTTTGCTAAAGGGAAAGGCCAACAAATGGTTTTGGGCCTTTTTAAGAAGAAACCCTAAGGCAAAATTGGCAGAGGTAAAGGCTGCCATGAAAAAAGAATTTGGGCGTCTAGAAAGCGACGTAGAAATCTACATGCGGTTGCTTACTCGCAAGCAAGGCATTAAAGAATCGTTTGACGATTTCTATAGTTCTATCGTGGGTCTTAACGACCGTTTGAAAGAACCTTTCGATGAAAGAAAAATGGTTCATGTCATTCGCAACAATGCAAAAGATAAGATAGGTGAAATTCTGTTAGCTTCAAATATTAAAGACCTAGAACAGCTTAGGAATAAGGCAAGAGAGGCAGAGAGATATTTGGCGAAGAGAACTTCTTCTCAGAAAACGGTCTATGAGATCGCGGTCGAAGAAGAACAAAATTCCGACCAGGACGGGGAGGAAATCGCGGCCATTTCATCTTATCGAAAACCGACTTCAGTGGCAAATTACGTGTGTTGGAATTGCGATCAGAAGGGACACGCTTACCACTTTTGTCCTTCACGGGAAAGGAATCTCTTTTGTTTCTTGTGCGGTTCAAAAGGGGTAACAACAATAGAATGTGGAAAACATGCGGGAAACCTGGCGAGGGACGAAAAGAAGAAGGGGGAGATTCGTTCCTCAAAGAGCAACCCCAATCAAACATCAAATTAGACGACAAAAATATCCTAATTGCCCGTACAGAAGTCCCTGAAGAAAGCATTCCAAACAAAATCCTGGAAAGATCAACACCTATAAGTCCTCCTTCAACTCAGTCTCATCCTGTAGTTACCTACGCTTTGAAATCACTGCATGAGCGAAAGCTGAACTATTATAAAGTTCGTTCTCGAATTTTCGGAACTAGTAATAGTTCAGCTAGCGTTCAAAAATGCCGGCGTCGATTTCGAAAACGAAAAAAATTTCAAAAAGAAAACGTGGCAACAATTATTTCCTCGAATACAGATGGTAGGATGTATGCAAAGGTCCAGCTTAACAATGAGTCGGTTTTTGGCTTATTGGATAGCGGGGCATCCATCTCCGTACTAGGTAGTGAGTGTTGGGACTTAGTGAAAAGAATTGGAGTGGATGTGAAGCCATATAAAAATGTTGTACGAACTGCAGATGGCAAGTCGCATGACATCATTGGTCATTGCGAAATTCAGACCACGTACAATGGCATCACGAAGCACCTTTCTTTTTATCTGATTCCCAATCTTACTCAATCACTGTATTTGGGGATGAACTTTTGGCGAGAATTTAATATAATGCCACAAATAAGCGAAATTCGAGCCGACGTCGGAGTAGGTGAAGAGGAGGTTAGCTTCAAGGATGAGGCTGAATTGATCAATCTCTCGCCTGAACAAAGCCTCCAACTTGAAAAAGTTAAAAATTTGTTTCATAACTTTGTCGTTCTAGGGCTGGGTAAGACAACACTTGGTTGTCACGTCGTCGATACGGGAAACGCGGTCCCGATCAAATCCCGGCATTATCCATTGTCTCCAGTTCGTCAGGAAGAAGTTTACAAAGAATTGGACCGTATGCTAGGACTTGGGGTTATCGAAGTCAGTAATTCTCCTTGGAGTTGCCCTGTGGTTTTAGTTAGAAAACCCGGCAAGGTTCGACTGTGTTTAGACTTTCGAAAAGTAAACGCAGTCACAGTTAAGGATGCGTATCCGTTGCCTCACATAGAAGGCTTACTCAGCCGTATAAAAGACACATATTTTATAACGGGGATTGATTTAAAAGACGCGTATTGGCAGATACCACTTGACGAAAAGTCGCGTGAAAAGACCGCATTTGCAGTACCCGGTAGACCTCTCTACCAATTTAAAGTTATGCCGTTTGGTTTGAGCAATGCGGGTCAGACAATGAGTAGGGTAATCGATCAAGTGGTGCCAAGTTCTCTACGCGAAAATGTGTTCGTATATTTAGGCGATCTTCTGATTTGTACGGCTGATTTTGAGTCACACATGCGTATCCTTAACGAGGTGGCTGCATGTCTGCGCAGGGCAAATCTAACTATTAACCTCGATAAAAGCAAGTTCTGCATGCGGGAGATTAAGTATCTCGGATACATAGTTGGCCAAGGTATTTTGAAAACCAATCCTGACAAAATTGAGACAATGGTTAATTTTCCCGTTCCCACGACCCTAAGACAGGTTAGGAGATTTTTGGGCTTAACGGGTTGGTATCGGAGGTTCATTAAGAACTATTCCAATCTGGCAGCTCCCCTAACAGATTGCCTCAAAAAGAAGAAAAAGTTTGAACTAACACCTGAGGCTCTGGAGGGGTTTGATAAATTAAAGACTGCACTTTCCTCGGCGCCGGTGTTGTCACAGCCTGATTTCACGAAACTGTTCACTATACAGTGTGATGCTTCTTCGGAGGGAGTGGGTGGTGTTCTCTTTCAGTTGGATGAGAACGACAACGAGAGGCCGATTGCATACATGTCAAAGAAGCTGAACAAGTCTCAGAAAAACTACACGGTTACTGAGCAGGAATGTCTTGCTGCGGTCCTTAGTATACGAAAATTTAGGCCTTACGTTGATGGGTTGCCTTTCAAGGTGATAACGGACCATTCAAGTTTAAAATGGTTGATGTCGATGAAGGAGTTGAGTGGAAGACTCGCTCGATGGAGTTTGGAACTCCAAGGCTTTGATTTTTCCATCGAACATCGAAAGGGATCCCTCAACGTAGTGCCAGATACTATATCTCGTATGGACATGGAGGAGGTTGCCGCGAAAGTAACCGTGGAAGATACTGAGCTTGGTGAAGCTTCATCGACAATGCTATGTGGCGAGATCGATCTTGACTCGGTTGAATTCGATTCGGAGCAATATTCCCAATTGAGAGAGAGCATCGTTTCGAATCAAGCTGCGCTTCCTGACCTAGTTGTATCGGGAAAATTTATATACAAAAGAGTTAGGTTCAGGACAGGCGAGGTGAACGAGGAGGACTCGTTATGGCGCCTTTGGTTGCCCGATGCACTCACCCACAAATGCATTGAATTGTCTCACAATACCCATCTGAGTTGTCATAGTGGCTTAGCGAAGACGTACGCCCGTATAAGAGACAAGTATTATTGGCCAAAAATGGTAAAAGACATCAAGGCATTTGTGAGTGAATGCGACACCTGCAAGATGGTAAAGGCCCCTAACGCGATTCTTCGTCCACCAATCACCAAGCAGGTTGTAACCGAAAGGCCCATTCAGAGACTGTATGTGGACTTCTTGGGGCCATATCCGCGTACTAAGCGAGGAAATGTGTATGTCTTCATGTCTTCACAAAATTCACGTTCTTAAAAGCTATGCCTAAAGCGACATCTTCTAGGGTAGTACAGTATCTCGAGAACGAAATCTTTCATACTTTCGGGACCCCTGAGTTCATTCATTCTGACAACGGACGTCAGTTTGTCTCCAATGAGTTCAAAAACTTAATGGCAGACTACGGCATAAGGCATGTGCGCACGGCGTTGTATTCGCCGCAGGCCAACATATCCGAAAGGGTCAACCGGAGCGTTCTAAGCAAGCTGAGAGTATTGATTTCGAAAGAGCAAAATGACTGGGATGTGCATCTGTCAAGTATTGCGTGCGCTTTGCGCTCAGATTTGCATGAATCATTAGGCACTCAACCATATTTTGCTCTTTTCGGTCAAAACATGATATCTCACGGCTCTTCGTATCGAATACTACGAGACTTAAAAGCGTTAGGAGACCCGGACATGTTGGTCACGCCTACCGCTCTAAAAACTGCACTCGCGAGACAGAAGTTGTCAGAGAATTTACTTAGGGCACACGTAAAGTCAAAAAACACTTATAACTCACGTTCAAAACAGGTTGTATATCGCGAAGGCCAAGAAGTTTTCCATAGAAATTTCGCTCAAAGCAAGTTCGTCCAGGGAATTAACGCCAAACTGCTGCCAAAATTTTTAAAATCCCGCATAAGAAGAGTTGTAGGTAACTGCATGTATGAATTAGAAACGCGAGCTGGTAAACTCATAGGCATTTTCCATGCCAAAGACATACGGCAGTAAACACCCTGTAACGAAACAAAATAAAACACAAAGTATCTATTTTTAGAGATAAATCTTATAATTGTAACTTATCTGATGATAATATTTGCCCAGCTAGTTAAATGGGTTCGCGACCCACGTTGTTTGTTGATAAAATTAAATTTTGTTTTATTGTGATCAATGTTTAACACTTGCCGGCAAAGGAAACTTTGGATTTAAATCCTTTATGAACAAATTGTTTACGCGCCTTCCTCGAATTTAAAATAGAAAAAAAAATATTGATGCACCGCACTGTAAACAACCGATTTAGGGGTCAACAAGAAACGATTTTCTTTTAAATGTTCATTCTTTTATTTTACCAACGGCAAAACACTAACGTGCAGAATACCTACAAAAACAAATAATTTTTCATTTTACCGGCGGCAAAACACATCTATCATAGATGCAAGGTGTTAATCATTTTACCGGCGGCAAAACACATCTATCATAGATGAACACTTTTTTGTTTGTTTACATTTTTTTTACCGTTGTGAAATTTTCATAGGTATCCTGTTGACTTTTCAATTACAACAATTAAACAAAATTTTTTTTTACTGCTTTATATCAACACCTTGCGTTTCACACTATCCTACGAGCAAATAAGGGGAAAAGCAATACATCCGTCTCATTCACGTCCGACGGTAAAGCATTTTTTTTTTATTCCCGTTTTGTTTACGTTTACATTTTTTTTTTATATGCACTGAATATTATTTTAGTTAATCTTTTTATAATTCCATATATATTTTATTTTAACATTTTAATAGGTATTGATTTTTTTTTTTGCATTCTTTTCACTTGTACTGAAACCGATCCAATCATATTCGAATCCTTAATCATGAGCATAAAGCACAGGAAAGGAATTCTCTATTCGCACTTAAATAATTTGTACCACTATTATAAATTTTTTTGCACAACCGACCGAGTTGAAATTGCGTGGGTTCATTTGCATATTCCAGATATTGTTTTATCCGGAAAAAGCAAAGCCCTGTAACCGATTTTATTTTAATTATTCACAGAAAAACAATTTAAATAAATAATCAAAATAAACGAGAGCTTTCGCACCGACGACAACAAAACATACCTATGACAGCGACAGTACAAGTAGGTAGATACCTATATGCATACAATTATGTAATTCTAATTACTATTGATGCATACAGAAAAATGCCGAGCTTTTAAGTTTTCGGAGGGGGTAAGAGGTATAGGTAGAATAAATAGATCGTAATAGTCTTATAAGTTTTTCTTACGATCTAGCCTTAGGATTTGTTTAACAACATTTGTTTACCTTTCGCTCGGCAACGAATTTGTGTCAAAATTCCTGAAGCAACTTTTAAGAGAGGGTTGAGTTGGCAGGAATTATAGGATCTTTGACTCGAGC